>JAFIDM010010028.1:44974381-44988476 GCA_023159025.1 Thereuonema tuberculata | reverse complement strand
GTGCCATTTAAGTAAGCAATGCCAATGGCAATGTGAGGGAAGATTGCCAATGAATAAAAAAAGCTTTAAAACTGTCTTACACGCTTCGATAGCGACTTCCATCAGACGGAAAATTACGCTTGTCAATTGCCATCATACTAAGTTGACTTTCGAAAATAAACAGGAATTTATATAAAAATCATTTATTCAATGCTTCAGATTTTCAGGCCGAAATTCTATTATGATTTTGGTTAATAATATAACTTTTATCTGAAAGCATCCACGAAAACATAATGAAAAGCTTATCTTCGTTCGTGTAAATCAATTTTATAATCAGTAATTTCGATTAAACAGATACAATTGCTATTGAACTTGAAATTCGACACCAGATACGCTGCTATCAGATTGCTGCAAACAATAGTCCCTATTGTAGTCACATCTGTTTTTAACCAATCAAATACAACAGTATAAAGACTGATTTAAACGCGCCATTTAAGTAGGTAATCTGTACGCCGTCGGGTGATGGCCAAGAGATTGCTTCCGTTGCTCTAATATAGACCAAGTTCTATTTTTAAAGCACTTTGCCACCCATTGAATTTAATATTAAATAGCTGTCAATTAAGTAAAGACATTTAAAATTAATATTAGCTCAAAAGGAAAATTCAAAATGCGGCAATCTGCTTTGAAAATAGAATATGGTCTACATTAGAGCAACGGAGGCAATCTCCTGTCCATCATCCGGCCTCCTGTTAATGGTCAGGGTCTTTTATCTATAATATGAAAAGGATGGAATATTTGGGCTGACATTAGTAAACTTCTGAGGATGGCGTACAGATTGCGTACTTAAAGGGCGCGTTTAAATCAGTTATATTTGATTGGTTAAAAATAGATGTGACAAGAGGAACCATTGTAGGTGAGTTTTGGAAGATGATTGAAACTGTGATACATTAACAAATTCTAGCAAATGTTTCCATCGTATTTTTTTTTTTTTTTCGATTTTTAGCCTACTTTCTTACGGATCGTAGAATCAGTCATCTTTTGAACCATTAAATGAATCCTTTTGCATTTGAGAATTTCATGGAAGGATTTTTGTGGAGAAACTGCCTGTGATTAAAAAAAAACTTCTTTGAAAATGGAGTCAAAGAAGCAAAATAACTGACTCTCACTGTAATTCTTTTGATGTCTAATAATAATCCATCGTAATCCTTTTCCCCGTGCTGATATGAATAAAACACATTAGATTTGAGGAGTTAATCAGTTTCAGCAAATGGAAGATTTGGTGATGAATTCGTTTTTGTTCGAAAGAGATGATAATTTCCAAATACGAGATTCTTCATTTATATAGTTTTCCTAACTTTGAGAAATATAGAAAAACAAGAATCCGGAATATTTTATTCAGAAACTTCTTGTTTTTTTCTTTCTGTAGTTTTTTTTTTTGGTAGGACATTTGGGGCGAAAATGGAACTCTCGACGAATTATCTGTATTTTCCTTTTGAACTAATGTTAATTTTAAATGTCTTTCCTTAATTGACAGCTATTTAATATTAATTTCAATTTACATTTCCGTCTAATAACGAGAGCCGTCCATTGTCTTCCATTCGTGGTATCACTGGAACCGTCATAAATTAGCTGCCCCCGCAAATCGGTCTGAGGCATCGGTTGGCGATCGGGCGTTAAGGATTACGGATCGCCGCGTCACCAAATGATCCACCGCCATAAACACAGATCAATGGATTTCAAAAAGAAAGAGTAAATATAACACTTACCAAAAGAGTTGGACAACTTTAATCTATATTTCTTACTGTTTTGGAAGGAAAAAAAATCTCAACTCAACGTTTAAGACAACACTCTTCCATTCTATTTTGCTTTATAACGAATTGTCTTATAAAGATTAAAGTTGAAAAAAGTTATTATTGTGCATTTAAAGGAGTGTATGTCTACACATAATACTACATATATACATACATACATAAAATGTTCTATGAGAAAGGTCAATGCGGTATTCTGGGAGACCGTAGCATTAGCCATTCTCAGAAAAAAAAAATAGAGGTTAAAGGAAATATACCCTATTCCGAACGGTTTCCGAGATAGATATTTGAATCTATAGTTACAAAAGTTAATTAATAAGAAAGCGATATTACGTACAGTTTCGAATACTTATTGTTCAAGTGATAAATCAAAAATTCCACCATCAACATCAATGCACTTTGACAGAAGGGGAGGAAAAGACAGTATTGCGCTCCAAATTCAAACTGCTGTACGTTCAAATAACTTTACTTCAGAAAGCGCTCAGAATGGGACCACGTTCATATAACTTTTTTTTGAATGATTGATACTATGACTTTCCAGAATACTTGCCTTTTCTTCTAAGACACCCTAAATACACCGAAATAACCTTTACGAGTGGCTTAAAATTAGGTAAATTTGAAGTAATAATAACTAAAATAATCAAAAATATCATTCGACAGCAACTGATTCTTCAAAGGGTTTGAAACTTCAAAATGAAGGGGGATTGAACTACATTGAATTTTCACTTAATGGAGTAAAAAAAAAGTATATAATCAAATTACCGTCTGTAAATAATAAGGCTACATATATTGTGATTAATTGAAATTAGAACACTGATCATATGCTAGTCTAATTACGTAAAAAAAAAATAATCGGCTTCAGATGACTCTGCAACTCTCATATAGGAATACATTAATTACAATACAATACAATAGATAGATTTTTTGAAATATTTTTTGAAAAGACAGCAAATCCTCGTTATCCGTTGATTTCGACCCCCGGATTCGCTTATCCGCTTCTATAAAAAACTCATTTCGCCACAAAGGCGGTCTCGTCGCGTCCATTCACGGCCTTGCACAGCAGTGAAAAAATTCTGAGAGGTCTACCGCAAAGCGCCGACACGAGCTCCACCAAATGAAGTGAGATCTTGTTCTCTCTACTTCTGTTGTTGTTATATTTAACATTAACACGCTGTTTTTGTGATTAATTTATTAGATTTCAACAAAGAAAAATGAGACGTAGTGCTTTATTAAAAGCTTCTAAGCGCAAACGACTTGTAATGAGCTTAATGGGTAAGATTCAAATGTGCTTTACTTGCTTCGTTCTGGAAATTCGATAGCGAAAATGTGTAGGGAAGAGGGTACACGGGAACCTAACCCCATTTCTCCATAGGATCAACGTTTCTTTAACCGCGGAGTTTTTTAGGAACTTAACCCAGAGGTTATCGAGAATTGACAGTAGTACCTTCAAATTAAAACATAATTTATAATTACAGTAGGATTATGCGTCACAGTTTTAGTCCCTAACCTTAACGGATAATCAAATTTCTATTGAATTCGTATTAATTTACCTAATAGTCAAAACTGCTTCTCTTATTACAGATAGGAACTGATTTTTGAATTTACCGCCTATTCAAACAATTATATTTTACAAAAGTTACACAAGTCATCAGCCAATGTATTATAAAACTTTTTAAAATCCAGATAAAGTATTTTTTGTACCGATTTTTTTTTGTGAAAAATTTGTCTGTTTTCCCATTCGCGGTGGTTTTCAGACTATTAAAAAAGTTATGACCATAAAATTTTTGATACAGTATTAAAGCTTTTACTAGCTTTAAATACTATTAAAATGCTTGTTTCAGCTCAGTATAATGCTTGTTCAGCTGAGTTATGATCTGATGATATCTGGAGAAAGTTTTCTGAAAACTAATTAGCGAACTTCCCTGGATAGCACCCGGGAGAAAGTTATTTTTTTTTTTTTCACAAATCGAATAAGATTTCAGAAAGCACAAATTTGGGATTTTTTTTTTTTTTTTTGAAATTTTTAGTATAAAAGGTAGTGTTGGCCTTTCATACACATATCACATTAAATCAAAATCTTAAAACCACTTTGTAATATGCAGGGTGTCTACAAATGCTTGGATTGGTTTCATGATTTTACTGTGGGTGTATTATTTAACATATCATCAAAAAATTGTACAGAGACTTCTCAAAGTTTTTATTCCATTTTAAAGATGCTCGATATATGCACCGCTAGTGACTCTGCACACATCAAATCTGTAATCAAGTTCGTTCCACACTCGTTGTAGCATGTCCCTGTCAATTCCAGCAAAAGCATTGTAGATGCGAGTCCGCAGTTCTGGCAGATTAGCCGGTAATGGTGGCATAAATACGGTATCTTTCACTTACCCCCATGAAAAAAAAAAGTCAGAAGGGGTTAAGTCAGGGGAGCGTGGAGGCCATGGCAGCAATGTATGATCATCATTGCCGGTATGACCAATCCATCATCTTCGCAGTGTTCAAGAAGTATGAACGTCATGATGGAAATGTGGCGTAGCACCATCTCGTTGGAAGATGAAGTCCATTTTGTCTGTCTTCAGCTATGCAATGAGCCAATTTTCCAGCATATCCAGATAAGTGGGTCCTGTAATGACTTCTCGATGAAGAAAAAGGGTGCGGTAAATTTTAAATTTTGAGATCGCACAGAAATCATTGATTTTTGGAGATCCCCGAACCTGCTTCTCGGTAACATGGGGATTGTTAGTTCCCAGATTCGCACATTGTGTCTATTTACGTGGCCTTCAGGAAAAATGCTGCCTCATCACTGAAAACGAGTTTATAACATAAGCTCTTGATCCTGTAACTATCTAACTTGATTAACTAACTATCAAAATTTTTCGAGTGAAGGAAATTAAAGGAATAATCTCTGAAGCGCAGTGGTGCCTCAACAGCAAAAATAAACAATAAAAACTCACTAATGAAATATTAGTGGTAATATTCCTGTGTCAGTAATCCGTCGGCCTCAATGAATTCTTTTTTTTAATGCACAGCAATTCAATCTGTGCATTGAATTACTGTATTGATAAACAACAACGGGTGAGTCCAAATTGTTTACCAAGTGACATCCTGGAACAGCTGTTTCATGCTTTTTTGGAGATCGTCAGCCAGGAGTAGTCACCAGTAAACAACGAGTTCTCATTACAGAGGCTAATAGGAATAATATCGGAAGCGCAGTGGTGCCTCAAAAGCAAAAATAAAACAATAAAAAACTCTACTAAAGAAATAGTGAGAAAATTCAAGTGCCAACAGTTCGCCGACCTCAATAAAGGAGTTGGAGAAAGAGCTTTGCAATGTCAAATGGAACTTAGTGAAGTCAAAAGAAAGGAAAAGGGTTGTTTGAACTGAGGAGTGAATATCTGTTCTACTATAGGATATAAAAAAACGAAGAAATAGTGCAATTGACTTCATAATTTACTAACTGCTAAAATAATATGGTGTTAATTCACTGTAATTCAGATAATTGTAAGACAATCGTTTTCACTCTATTAAAGATATATTAACTTAAGAAAATTCAAGTTTATGCTCCAACAACTAGTCATTCCGAAGAGGAAGTAGGAAGATTTTTTAGGAAGAGATACAAAAAAACTAATGAGAAAGGTAAAGGACACTTAGCGAATTATTATGGGCAAATTTAATGTAAGAATTGAACAACAGAAAGACGAAAGTTCAGTTGGTAGGTTTGGATGAGGAGAAAGAAATGAACGAGGAAACAAGATTGTTGAATTTGTCGAAACTGAGAATTTTTTTTTTTATGAACTCCTTCTTTAAGAAAAAAAATACCCAATAGAAAGTGGACATGGAGAAATCCTTCTGGGAGGCTTACGGAACTGGACTACATTACGGATAACAAAAAAGTATGCCTCAGAGGATTGCTCTGGATTTCATATTAGACGTGACCATGGATTAGTAAGGTTCAAGTTACAATTCAAAGTAGAAATATCAAGATAGGAAGACTGAAACTAGTAAGAAATCCAAGGAAATCTATTAAATTAAGGGGTATAAGGGAACATTCATCTGAATTTAAGTTACCATTGAGAAATCGTTTCACTGCGTTGCAGAACATTGCTGAAGACGACATTTTGAACGAATTAAATGGTAAGTTAGCTAAAACCATTACAGAAACAGCTGTAAGTGTTGGGGGATCTGAAAACAAAATACTAATAATACTAAGCCACCGAACCTAGCAGAAATCCAACAGATTATTAGAGAACTAAAAAATGATAAAGCTCCAGGAGAGGACTCAATTATAGCAGAAATGTGGAAAAGCGTAGATATCAAAACAGTCAAAAGCATACATAAAATAATACAAAATATCTGGGAAACGGAGGAAATACCGGAAGATTGGAAAACAGCCATGATCCACCCTATACACAAAAAAGGAGATAAAACTGATGCCAACAATTATAGGGGAATCTCACTCCTTTCGGTTACATACAAAATCCTTTCCAAAGCTTTACAAAACAGATTGGAGGCCCAACTGGATCCACAATTAGGTGACTACCAGGGAGGATTCAGGAAGGGAAGATCATGTGCAGAACAGATATTAAATTTGAAACTCATAATAAGGTACAGGAGACAGAGATCCAAGGACATTCATGTGACATTCGTGGACTTCAAAAAGGCATACGATTCTATTGACAGAGATACACTTTTCAATATATTGGAGGAATTCGGAGCTGATGACAAATCAATTGCGATCACCAAAAAAACTCTAACAAACACGAAGTCAAAAGTAAAATTTTTGGGAGAGATTTCAGAACCATTTGAGGTGAAAACAGGAGTAAGACAGGGAGATGGGCTTTCCCCATTGCTCTTCAACTGTGTGCTGGAGAAAGTAATGAGAGAGTGGAGGAAAAGAATGGAAGAGGAAGGAATCAAGAAAATAAAAATAGGAAGAAAGAAAGATAACTTGGAAATTGACTGCCTGGCTTTTGCAGACGATGTTGCAATACTAGCGGAAAACATTGAAGATGCAAGAAGACAAATAAATATACTGAAAGAGACGGCAGAAAAGGCTGGACTACAAATATCTTATGAAAAGACGGAATACATGACCAATAGAAAAGATGCACCAAGACAGATCACAACAAAGTATGGGAAAATCAAGAGGGTTAATAAATTCAAATACCTGGGAGAAATAATTCAACCAAACGCCCTTGACAAAGAAGCGGTCCTAGCAAGAGCAGGAAAAATGGAACTGTCATTCCATTTGACAAAAAATATATACAACAAGAAGTCCATATCTATAAACGCTAAAATTAGGCACTACAATACAGTCATTAAGCCAGAAGGCCTCTACGCCTCAGAATGCCTTGCACTAAACACAGCCAGACAATTAGACGAGGTAGAAAAAAAGGAAAGAAAGATCTTACGGAAAATCCTGGGACCAAAATATGAAGATGGAAAATGGAAACTGAGAAACAACAAAGAAATCTACGCAAAAACAGAAAAAATAACTGACACAATGAGGAAAAGAAGAGTGGCTTTCTACGGACACATTAAAAGAATGAGTGAAGGTAGACTGACGAAGAGATTATTCACCTTCTTCGACAGAAACCCCAAGACTCAGATGACATGGATCAAGGAGGTCAGAAAAGACATGGAAGAAATGAAAATAGATGGAGAAGAGGTGGAGAGAAGAGAAGAATTCAGAAAAAAGATCAAGGGATTCAAGGGTTTTCAAGAAAAGGCAAAGAAGAAGACCGGAGCAAAATGGACGGAAGAAAGAAGGAAACAACATAGTGAAAGAATGAAAGAATACTGGAAGAGAAGAAAGAAAGTTGAAAAATAATCATGAGTTATTTCACGTGGTCCATAGTCGGCCAAATTCGAAGAAAGAAGAAGAAGAAACAACTAATGATCAAAAGAAGAGAAACGGAGATGAACTTGTTATGCGAATAGAAATATGCTTTTGAACTTTGTAAAACAGTTCATAAACACATTACTTAGATTATCAGGAAGTACAATTGTGATAGAGATAAATAAAAGTAATAAACAAAAGTAATAGAGATAAATAAAGCGTTAAGCTACTGAACGTTCTTTATGCATCGGTAAGATGTTCACAACGACTCTGAGAAATCTATCATAAATCGTGAGGACATTACGAAGTGTGTTAAAAAAAAATTATGGCAATCTATATTACTAAAATCTTTTATTTCTCTGTCTGTCTGTCTGTCTGTCTGTCCGGCGCATTTTTCTGAGAGAATGGAAAATAGAAATAATTTTTACAATGAAACATCCGTGACAGGAATCGAACCTGCAACCTTCTGATCCGAAGTCAGATGCCTTATCCATTAGACCATAGGGACTACAACTCTCTTCATATGGTTTTTTGACTTATATCTCCTTTCCTTTCCCCCATCAATAAGGAATGTATTCAATCTTTTTTTTTGAATCTCAAGATTGTTTATTTATTTCACATCAGTCAGTTTATTTGTAATTAGAAACTGACAATTAGAACGATAATTGCCGAAACGTTGCAATATTTTAAATATTCTTACTTAACCAAATCCTACGTGATATTGAAAAATGTGTGGGTGTACACGCCAGATGTTGGAGTAAAGAAAACAGTCAAGAAAGAGAGAAGCACTCTTTTTTTGAGGTGGAATACCGAAAAAAATCACTATTTGCAACTCAAAAACCATCAATAAATGTAACTCAAACGTCACTGAAAAGTGACAATCTATATTACTAAAATCTGTCTGTCTGTCTTTCTGTCTGTCCGGCGCAATTTTCTGAGAGAATGGAAAATAGAAATAATTTTTACAATGAAACATCCGCGACAGGAATCGAACCTGCAACCTTCTGTCAGAATGGAAAATAGAAATAATTTTTTCAATGAAACATCCGCGACAGGAATCGAACCTGCAACCTTCTGATCCGAAGTCAGACATCTTACCCATTAGGCCATGGGAACTACAACTCTCTTTATATTGCTTTTTTGACTTATCTGTCAAAACTGAACTTACTTTGACTGAAAAGTAACAATTGTAATTAAAAAGAAAGTCAAAAAAGATAGAAGCAGTACGTCATTAGATAGAATACTGAGAAATTAGTATTTGTAACTTTTAAACCACTGAGAAGTATCAATTGGAATTAGATAAACGAGATGAACGAGAGTGTCGATAACATCAATCGAATGATAAGTCTAAGAATACAAGGAGAGACTATAGAGCATACAATACAAGTGCGAATAAAATTGACACTTCTGATAATTCACCACACGAACATCTCTATATGCCCGAGTGTCTGAACGCATTGAATCTCAGCGGAATTCCTCAACATCGTTTGTCATTGAAGATTGGATCTCCAATAATATTGTTGCGAAACATCAATCCCAAGTTTGCATACTGCAATGGAACTCAACTTAAATGCTGTTCATTCGATAATGATCTCATAGAAACCAAAATTATAACAGAACTCACAAACGAGATTTTGTTTTCATCCATAGGATGTTAATGGAACCATGAGGTAATCTACTTCCATTCACTTTCACAAGAAAACAATTTCCGATCAGACCTTCTTATGCGATATTTATCAATAAAGCTCAAGGACAAACTCTAAATAAAGTTGCCATATAATTGGAAAACGTTGTCTTAACTCCCATACAACTTTAGGTCTTTGAGTCACAATTCAACAGAATTTGGTTATCTTCACTCTAAAGAATACCCACAATCAATTTGTTGCGAAGAATTTCGTATACAAGCTATGATCTTCATTTATCATCTATATCAACTAACGTCCATCTGAAATCTCTTCTTCAAATATCTATATCGAACAATCTGATGGCCTAGCTAATAGATATAGATAATTTTCACTATTTGTAACTCAAAAACCACTGAAAAGTATCAATTGGAATTGGATAAAAAAGAACAGAAAAAAAATAATCACTATTTCTATTAGGTAGAATACTGAAAAATCGCTATTTGTTACTCAAAAACAATCACTATTTCTAACTCAAAAACCACTGTAAAGTATCAATGGAAATAAAAAAAAGAGACTCAAGAAAGAAAGAAGCACTATTTCTATTAAGTAGAATACTGAAAGCTCACTATTTGTAGCTCAACAGCGACTGAAAATTGTATCTATATTACGAAAATCTTTTATTTCTCTGTCGGTCTGGTGCAATTATTGTAATTTACAAAAATAGAAATAATTTCTACAAGTTATCTACTGGAATCCAACATCCAACCTTCTGCTCCGAAGTTAGACATCTTAGGCATTAGACCACAAGGATTACATTCTAATCTCTATAAAAAATAAAAATATATCACAGATATATGATTCACACGCTGATTCTAAAAGCAGTCGTGAATTGAGAGAATATATACATCAAAAATTAAAATAAAAAAAAAAACTTTAAAAAAATTTTAGTTTTATTTTACTTGATGTAATTTGTGTGTGGTTTTTTTTTTAATAAATAACAAATTGTTATCCGTTACATACGCGAGGCTTCCGGAGCGAAGCGACGGGTAGCCGACTAGTTTATATAGAAATTGTTAAGATTTAGGTTGAATGACGGACTTTTCACAAGAATGGAAAGCAGCAGGATATGATGGAATCACAGTAGATATTCTCAACGAAGCAGGAAAAGTTATGGAAGGAATTCTGGCTACTTTTTTTTCTAAATATTTTAATCTGAGGGATATACCAGAAGATTGGAAGAATGTAATGGCAATATTACTATTTAAAATAGAAGAAAGAGGAGATATTGGAAATTATAGGCCTATCAGCCTCTTGCCAGTTTTATATAAAATATTTAATATAGTTATCGCTTGGCCAACTCCCAATTTTAAGATTCCGCCCAACCAAGAGAGCAAGTTGGACTTGGTAATAGATATAGCACGATTGATCACATTCATATTTTAGGAGAAGTCATTGAGAGAACTAATAAACATGATCTGTATTGGATTGATTGATTATGAAAAAGCTTTTGACGGTTAATATGTCTCTTGTTGTTAGTACTTTGAAAATCACAAATCATCACTTGCTATGTAAAGGTTATCAAAAATATTTAAGAAAGCGACAATAATTCGTTTGCACAAATATTTAGAAAAAAAATCAGGATAGGAAAGGTGTCAGGAAGGGAAATACTATCTTTCTGAATTTATTTACAGCAATACATCAAGAAATGTTTGTGGATGTTATTACTGAAATTACTTATATTCGGCTAAATATTTATTTGGAGGTATGAAGTTAAAGGAAAATAACTATGAAGACGCTTGGATCAAAAATGAAATAAACAGAAATATATTCTCATCTTTATATTATACTTAAATCATAAATTCTTCTATGTATTTTCTTCTAATAATCGTAACTATTTACATTCTTCTTATCATCTGCGAAAATGCTGATTCTTGTTTATGTAACTTTCCTGGATTCCTAAAAAACTCTGGTAAATTAAATGAAAGTTTACCTTTATCTTGCAAATGTTCGATGAATCATACTATAGAAAGGACTTAATCTTTAACCAAGATATCACTCACCAAGAAATCCTTCTCAATATAGATTATGCAGTCTTCATCTTGAAAGATTTATGGTTCACTTTTATCGACATGAATCATGTATTGGCGTTGTCCCAAATAAATACTTAACACCAATAGTCTGCAGATAAAACTTTATGTTTTAACTGATGGCACATTATTCAGTTAAATATAAGAGATACTTTGATTCACTAGCGACCTCTTTCCAAGGACTACTACTCGCCATGGTTTCCTTTCTTCTTTCGAAACTTGTTTCTTTTACTGCAACAAGATATTAGTCCAATATCTTGTATTCATTTTGCATTCAATGCATTATATCTTTGTTATATGATAATGAGTTGCCTTTTCACTTTAACAATAAATAACAATTCTTTATCACTTTTTCCTTTGTATTCTGTGGATTAAAAACAATAAATAAACTTAACTGTTATTATCTAATTTATCCGTAATTCATAATGCCCAGTTCACAAAATTATATCAAATCAAACATAGAGGTTTCAAACTTTTGGTGTATGATTTTTGGTAACGCTTTTGTTAATAGATCGGCTAAGTTTTCATCTGTTGCCGCCTATTCCACATTTACTTCCTGGAATAATGCATTATATCACATTTCTTTATAATCGGTCACAATGTAATATTTAAGCTTAATGTATTTGCCCTTTGATTGATTGTAGTTGTCTCCAATTAAGTTAATTGCAGGTTGGTTATCACAATAAATGTCAATAGGTGTATCATATAAATCATTAGATTTAATTCTGTTAAAATGTTCTTGATTGGCATCAGTTCTGTAGCACCTTGACTAATTGAGACAAATTCACTTTCTTGAGTTGAGTGAGTTAAAATGTTCTGTTGGAATTCACTAATCGCTGCATTTGTTAACATGGTGAGGAAGTAGTTTTGCTATCTACTAGATCGTCTCCCAAACTTGCAACACAACATGTTTTAATTGGTTCTTCTGATCATGTATCTCTTAGACGTTTTTTGCTAGTTCCTTTAATTTCTCTTAGAATATGCTTTACCTTAATCACATCACTTTGAGATGGATTGTGGTCCTTCCTAGCGCATTTGTTGACAGCATACGTTTAGTCCGTTCACTTGTAGAACTTAAATAAGTTAAACTACTATAACGCTACAGTACGTTAGATGATCTTTCGTGTTTAATTATTCTTCTTCTGGTTCATCTGTCGCTGTATCTTTACTTATATCAACCATTGAAGTAGACATCGGTTTGTAATCAAGTAATCCATGTTAAATAATCCATGTTTGCAGTAAGATATCGGTTTGCAATCATTCTGAATGAAATGTTTTTGATCAAAGTATAGAGTCTGTTCGTCTTGATTGTAATCAATTTTCATTCATAAGAAATCTTTAATTTTTCCTTGCCTTTAATTCCAAACAAATGATTTAGATATTGCTTCAATTCCTTGATTACTAGATTCTGGATTTCTACATTCTTTACAATTTTAAAGTATTACTTATGTAGATCACTATATAATAACCGCATTTTTCTTAGTATATTTGTAATCGCTTTTAATTGATGTTAACCAATTTAAAAGTAGTTTTTCTCTCCAATTAGCATTCACGACCAACTTGTTTCAATCCACAGAATGCATTCTTTAATTTAAATCCATTAGAACCAGTCTTCATGCTTTGCACTCCTCATGGAACTTCGGTGCAAATCGCCATTTAATTAAGCGGAGATCACATTACATTGATGAATCCACATTCACTTTCTCGCCACATTTTCTTTTCTTCTTCGAAACTTGTTTCTTTGCTACATAGTGTCTACCAATGTAGTTCATTATCTTGCATTAGCTTTGCATTCAATGCATTATACGATTATATCTTTCTTATATGATAATGAATTGCCTTTTCACTTTAACAATAAATATCAACACTTTTATTCTTTTGTATTCTGTAGATTATTGCCCCGCACAAAAAAAAAAAAAAAAAAAAAAAAAAAAAAAAGCAAACAAAGAGACATCAATATTAATGGTGAATAAGCTACATTTGCTTTGCAGATGATATAGTTGTCGTAGCTAAAGTTGTTACGTAATTGGAACCGATGATACTTGCCAAAGAAAGCTTAAAAGATGCTTAAAAACTTTAATCCAACTCAAAGAAAACAAAGATTATGTTTAATGGATTTATTAACAGGCAAACAATTGTAGTTGGTAATTCTGAATTAGAAGTTAGCTGCTATTTCTTGTTCAACAAATTAGTATGCAAGGAAGCATTATGACGGAAATCAATCGGAGAATCAAAGTCCCATGGAATGTCTTTGTCAGAAACACTGAAATATTGGAAGGAGGAATGCCACTGTGCTTAAACAGAAAAGTTTCTAACCAGTCTACATTACCAGTTCTAACATAGGGAGCAGAGACATGGACGTTGACCAGGAAAGTAAACCAGAGACTGCAGACAACTCAAAGCAGCATGGAAATATGCATGTTAGGAATAACACGACGATGTAACAAGGTGTAATGATAACAGAAATTGTAAAATGAATTCCGAGAAAGGGTCCACAAGATAGATGGATGGATGAAATTCAAAATAGTGTACCAGATTCATGTTGTCAATGCCGGATTTATGTTTCGCTCAACGGCATCCCAGAGATATTCGATGGGATTCAAATCAGAGGACCTTGCGGGGTCTCAGATAAGTGTTCCTGGAACCATGCCCGGCTGATATCAGCCCGATGGGACGGCGGATAGTCTTGCCGAAACACACCGTCGGCTGCAGGGTTTGGGAAGGCTATGAAAGAGTGTATGGTAACTCGCAACGTTT
>JAFIDM010010028.1:44917928-44932934 GCA_023159025.1 Thereuonema tuberculata | reverse complement strand
TCTAAAAATTAAAATAAATAAAATATAAATTCCTTTTACTCTTCCAATACTACTAGGGCTGTGTAAAATATAAAGACAATTCCTCCTGAATAAAACAAACAATAGTATTTCCAATGATCAGTTAAAATTCTTTATTGCAGGCAAATAAAATATTTTAAAAAAAAAATCTCTTAAGAAATTAATTTAGAGGTTTGAAATGAAATCAAAGAATTGCAATTTCTCAATTTCATTAGAACACAAATGCCCAGAGCTAAGATTTCTTGGTCTATATTAGCAACACAATTATACGATACGTGCCATCTATTGATTTATTAACAATACTTTTAAAAACCAATGTAGGTAAATGTACTTTCAAATAGGAAATGGACAGCATTTATTTACATACTTAAGAAAATATCATCTACTATTATTAACCCTTTGTGGACAATTTGGCAAAAATCCTGCATATAGCCATGATCTGTTTTGAAATTTTTTTTCAGAAATCCCAGAAGCCTGAGGATTGTAAGTAGATCATCTGTGATTGGCTAATCCTTTGAGAAGCATCAAAATAAGAAGATATGTAATTGGTTAGCTACAGCAACAAACGGAATGAGAGGGAAAAGCAAAAACAAGAGTGACAAACATGGAGTCTTTCTCTGTCTCGTAGGTTTTAGAATTATTTTTGCAGTCTCAAATAAATAAAGGAGATGATTCTGATAGTGAAAATAATCTAATCCACTGTTCTTTATTACAAAATTTGTTTATTACTAAAAAACTACAAAGTATTGCTGGTAAAAGTATGGAGTTTTTTAGTAATAAACAGTTATCTAGTGATTTGAGGAACTTTTGGATCAGGAATTGCTTCATAAAAAAGCAGCAGCTCACTTTCAGATATGGCCTTAAATTGCAGTACTTTCGATACAAATTATGTTAGTAACTAACTTATCTCGGGTTTGATGTAATCAAAAAAAAATATTTATTTGTTGGGATATAATAGGAGTCATAAAGCATGTGGTATTTTTTCAAAGATTTATACAAATAACACAAAAACATGGCCGTCCACAAAGGGTTAATCTAGATTTTTCTTACAATAGCAAATCAGAATTAAAGTCAGACCATATCTGGATTCTCTGCTACTAACTAAACTTATATTGTAAGAGGAGTTTGTCTTTTTTTTTTTTTTGGTAATAAACTGAGACTTGCAACGTGGGATATTTTTAATCAATCGTCCATCAACAAAAGAAATATTGCCAATAATTTTTTGAAAGATTAATCCAATGACTGATTAGTTATCAAAAAACCTCAAAACTTCATGATTAAAACTTCCCCTCTCCACTCAAATCTTGCTCTTGTTTAAATCAACTCCAAAACATCAAAGAGAACATTTACTTTTGACTAAACATGAACTAAATGACTGGATTGCAAAACATGCAACATATAGACCAACCAAATAAATCCTTTACACATTGAGATCGCTATTGTAAATAATAACAGAATAACTAAAAAGGGACTTCTAATATGGAACATTGCTCGTACAATGTTAGTTAAGTAAAGCAACACATTTTTTGCTAATATTTGATGAAAAAATGTGAAATTTTCTGAACAGTATCTTCAAATATGCCTGCACTTCCTCAAATTGTTTAATCATTCTCCGCTGTGCAGCAGGTAGCGCTCAAGATGGTATCAGTGAAAGAGATGCGTTCCAAACAAAGAGCAGTTATTGCATTTCTTTTGGCGGAACAGGAGACAAATATTCACAAGCGCTTACAGAATGTCTACGGAGACCAGGCAGTTGATAAAAGCACTGTGAGTCGTTGGGCGAATCGTCTGTCGTCATCGGAAGAAGGAAAAGGGAAGCTGCCTGATCACCCGTGCTCTGGCCGTCAGCACACAGCTGTGACTCCTGCAATGTTGCAACGATCATCTCAGAAGCCTATGGGAAGACTTAAAATTGAGGAAACGATTCCAGTGTGTTTGCAGGGTGTCTACTAACCGGGAAAAAAATCTGAAATTTTTTGAAATTTTTGTGAAAATGTCCTTAAATGTACGGGAATTGTCCTTAAATTTTCTGTTGAGATTCAGTAGACACCCTGGTTTGTGGCCACAAAGACGTGAACAAACTTCTGTTCCACAACAATGCCAAACCACACAAGTCTGTATACTCACCAGGAGATCACAAAACTTTACTGGACTGTTCTTCCTCATCCACCCTACAGCCCTCATCTCGCACCTTCAGACTTCTACGTATTCGAACCTCTGAAGGATGCAATCAGCGGGAAGCGATATAGCAACGATCAGGAAGTTCTTTACGCAGTAAGAAGTTGACTGAGGCACAGACCAGTAGAGTGGTACCGTCAAGGCATACAAGCTCTGACATCTGGCGCATAAGGCCATAGACTTGAACGGAGATTATGTTGAAATGAAAAATAGTTTTTTGTAGCTAAGGGATTGAGGAACAAGGTATTTAAAACTTAAATAAAACAAATCTATACTTTTGAGAAAGAAAATGTGTTGCATTACTTATTGAACGACCCTTGTATTATAATAAAAATTAAATGTATAGTTACCTGATCGACTTTTAAAATGGTGCATGCTGACTGTGTTGCATACTGCATTCCCCATAGTTTGTTAATATACAGGTCAAATATACCAGCCTTTGTGACACTTGTAACAGCTGCAGTTTCACTCTGGTAAAGAAAAATCAGTGTTAGATGGAAAAATTGGCTTTACAAACATAAGTTTTACTGCCTTGTGAAAATATTTTAATACATATTTAAATACACAGAGATAAAAAAAAAAAAACAAAAAAAACATTAGATATGCCTTTCAAGAAGAATATTTGCTATTTCAAAATATTAGGTAGTTCAGAAAATATTGGCTGATTTTTCGACTCGCTTTTAACAATTGAAAGTAATTGCTATTTGTGCAGTGTTTTATACAAAATTTTACATGCTTAATAATTGACGTATATTCTTTAATAATCCTATAATTTCTTTCAGAGTACAATTTTGAAGCGTATAAGCCCTTAATAACGAAAATGAAAAGAAAAGAATTGCGTTTACTTTTCTTGCATGAGTTCAAACTCGGTCCTAATGCTTCCCAAACAGCCACCAATATCAATGGGAAGAAGGATCCACAAGTGATCGGACAATATGAAGGTAGTTTCAGAAATTCCGTAGTGGCAATGAGAGCCTTGAAGATGAAGAAGGTAGAGGACGGCCATGTACTCTTGACAATGAACTTTTGAAAGCAATGGTTAAAGAAAACCTAAGTCAAAGTGTCAGAGAAATGTTTGAGTCACTTGATGTCAGTATTTCAACGGTGTCTAGCCATCTGATGCAAATTATAAGGTGAAAAAGCTCGATAAATAGGTCCGACATGAGCTCAATGAAAATCAAAGAGTTCGGCGTTTTGAAGTGTGTTCGATGCAAAACTCTAATGCTCCATTTCTTGATCGAATAGTGACATTTCATCCACTGACTACCATTTTCTCGTGCATCTAGACATTTTTAAGCAACAAAACTGAGATGGAAGCTGGATTCAAAGATTTCTTAGAATCAAAGCCAGTGGATTTTTATCAAGAGGCGTAAATGATCTTGTTCATCGATGTTCAGGGAACATACTTTGACTAATTTAACATACGTAAAAATAGATACTGTAAAAGCACTTATTTTCGCGAGGCTTTGATTTTCGCAAGCCCGTCATAAATGTGAAAATTTAAGCCTCGCGAATTCCTTTTTTTTTTCGCCTCAAATAATAATAAAAAATCAGAAATTTTTCACTTGCTGTACCCAAAATTTTTAATTACAAAGTCTTTCTTTACAACTATTTTTTGAATATAAAACAAAAATACAACCAATAGAATGCAGCTTATTCACTTAGAATATTTATACCAGCTTCTTTGAAGCCATTCAAAATTATCTCATGTTTGGCTTCAACACCGTTAAATATGGGCTCAAGCCAAGAAGCGTGAATCGGTTTTAGTCGTGCTATTCGCAGGTCCACAGATTCTTTTTCCTCTAGAAATTGAAGCTCATTAGAATACCACTCAATAAACTCATTCTTGAGCAAACGCTTGAACTCGCCATTTACAGTTAAGTCCAAAGGCTGGAGCTCTCCTGTGCAGGAAGTGGGCAGAAAAACTGGAATAATATTCCTCTTCTCTACTTCTTCAGGGACGAACTTTTCGAACAAAAGGAAGTTTCTTAAAATGCCTTATGCAAAAGGGGTTCTATATTTATGTACTTTCGGGATTTTTAAACTTTCGGTTCTGTTCATGTAAAATTCGCAAAATTTTCAGCTCGCGAAAATAAGTGCTTACAGTATTTGTTTCTGAAATCAGCCAGTATTTTCCGAACAATCTAATACAACAGTCCTGCAATCAAAGGATAATTCCTATTGGTGTAGTTCATATAAATTTAAATCAATGGAGACAAAAGTTTTTCTACAAGAATTGTAACTAAAACTTATATGAGGTTTAAAATAAAAAAAAAACCCACCCGATTTTGTAATGTTAACAATTTTCTATTAATCAGCAATAAAACTTTTGCTTTTAGCTATGGATTAGTGCAAACTTCAACCGATATAATTTAAATTATGAGAAATGAAATTTTAGCATGTCCTCTTCCAGTCTACTCCATGCAGTCTACTATATTTATAAAAACCTCTTATTACTTATGTGGCCTATTTCTCACAAAGCAGATAACTTCAGTTGATAAGTCCAGAAGCCAATTAAGCACACTTTAATGGAGTTTGAAAATCTTTCATCAAATTTAGTTGTAGGTTTAAAACAAGTGAGAATGTTTCTCTAATCACACTTTTTGAAAGATAGCATCACAAATTAAGAATTCCATCAGAAGCTATTTAAATTGCTACTCCTTCATTTTCCTATTAGATCATTTCTACAAACATTGATGACTGATATACAAGCTGTTGAGTTTGAAAGTGGAAGAAGTCCAGTTTGTTAAAAAAAAAAAAAAAAGTTACAGCTAATTTTCATTAACTTAAAATTTCTGTTTTTATAATTATTGCAAATAAAATTTTTATGAAAAAAGACCGTAAACCATATAAAATAGGTATTATTACTTACTAATATTTTTAATCAATTCAAACCCTAACCATTAATATTCAACAATAACTTAATATGGACTTGCCCAACTTTCAAAATCAACAACTCCTATATGTTGAGTGCATCACTAGCATTCTACATTCATAATTTAGAACAGGAATTCCTAATGTTTTTAATGATTATAGACCCCTCCTCCTCCGATGGATTATCAATAGTTCCCCAATTCCCTTTGCCAGATCATCATCATCAATCCACATTATGTTATTTGTACACCATTAATATATCGAATATCATTTTTACATTTTTAGAAATCCACTCCATTACCCTTGAATTAAAATAATATATTAGAAATTATGAGGCAAGCAAATCCATTCTATAATGATAGTTTTTCTGATAATAGCAAAAAATGTCTGCATATTATTTAAGCATTTAAGAAAGAAACAGTATTCTAACATTTCCAAAATTTCTTTGCCATTTTACATTAATGTATGGCCTAACAAAAAAAGTCAAAATTTATCAGTATTATGTAGCTCTTATCAAATCAACTCACCTCTATATCGATTCCAATGTCTTGTTTTCCTTCTTGGTGAGCTGCATACAACTTGGAAAGGACTTCTGTGGCCTATGATTAAAAATAACAATAACAAAAAAAAAATTAGCATTCAAAAATATTTTATAATTATTTCCAAAGTAGAAGAAAAATGATGAAAATTTTAACAGTTCACTACAGAAACTCTTCCCATGTATGTAAAACAGGGGTCCCTAAACTTTTTATCCCGTCGACTCCTTCATTTCTTATTGACCCCCAGATTAAGTATTTAACAAAAACATTAAATAAGTTTTTGCATTTCTTGTTAAGCAATTAGGAGATCTGCATAACAACCCAACAAAAGAATTTATAGTTCCCATATCTTTTAAAATCCATTATACAATTTACATAAAATATAAAAAGGAGATATTTTCCAGTTATTATAATCTTAAAAAATAATAGCAAAATTATGGATAGATGGAAATTTGCCTACAGTTCTTAAACCGTAAGTGCCATAATACATAAAATACACAATTATCTTTGAATATGTAACAAA
Source organism: Thereuonema tuberculata (assembly GCA_023159025.1). Lineage (NCBI taxonomy): Eukaryota > Metazoa > Arthropoda > Chilopoda > Scutigeromorpha > Scutigeridae > Thereuonema > Thereuonema tuberculata. The sequence continues at coordinate 44,926,802 of JAFIDM010010028.1, read as the reverse complement.
TATTGGATGAAAAAACCTTACTGTCATTTTGCTACTACTACTGAATACCGTCAAAATATATTAACATACCTTTTTATTAAAATAGTTGATATTAGTGGGATGGATGTGTCTGGAGAGAAGCAGCAAGATTATTGATATTCGGTTGAAAATTGGTAAGTTTTAGAAGTTTTCCAAGTTCAATCTGTTCCTCTGTTTTGTCAAAATTGCATTCGCATGGCTAAAGCCAGCTTCAACCATGTATGAAGTTGGGAATGCAAATAAGAAAGGTTGGGCTTCTGCTCTGAGCTTGGGATATTTAGTGGCAATATTGTTATTGCTCCAAAATTCACTGAGGTTTTTATTTTTAAACAACGCTTTAGCTTCGAGATCTACACATATTTCAATCAGTTCATCTTCTAAGCCAGGTTCACCGCCTTCATTATCTATTTTTACATCAAATGGAGTAGCAAACCATTTGGGAACATGTGTATTCTCCAAGTCTTTTAATCTTAATAGACTGAATTCAATAACTTACAATAACAATGTGATACTAATTTTAGAGAAAAAATAAAGTCGTTATCAAAATCCCAATTCTAAAGGACTACATAACCAATATCTCATAATGTCATAAGTTGAGAAACTGAAAAGATTTAAAATGCGGAGAAAAAAATGAAGAATAAGAAAATATAGGAATGAAGAATAATAAATTTTTATTGGAATATTCTATTTTTTTCCCTAGACACTTTAATTGATCCTCTTTGATATTATTCGACCCCCTTTCGACCCTCGTGTATTAATCGACCCCTGGAGAACTCTTATCGACCACTTTGGTTGATTTAGTTTACCTGGTAATCTACCATTTATTTCAATTCTGGTATGAAATTGTCTCTTCTAGAAGTGGCATATATCACTATGAAGATATCACTTTCAAGGACTTTCTAAGCACTGAATATTATACTTCTCAAGATTTTATTAGAGTGTTGAAAAATAAAATATTTTTAAAGGTATACGAGCACCAGTACAAATCCAGTAAGCAACTTTCTGCTTTTTTTTTTTTTTTGTCTACTTACACAATGAAAATAGTCATAAGCTGTGAATGCAATAAAAACTTTATGGAAGGTTGATAAGTTCTCATCTTTTTTTTTTTTTGTAAATAATCAGCACAATTATTTCCTTTAAAGCACAAATGGAAAACTTGGCATTAAACCTTGAAAACTACTTTCCTTGAAATTTTACTCATTTTTTTTTTTTTTTTTTTCAAAATTGAGAAAATGACAGAAACATAAAGCTTATTATGGTGTATCATGGTGTTATAGATGTTTATAGTATTAATTAAAGCAATTTTGACATTATTGTCTTTGAAGACATAAAGCTTATATTTATTTATTTTCAAACTGTAATCTCTGCTGAAAATAATCAATACAATTTTCCATTTTCTAATTAAATCAGGATTATTTACTGGAATTGTCTCAAGCCAATTAATTTTAATGATACAAATAAACCAAATTAATAGATTGGCTAAAAAGATTAACACCTCTGTTTAAGACATCATAGATACCTTCTTTTTTTTTTTTAATTCTGAACTCTTTATCTATGGGAAATTTTAATTTGTCTTCTCACTAATTTCATGACAAGGAGCCACTTGGAAAAGATATAAATGTTACATCATCTTTAGTTTTTAACAAATTCACTACCATCATTGTAAGGGCTGGCGACTCCCAGGTGCCAATAGATTATTTTACATTTTTATTATATATGGTAAAATAAGAAGTCAGTACATATCATATTTCAACGTCTCAACCCACTCAAATCGACTATTGCAGCTCTGCGTATCGGCTACACCTCAGTTAAATTCCCGAGCTAAAATGTCTCTTAAAATACTAGACTTTTAGTAGGTTTTTTATGGTTTCATTGATGATATGATACGGAAATCAAAATAAAATTTAAATAGGATAGGATAAAGGATGTATTTTTTTTTATTTATTAATGAAAATAAACAAAATCTCAAAAATTTATGCAAAATCAAATTAAGTGTGTGATTTTTTTTCAAATTCTGAATTCTAAAAATCAACAAATTTAGTGAATTTGGTTTTTTTTTTTCCAAGACCGTGGTACATCACTCGTTATTATGGGGAGGAAGAAAAAAAAAAAAAAAAACCCACAAAGAAACCGTTTACAGCATTTCAAGGTTTCTACTGAAATGTCTTACACAATACAACAAGTTCCTCTTACACGAGCTGGCAGCAAACTAATCAATAGAAGCTTTCTAGCCACTCAGCAAGGCACTATGTAATTAGCATGTCTACTACTAGCACTATCTACATGGACCCATGTAGTTGGCAATGAATGTGTTAAATATTCATAGATCCATTCAATGACTCAAAAATTTATTAGGAGGACACCCATGCAAAGACTGATTAAGTAGGAAAGCAGGCTAAAAAGAAGTAATTCCACTTTTTCAGTCAATAATGCACCAATTTTTATACATTTTTTTTTTTAAGATAATTTAAACAGTGTAAGTTTTATACTCAATTTTAAGAGATTCTAATACTAACAGTTCTGGAGATTGAATAAAATATTTAAGAAATAAGTTTACCTTTACACCTGCGTTTTCAGCTAGAGCTTTAGGAACAACTTCTAGAGCTTCGGCAAATTTTTTTATTGCATATTGTTCTAATCCTGGACAAGTCTGAAAAATACATCAGAAATTAATTACAATACAAACAGGATGTAATATCAAAACAACACGAATTCATTTCAAGAATCTAATTTATTACAGAAAATGCATTCAATCGGAAACCACCGATATCAAATTTTTGTGATAATTACAAGTGATTATTCTCCACATGGTGAACTGCCTTTCATAAGCTACTAATATAAATTCCATAGCAGTGGCAGAATTATGTAAAGTGATGATGAATAAAGGAGATTTTTCTTTTCCATCTTTGTCAATAGGGATGTGCTTTTCTTGCAGTCAAGATGTAAATCATTTCAAATAAAAGATTATGGAAACCCAAATGAGTAAAACACATCAAATTATAGCGTAGGCAAATAACACATAGCATTAAGTTTGACAAGGATTTACTAACTTGTTAAACACAAGTACACGAACTTGATATAATTACAGATTCTTAATCTTTGTAAAATAAAAGACCTGTTTAGTTCTATCCGGTTTCATTATTTTGCTAAAGTGTATTAAAAAACAAATAATAATGATTAATTATTAGGTGGTTGATCAGTTACATTAGTGAGATTCTTCTAATTATTAAAAGACTTAATAGAAGCTATCAATGAAAGGAATGCTCTATTCACAAGCCTGCACAATGAAAGGAAAAGCAAAGAACAAAATTTACTTAAAATAATATACATATATTAGGTTAAAAGAGTTTAATGTGCCACAAAATAATTTAAATTAAACTAAACGAATTCAGCACAAATTTAACCAAATTGCCTTTCTGGTTTGATTTAGAGCTTTAGGAACAACTTCCAGAGCTTCAGCAAAGTAACTCTCGGGAAGGTTAAAGGTTAAGTTCGATAATCGAACCAAAAAGGCAATTTGGTTAAATTTGTGCTGAATTCATTTCTTGTTTTATTTAATATACACATACTTTTCATTTGTTTTTGTTTTTTTCTATTAGTAAAATTTTTAAATCTGAGATTTAAATAAGCATTTTTTCTGTTGTTTCAACTTACCTCACCATAAGAAGTAATTTGCTTGGCCAATTCAATTTCGGTAGCTCCTGCACCAGGAAGAAGTCTTCCATCCTAAAACAAAGAATTTTATAATGTAAATAATTATAATAATCATAAGATAATTCATTGCAAATGCATCAAAAAATGTTAATTTTTCTATTACAAGCCAGACCTGGATTTGCTAAAAATGGGATTAAAACTAATATCTTAATATGCAATTAATAGATAACTCACGTGACTCATTCACAATCTCATTTAGATCAAGGATTTTTTTAAATTTCTTTTTTACATAATTTTCAAAAGCAAAATCTATAATCACCCGACTGAGTCCCTTAAAGGTGTTGACGCCATCATCCACAGCTCTTTCAACGTCATCCATTACATTATCCGTAGATCCTCTTATAACGATTGTTGAGATTCTGGACTCTTGATTTTCTGTTAAAACAAAATGCCAATTCAGTTAGTAAAACTTTAAATCAACTTTCAGCACCTTATATAAATGTTCTACAAGTAGAAGAAATTAATCCACCACCCATTAATTCTACCCCGATCTTACAAAAAGTGTTTTCTCAGCAAAGGGTTTTTGTTTTAGTCTTTGTTTGGTCAGTTTTCTCACACGAAATTCCTTTGAATCGGGAAATTAGAAAAGTACAAAAATTGGGAAAAATATGTTCTCCTCAAAAAGTCCCAATATTATGTAAGTTCTGTCTATTACCTAAGTTGGGGAAGTCTATATATAGGATATTTCTGAAAACCATTAAGTTTTTGGAATGACAGAAGGCATGTAAGCTGCCTTTTAAAAATATCAACTTATAAAACACTTTCTTTGGTTTTTACCTTGTTTAAAAACAACAACTGATGTATCGCCAACTTCATCCACATAAACTTGATCGCAATATCCCATTTCTTCAGAAGACGGAGGTATCTAGGAAAGCAAAATTACAATAAATAAATAAAAAATCTCAAGATATTAAGAGATTTTTTTTTTTTCTTTTTTGAAGTGTAAACCCTAAAATTGAAGACTAAAAAAAAAAAAAAAAAACAAACACAAAAGTATTATTTGTGAATTACAAATTCTAATGTTTGACTTCCATGTGATTCAACAGCAAATTGTTCCAATTTGAAAGGAGACTGTCGAGAAGATTTAGTGCTTCGAAAAGTTTTAACTATAACTATGCAATTATGATCGTGCAGATGTAGAGACAAAGTTTTTTTTTTTTTAAATTACTCTTACTCTTCAATTATTAATCAAATCACATATGATTGTATCCGTAATAAAAGAATACAAAGTAACTAAATAAAAGATTGTTTAAATGTTGCTCAATTAGAGCTCTAGATTATGAGAATGAATCATATGTTAGTACATCTGTGAGACAGCCATTTCAAAATGCATTATTAGAACAAAAGGAAGATCCTACTATTCTGAGTGAGTGTGTGAAGCCAAACAATCGCAAACATCAGGTAATTGAGACAATATTATGGAGATAATATTGGTTTTATTAATTAAACTGCTGTTGCATACTTAGTGATCCTTCCACTATGGCATGGCCTTCTTCTGAAATTCATCAGCTTTAAAAGTTTAAAAAAAAATAATACACATTATAAAGGTACTTACTAATCGTGGTAGGGCTGTAGCTCCTACAGCTTTACATAAACGTCTCAAATCCCACTTAGACGTCAGTCGAACACCCATTAACTGATATTTATCTAAATAATGTTGAGCCATTTCTCCAAATTTTCCACCGGAGACGATAACTGTACAGCCAGTATCAGCAATTGCTTTAACTTGCTGCAAAAAAAAAAAAAAAAAGAATCAATAAAATTGGACTCCAAACTGAAAGCTCAGTATTATGTAACTGCAAAATGAGAAAAGATTTTTAATATTTAATATAGCATCAAAGGAAAATGTAGTAATTGTACCGATATTTAAAACATGATTTTGTTAAACTGTCTAAATTTCTATATAATAGCAAGGTTTTTCTAAATAAAGTTGTTTTGTTATTTATCATCTCATATCTATATATAAATAATCATTCAATCATTTTCGATCCACTGAAAGATGAAGGTCTCTCCAGGTTTTTTTCCAGTTCTTTCGGTCGAAAACTTTTCTCTTCCAATCGAAATCAACAAAACTTTCAATTTCACCTTGTGGACACTTCCTCGGCTTCCTTTTATTTGTCGGAATCCAGTTTAATTTTTATTTTTTTTACTATCATCGTTATGTCTTGTTACATTTGAGCTTCTCTATAGTGATATGAATACAAGACACACTGGTCTGCTCTCGCACTCATATTTTTCATTTGCAGTCTTGTCATGTTACTCCTAACATTCATCTTTTCCACGTTTCTTTGAATTATCTGCAGTCTCTGAATTGCTTTTCTGGTCAATAACCCTGTCTTTGCTCCATATGGTAGAACTGATAGACAATTGATTTAAAACTTTTCTCTTTAAAGCATAGTGGCATTCCTCCTTATATATAACATTGCACAGCATCAGAATTTCCATTGTTAAGGAAAAATATTGCCTAATTTGATAGGCCCAAGGCTCAAAGTACAATATTTTGATTTGATTTTTTTGTCTGAACCTCAGAAAGTGACTTCCAGTCAATGTCACTACAAAATAACATCCTTATTATTAAGATTTTTGTGATATTTACACAGGAAATACTTGATCATTCTTCAATTACATACTGCAATCGGGTTATTACAAAACTACTTCATAACTTCATGCTCTTGCTTGCTCAGCAATTTTTAAAAAATTTTATTGTATTTATTTATTTTAACTGTTTATTATCTTGCGCAAGTTCTTTTTTTTTTTTACATTTTTATTAGAATAAACAACAAAAACAACAGAATAAGGAAAGTGAAATTTATTACTAAGTGCTCAAGACAAAAAACAGTTAAAACAAACAAAATACAATAATATTTAAAAAAAAAAAATTGCTGAGCAAATTAAGAGCACAAAGTTAGGAAATACTTCTGTAATAACTCGATTGCAGTACATAATTGAAGAATGGAAATATGAAAAATATGTAAATTTAAATACGTAGCATTTTTTTGATGTAATCATTTCTAAATACATTCCGTAAGTGAGGGGGCAAAAAACAATGGAATAAATACTTTGTAAACAAATACATAATTCTGCATCATAATACTCAAATTTCTTCTTATCATGTATTAAAAATGGACACAATAAAACTTACAACTTCTTTACTTCCCATTCTATATTTCGTCCTTACGATAGGACTTCCTCAGGAATCTCAAAATGATCCAAATTATAAAAATAAAGAAGAAAATAAGACAGAGAAAACTTTCCTCTTCTTATTTAACAGAAAATATAATAACAATGTAAACTGTAACAATTATATCATATCATCAATTATATTTTGTAATTGTTTGGTTTAATTTGTAATTGTTTTATGGTATTAATACTAAACAATTATTGAAAAGAATTGGTTATATGATGGGTTTGTTTAAATGATTTGTAAAATGATAGGTTTGTTTATATAATTGATGATATGATATAATTGTTACAGTTTACTTTGTTATTATATTTTCTGTTAAATAAGAAGAGGAAAGTTTTCTCTGTCTTATTTTCTTCTTTATTTTATAATTTGTATCATTTTGAGATTCCTGAGGAAGTCCTATCATAAGAACGAAATATAGAATGGGAAGTAAAGAAGTTGTAAGTTTTATTGTGTCCATTTTTAAATACATAATTCGCTGTTAATAAATGAATTTATAAAATTACAAATAATTTTGGCTGTAGCTGAATCACAACATCAGTTAAAATTTAACCTTTCTAGCTTGTAAATACTTTCCTAGAGTAGATAATTTCTGGATAAAAGCCTTTATAAGGTCCACGGAAGAAGTGATAGAAAATATTTTTTTAGATTACCTGTTCCAAAAGATTTTCTTCACCTTTACTAAATTTTAGAAGTTCTTCAGCATTTTGAATCAAAACAGTTCCCTAAAATAAAAAATACACATTATGGTAAAAACAGAAGAATTATCAGGAAGAAAAAAAAGAAAATCACCCATCATGCACTAAAATAAAACAAAAATCAATTCATGCTTCTAATTTTGTCATTGACAGGGAATCTAGAATAGCTATTTCACCATTAATATGGATCATCAGCTAAAATTATCCCTCAATGATAAAATCGAAGAATATATAAGGCTATGGAACACAAAACCACACTCAGCTGTGAGATCCAACAAAAAAACAAATAAAGAAAAGAAATTAACTGTAATCTGTTTACATTAACAGATTTTATTTATTTATATTTATTCAAATTTATGGTAATTAGGTTCATTAATAAAAAAAAAAAATCGAACACATACCTTAGTTTCTGTCTGCGTAGCATCAAAAGGGCATGAATAAACAACCACTTTGGCTGAATTAATTTTCTGAATAGTTCCTTCAACTTGGCGTTTGAACACCATTCCTGGTAAAACTGTCGATTTATGAGTGCCTGATCCCTGCAATTAAAAAAATAAAATAATCAAATAAAAGTGTGGAGTGACAGTGTGGTTCAGTGCGTCCTGACTTTTAAAATTTTCAAGATACAACTAGATAAGGACAAATTATAATGATGAAACTTAAAATAATTTGTATAAAAAAAAAAAGCATGCAAGACATATTTCATGAAGGTGCTATGAATAATCATTAACCTTAATCCATTACTTTGAATTGCTGGGTTTATCAGTTCAAATTAATGGAACCACCATTATATTACGTAGTAGATAAGCAATGCCTTGATTTGTATCATCGTAATATTTTAACCTTGTTAATGTTTTGAATTATTACCAATGGATATTTTTTAGATTGGTATCGATCTAAATGTGATCAAAGAACAAAAAATGTTGGTTTTTTTTTTTTTTTTGTCAAGGCATTTTTTCATCTTTGGAAACCTATCTTTAATAAAGGCAGCTAAGTTCCATTATCTTAAGTCATGGAAAATTCTTTAAGACTTTTCCATCAGACATGAAACCTCAGGAAATCCCGTTTTATTGATATTCACGGACAAATGCAGACTTACCATTTTATAACTTTTTTTTCCCCCTATACTTGGCCATTGGACTACAGACCGAATCAAATAAATAGTGAACAGTCATTACCAATATCCCAAGTGATAAAGGCCATTTTCCAATATATTTACAAACATTTTTCATGATATCATGTACGGAAGTCTCTAGTCAC
>JAFIDM010010028.1:44901076-44917828 GCA_023159025.1 Thereuonema tuberculata | reverse complement strand
TCTAAAAATTAAAATAAATAAAATATAAATTCCTTTTACTCTTCCAAGACTACTAAGGATGCGTAAAATAAAATGACAATTCCTCCTGAATAAAACAAACAATAGTATTTCCAATGATCAGTTAAAATTCTTTATTGCAGGCAAATAAAATATTTTTTAAAAAAAAAATCTTTAAGAAAGTAATTTAGAGGTTTGAAATGAAATCAAAGAATTGCAATTTCTCAATTTCGTTAGAACACAATTATATGATACGTGCCACCTATTGATTTATTAACAATACTTTTAAAAACCAATGTACTTGCAAATAGGAAATGGACAGCATTCTTTACATAAGAAAAATATCATCTACTATTATTAACCCTTTGTGGACGGTTTGGCGAAAATCATGAATATATGCATGATCTGTTTTGAAAATTTTTTTCAGAAATCCCAGAAGCCTAAGGATTGGTAAGTAGATCATCTGTGATTGGCTAATCCTTTCAGAAGCATCAAAATAAGAAGATATGTAATTGGTTAGCTACAGCAGCAAACAGAATGAGGGGGAAAAGCAAAAACAAGAGTGACAAACATGGAATCTTTCTCTGTCTCATAGGTTTTAGAATTATTTTTGCAGTCTCAAATAAATAGAGAGAGATGATTCTGATAGTGAAAATAATCTAATCCACTGTTCTTTATTACAAAATTTGTTTATTACTGGTAAAAGTATGGAGTTTTTAGTAATAAACAGTTATCTAGTGATTTGAGGAACTTTTGGATCAGGAATTGCTTCATAAAACAGCAGTAGTTCACTTTCAGATATGGCCTTAAATTGCAGTACTTTTGATACAAATTATGTTAGTAACTAACTTATCTCGGGTTTGATGTAATCAAAAAATTATTTATTTTTTGGGGTATAATAGGAGTCGTAAAGCACATGGTATTTTTTCAAAGACTTACACAAATAACACAAAAACATGGCCGTCCACAAAGGGTTAGGCTAGATTTTTCTTACAATAGCAAATCAGAATGAAAGTCAGAACATAACTGGATTCTCTGCTACTAACAAAATTTACATTGTAAGAAGACTTTTGTCTTTTTTTTTTTCTTTGGTAATAAACTGAGACTTGCATATGGGATATTTTAATCAATCGTCCATCAAGAAAAGAAGTTTTGCCAATGATGTTTTGAAGATTAATCCAAGTAAAAAATCTCAAAACTTCATGATTAAAACTTCCCCTCTCCTCTCAAATCTTGCTCTTGTTTTAATCAACTCCAAAACATCAAAGAGAACATTTACTTTTGACTCAACATGAACTAAATGACTGGATTGCAAAACATGCAACCTATAGATCAACCAAATACATCCTTTACACATTGAGATCGCTATTGTAAATAATAACAGAATAACTAAAAAGGGACTTCTAATAACTAACATTGTACGAGCAATGTTCCATAAGTAAAGCAACAAATTTTTTTTTGGCTAATATTTGATGAAAAAATGTGAAATTTTCTGGACAGTATCTTCAAATATGCCTGCACTTTCTCAAATTGTTTAATCATTCTCCACTGTGCAGCAGCTAGTGCTCAAGATGGCATCAGTAAAAGAGATGCGTTCCAAACAAAGAGCAGTTATTGAATTTCTTGTGGCGGAACAGGAGACCGTGACAAATATTCACAAGCGCTTACAGAACGTCTACGGAGACCAGGCAGTTGATAAAAGCACTGAGAGTCATTGGGCAAATCGTCTGTCGTCGTCGGAAGAAGGAAAAAGGAAGCAGTCTGATATCTCAGACTCTGGCCGGCCGAACACAGCTGTGACTCCTGCAATGTTGCAACGATCAACTCAGAAGCCTATGTGAAGACTTAAGTAATTGAGGAAACGATTCCAGTGTGTTCGTGGCCACAAAGACATGAACAAACTTCTGTTCCACAACAACGCCAAACCCCACACAAGTCTGGATACTCACCAGGAGATCACAAAACTTCACTGGACTGTTCTCCCTCATCCACCCTATAGCCCTGATCTTGCACCTTCAGACTTCTACCTATTCGAACCTCTAAAGGATGCAATCCACAGGAAGCAATTGCAGGAAGTTCTTGAGGACTAGTTCTTGGACTCACAGACCAGTAGAGTGGTACCGTCAAGGCATACCAGCTCTGACATCTGGCGCATAAGGCCGTAGACTTGAACGGAGATTGAAAAATTGATTGAACTATTGATTGAAAAATAGTTTTTTTGTAGCTAAGGGATTGAGGAACAAGGTGATGTATTTAAAACTTAAATAAAACAAATCTATTTTTGAGAAAAAAAAAATGTGTTGCATTACTTATTGAACGACCCTTGTATTATAATAAAAATTAAATGTAAAGTTACCTGATCGACTTTTAAAATGGTGCATGCTGACTGTGTTGCATACTGCATTCCCCATAGTTTGTTAATATACAGGTCAAATATACCAGCCTTTGTCACACTCGTAACAGCTGCAGTTTCACTCTGGTAAAGAAAAATCAGTGTTAGATGGAAAAATTTGCTTTACAAACATAAGTTTTACTGCCTTGTGAAAATATTTTAATACATATTTAGATACACAGAGATAAAAAAAAAAACATTAGATATGCCTTTCAAGAAGAATTGCTATTTCAAAATATTAGGTAGTTCGGAAAATACTGGGCGATTTTTCGACTCGCTTTTAACAATTGAAAGTAATTCTACTTCGTCTCCTTCTTCATCTTCTGCTTCAGCAGCTTCTTCAAAGTGTCATAGAAATGTCTGAGTCACTTGATGTCAGTATTTCAACGGTGTCCGACCATCTGATGTAAATTGGAAAGGTGAAAACGCTCGATAAATGGGTCCCACGTGAGCTCAATGAAAATCTAAGAGTTCGGCGTTTTGAAGTGTGTTCGATGCGAAATTCTAATGATCCATTTCTTGATCGAATAGTGACATTTCATCCACTGACTACCATTTTTTCAAGCATCAAAACTGAGGTGGAAGCTGGATTCAAAGATTTCTTAGCATCACGATGTCGACGAGGCATAAATGATCTTGTTCATCGATGATCAGGGATCATACTTTGACTAATTTAAAAAATTAGTAAAAATAAATGTTTGTTTCTGAAATCGGCCAGTATTTTCCGAACAACCTCATACAACAGTCTTGCAAACAAAGGTTAAATTCCTATTCATATAAATTTAAATCAATGGAGATATTTTCTACCAAGAATTGTAACTAAAACTTATATGAGGTTTAAAATAAAAAAAAAAAACCATCTGATTTTGTAATGTTAACAATTCTCTATTAATCGGCAATAAAACTTTTGCTTTTAGCTATGAATTAGTGCAAACTTCAATCGAAATAATTTAAATTATGAGAAATGAAATTTTAGCATGTCATCTTCCAGTCTACTGTATTTATAAAAACCTCTTATTATTTGTGTGGTCAATTTCTCACAAAGCAGATAACTTCAGTTAATAAGCCCAGAAGCCAATAAAGCACACTTTAATGGAGTTTGAAAATATTTCATCAAATTTACTTGTAGGCTTAAAACAAGTGAGAATGTTTCTTTAAATCACACTTTTTGAAAGATAACATCACAAATTAAGAATTCCATCAGAAGCTATTTAAATCGCTACTCCTTCATTTTCCAATTAGATCATTTCTACAAACAGTGATGACTGATATACGAGCTGTTTAGTTTTAAAGTGGAGCAAGTCCAGTTTGATAAAAAAAAAAAAAAAAAAAAAAGTTACAGCTAATTTTCATTAGAAATTAACTTAAAATTTGTTTTTATAATTATTGCAAATGAAATTTTTATGAAAAAAGACCGTAAACCATATAAAATAAGTCTATTATTGCTTACTAATATTTTTAAATCAATTCAAACCCTAACCATTAATATTCAACAATAACTTAATATGGACTTGCCCCACTTTCAAAATCAACGGCTCCTGTATGTCGAGTGTATCACCAGCATTCTACATTCATAATTTTCAACAGGAATTCCTAATGTTTTTAATGATTATAGACCCCTCCTCCCCCAATGGATTATCATTAGTCCATAAATTCCCTTTACCAGATCATCATCATCAATCCATATTATGTTATTTGTAGACCATTAATATATTGAACATCATTTTTACATTTTTAGAAATCCACTCCTATACCCTTGAATTAAAATAATATATTAGAAATTATGAGGCAAGCAAATCCATACTATAATGATAGTTTTTCTCATAATAGCAAAAACTTTCTGCATATTATTTGAGCTTTTAAGAAACAGTATTCTAACATTTCCAAAAGTTCTCCGCCATTTTAGGTGTTCGGCATAATAAAAAAAAAAAAAAAGGGTCAAAATTTATCAGTATTAAGTAAGCTCTAAACAAATCAACTCACCTCTATATCGATTCCAATGTCTTGTTTTCCTTCTTGGTGAGCTGCATACAACTTGGAAAGGACTTCTGTGGCCTATGATTAAAAATAACAAAAAAATATTTAGCATTCTAAAAATATTTTATTTATTTCCAAAGTAGAAGAAAAATGATGAAAATTCTAACAGTTCACTACAGAAACACTTCCCATGTAAAACATGATTTAATTTCCCTGGTAATCTACCATTTATTTCAATTCTGGTATGAAATTGTTTATTCTAGAAGTGGCATATATCACTACAAAGATATCACTTTCAAGGACTTTCTAAGCATTGAATATTATACTTCTCAACATTTTCTTAGGGTATTGAAAAATAAAATATTTTAAAAGGTATACAAAAGCACCAGTACAAATCCAGTAAGCATCTTTCTGCTTTTTTTTTTGTCTACTTACACAATGAAATAAACTTTAATGAAAATAGTCATAAGGTGTGAATGCAATAAAAACTTTATGGAAAGGTTGATAAGTTCTTGTCTGGGTTTTTTTTTTGTAAAATAATCCACACAATTATTTCCTTTAAAAAGCACAGATGGAAAACTTGGCATTAAACCTTGAAAACTACTTTCCTTGAAATTTTACTCATTTTTTTTTTCTTTTCAAAATTGAGAAAATGACAGAAACATAAAGCTTGTATTTATTTTCAAATTGTAATCTCTGCTGAATATAAACAAAACAAATTTTCCATTTTCTGAATTTTTTTTAATTAAATCAGGATTATTTACTGGAATTGTCTCAAGCCAATTAATTTTAATGATATAAATAAACCAAATTAATAGATTGGCTAAAAAGATTAACACCTCTGTTTAAGACATTATAGATACCTTCTTTTTTAAAATTCTGAATTCTTTGTCTATGGGAAATTTTAATTTGTCTTCTCATTAATTTTGGAGCCACTTGGAAAAGATATAAAATATAAATGTTACATCATCTTTAGTTTTTAACAAATTCATTTGTTGTACCAATCATTGTAACATTCATTTTAACACATTCAATACCATCATTGGGCTGGCGATTCTCAGGTGCCAATAGATTATTTTACGTTTTTATTATATATGGTAAAATAAGAAGCCAGTACATATCATATTTCAAAGTCTCAACCCACTCAAATCGACTATTGCGGCTCTGTGTATAGGCTACACCTCAGTTAAATTCCTGAGCTAAAGTGTCTCTTAAGATACTAGACTTTTAGTAGGTTTTTTATGGTTTCATCGACGATATGGTACGGAAATCAAAATAAAATTTAAATAGGATAGAATAAAGGATGTATTTTTTTTTATTTATTAATGAAAATAAACAAATTCTCAAAAAATTTCTACAAAATCAAATTAGGTGTGTGATTTTTTTTTCAAATTCTGAATTCTAAAATCAACAAATTTAGTGAATCTAGTTTTTTTTCAAGGCCATGGTACATCACTCATTATTATGGGGAGGAGAGGAAGAAAAAAAAAAAAAACCAACAAAGTTTGGTGGCAACAACCGTTTACGGCATTTCAAGATTTCTACTGAAATGTCACACACAATACAACAAGTTCCTCTTACACGAGCTGGCAGCAAACTGATCAATAGAAGCTTTCTAGCCACTCAGCAAGGCACTGTGTCATTGCCATGTCTACTACTAGCACTATTATCTACATGGACCCATGTAGTCAGCAATGAATGTGTTAAATATGCATATCAAGATCCATTCAATGACTCAAAAATTTATTAGGAGGACACCCATGCAAAGACTGATTAAGTAGGAAAGCAGGCTAAAAAGTAATTCCACTTTTTCAGTCAATAATGCACCAATTTTTATACACTTTTTTTTTTTTTAAAGATAATTTAAACAGTGTAAGTTTTATACTCAATTTTAAGAGATTCTAATACTAATAGTTCTGGAGATTGAATAAAATATTTAAGAAATAAGTTTACCTTTACACCTGCGTTTTCAGCTAGAGCTTTAGGAACAACTTCCAGAGCTTCGGCAAATTTTTTTATTGCATATTGTTCTAATCCTGGACAAGTCTGTAAAAATACGTCAGAAATTAATTACAATACAAACAGGATGTAATATCAAAACAAATAATTTCAAGAATCTAATTTATTACAGAAAATGCATTCAATCGGAAACCACTGATATCAAATTTTTTGTGATAATGACAGTGATTATTCTCCACATGGTGAACTGCCTTTCCTAAGCTACTAACGTAAATTCCATATTAGTGGCAGAATTGTGTTAAAGTGATGATGAATAAAGGAGATTTTTCTTTTCCATCTTTGTCAATAGGGATGTGCTTTATTGCAGTCAAGATATAGGGTAAAGTGACCAAACCCTGGCACCTGACCAAATACTGGCACTCTGCGTAATAACTTGTTCTGCTTGAATACCATTGGCTGAATTGTTGTTTTAATGCACTCACTAAATGCTGATAGGTTTCACTTTCACTTTTAGACAACTTTTGTTTTTTGAAGAGGAAGCGTTTTATAATAAATACCATTCAATAGGTAATGATGCATTACGGTTCATGCCATGGTTCAGGTTTCACTCGGCGAGTTAGAAGTTTACTGTGAAGACTTTGAAAATTAACAAATGCTGACTACTGTGAAGCAAAAAGAAAGAAACAACAGTGTGTTGTTATAAAGTTTATAACATAATAATTTATGTTATAATGTTTAAGATTTCAAGCTGTATTTTGTACAGATAATGTTTATTTCTGACGAAAAACATTGTGGTATGGTAAAATAACCTAATACTGGCACGTGTTGACCTAAAACTGGCATCTCATGTCTTATTACTGGCACCCACTATAAACCAAATACTGGCAGGGTCAGAATAAAGACATGTTAGGTAATGTGATTATTCTAGGCTCTCTTTAAACTTTTCACATAATTCTCATAAGCAAATTAAATTCTTGTAAGCAAACACTATATCTAACAGTCCACTGTTAGGCCTTTGCAGTTTTGTTTGTTTTTGTTTTATAATTTCTTTAAGCCTTAAGTCAGCCGAAGCAACTTATTGTGAACAGTTTCCTGAAATGGCTCAATTTAGAACATTATTCTGTGAAATTTGAAATTCTAAATAAATATAGGACAGTGTAAAGTGCAGGAATATAATTACATAAAAAGGAGAATTAAAAGAATACATATTGAGTTTCCTTTCACACCTTGGGTCATCATCGACGGAAATCTGGGACAGCTGGTTCGTCCTTGTTAGAACTCATCAGCCACATTTATACTCGATGATACATTCAAAAAGGCGAGAAAGCTTATGGATTCCTCTCCCGCTCCCGGAAGTGAAACCCCACAAAAGCAAACAACAATAACTTAATAAAACCAGTACAGATTAAAAAAAATATGTACTGTTACTTCCAAGATGTGAAAGCAACCTCAGTGTATTATCTCAATTCCTCTTTTTATGTTACATTCCTGCACGTTAAACAGTCCTATTTAAGACTATTTAGTTCTGTCGTTTATAATTAAATGCCTTTTGTGCCTAGCAGTTAGCAGGCTAAGGTTTTTCAATCTATAATGGTTACTTTCGCGCCTTTCTGGGCTTATCGAGGGTAAATATGGCTGATGTGTCCTAACGCAGACGAAACACCTGTCCCCGATTCCCATCGATGATAGTTTAAAACGTGAAAGCAAACTCAATGTGTATGCTTTCAATTCCCGATTGTCTAAATTAATTATGTTTAGCCTACTTATTTGTTTACAGGTAAACAAATACGGATGCAAACCAATTTACGTTGCCTTTTGGACTTAATTGCCACCATGCAAGAGCAGAAATCGAACTGCCATCCTTCAGATTAGAAGTCTGACGCTCTAGCCGCTGGACCATATTGATATTTGGTCGAGCAACTACAGCGTCAGAGTTCTAATCTGAAGTTCTATGATTCGATTCTCGCTCGGACATGCTAACATTTAAGTCCAAAAGGTAATGAAAATAGGTTCGCATCTCTATTTGTTAATCTTATTGTAACGAATTGGCGTCGTGTATTGTTTAAGTGTAAAAAAATTAAACTTAGGTCAATTTAGAATAATGTGTTTTTGCATTTGGCAAAGGCACCATTTGTTCCAAAGTTTTTGTCTTAATTTCCAATGAAGTTTACAATTATAAAATAAAAGCACCGAAAAAGATGAAAGAAAATGAAAGAGGCTCAAAAAGTCTAACGAGCAAAAAAATTGAAAATGGAAGAAGCAAGAAAAGCATGCATTTTGTCTCACCAACAAATGAGTCAAAAAGGAACCGTGCAGACTTGAGCATAACTTGTAATTCCCTTGGTCCATTTGACTTTTTAAAATACCATTTATATTTAGCATGTTTTTAATTATATTTTGTGTCACATTGTGAAGATTATTGATTTTATGCACAAACGGACTAAGTATTTACGTTTGTAAGTTTTAGGCCTAAATAAAAAAAAAAAAAAAAAAATGTTCTAGAGGTCTTTTTGAAAAATACAGTAAAACCCTGTTATTACACTCGTCAAGGGACCCTGATCTACAAGCGTAATAAGTGGGATAGCGTTATAGATGGGAAATGATTTATGAGATGGGGAAAGATTTGGACATCATTTTACAGGCAACATACATGATTCTGCAATAGATATAGTGCAAATATGAGCTTATTTCCTATTAAAAAGATCTTTGATTGTGGTATTATGACATTTTCAATGCGGTTCAGGTAACTATTAACATCAATTGATACACCACTAGGAACAAAATTAATATATTTTCGGAGCAGATTTAGTGCACACTACTTTTTTACGTTTGCAACAACCCTTCGCTGCATCGGTAATTGCATCACTGTTTTTCGTTTTTAAAATAGACTGGACGAGGAAATTTCTAGAGATTTTGCGAAATCCTTCTGACTTCTGTAGAATTCTCGTCGTACTTACGGAGAATTTGCAATTTTTCACTTATAGAAAGGGATTTCCGCTTCGACAATTTGCACTACTGTATCACAGACCCGCACTTCACAGAGTTCAAGGATTCCCTCCTACCAGGGAAAAAAAAAGAATCTTTACAGTGTTACATTTCTTTTCGATACAAAATTTCCGATATAAAATAGCGCTACAAGCGGGATTTGAAGCGTTATAAGAGGGTAAAAGTATACAGAAATATATAGAAAATTCTAGGGACCGTATAAAAGGAGCGTAAAGAACGGGATAGTGCTATAAGCGGGAGCGTAATAACGGGGTTTTACTGTATTAAAATGAATCCTGAAACATTAAGAATAGGCCTCTAAAATAAATATGATGAAAGTAGGCTACACTCAATTAATAATTGGCCATTGCTTTAATATTTCAAATGAAATGTAGGCTAGGAAAACCTGTGCAGTTGATCAATTACTGGCAGGGACCAGAATAAAGACATGATGTGCCAGTATTTAGACTAAAAGTGCCAGTGTTTGGGTCAACTTAAAATTAAGCCTAATCTGTATTAATTATTTCAAATTATTACAAGTTCAATAAATCTAACACAGATACAGTAGACTAACGAAAATAACCCTCAAATGTCATCTCATTACGTAGGCTAATAGTAAAAAACGAAAAGTTGGTGCCAGTAATTGGTCACTTTACCCTAAATCATTTCAAATAAAAGATTATGGAAACCCAAATGAGTAAAACACACATCAAACTAGCATAGGCAAATAACACACAGCATTAAGTTTGACAAGCATTTACTAACTTGTTAAAACATAACAAGTACATGAACTTGATGTAATTAATTACAGATTCTTAATCTTTGTTAAATGAAAGACTTGTTTAGTTCTATCCGGTTTCATTATTTTGCTAAAGTGTATAAAAAAAAACAAATAATAACGGTTAAATATAAGGTGGTTGATCAGTTACATTAGTGAGATTGTTCTAATTATTAAAAGACTTAATAGAAGCTATCAATGAATGGTATGCTCTATTCCCAAGCCTGCACAATCAAAGGAAAAGCAAAGAACAAAATTTACTTAAAATATACATATACTTTTCTTTTTCTATTTGTAAAGTTTTTAAATCTCATAAGATTAAAAGAAGCGGTTTTTTTTTTCTTTTGTTTCAACTTACCTCACCATAAGAAGTAATTTGCTTGGCCAATTCAATTTCGGTAGCTCCTGCGCCAGGAAGAAGTCTTCCATCCTAAAACAAAGAATTTTATAATGTAAATAATTATAATCATAAGATAATTCATTGCAAGTGCATTAAAAAATGTAATAGAAAAATTAACAAGCCAGGCCTGGATTTGCTAAAAATGGGATTAAAACTAATCTTAATATGCAATTAATAAGATAATTCATGTGACTCATTCAATCTCATTAAGATCAAGGATTTTTTTTTAATTTCTTTTTTACATAATTTTGAAAAGCTTAATCTCTAATCACCCGACTGAGTCCCTTAAAGGTGTTGACGCCATCATCCACAGCTCTTTCAACGTCATCCATTACATTATCCGTAGATCCTCTTATAACAATTGTTGAGATTCTGGACTCTTGATTTTCTGTTAAAACAAAATGCCAATTCAGTTAGTAAAACTTTAAATCAACTTACAGCACTGCCCGCCTTAAATAAATGTTCTACAAGTAGAAGAAATTGATCCACCACCCATTAATTCTACCCCGATCTTACAAAAAGTGTTTTCTCAGCAAAGGGTTTTTGTTTTAGTTTTGTCACACGAAATTCCTTTAAATCAGGAAATTTAATAAAGAACAAAAATTGGGAAAAATATGTTCTCCTCAAAAAGTCCCAATGTTATGTAAGTTCTGTACGTTATGTAAGTTGGGGAAAGTCTATATATAGGATATTTCTGTAAACCGATAAGTTTTTGGAATGACACAAGGCATGTAAGCTGCCTTTTAAAAATATCAACTTATAAAACACTTTCTTTGGTTTTTACCTTGTTTAAAAACAACAACTGATGTATCGCCAACTTCATCCACATAAACTTGATCGCAATATCCCATTTCTTCAGAAGACGGAGGTATCTAGGAAAGCAAAATTACAATAGATAAATAAAAAATCTCAAGTTAAGATATTAAGAGATTTTTTTCTTTTTTCTTTTTTGAAGCGTAAGCCCTAAAACTGAAGACTAAAAAATCCAAACATAAAAGTATTTGTAGGCATAAAAAGGAATAACATAACTACATATTTGTTCCACGCACGTTAAATTTTTCTATTATATAAAAGTATTATTTGTGAATTACAAATTCTAATGTTTGACTTCCGTGTGGTTTAACAGTAAATTGTTCTAATTTGAAAGGAGCCGGTCGAGAAGATGTAATTCTTCGAAACGTTTTGACTATAACTATGCAATTATGATCGTGCAGATGTAGAGACAGAATTTTTTTTTTTAATTACTCTGACTCTTACTAATCAAGTCATATACGATTGTATCCCTAATAAAAGAATACTAAGTATAAAAGATAAACTTGTTTAAATGAATTGCTCAATTACAGCTTTAGATTATGAGAACGAATCATATGTTAGTACATCTGTGAGACATTCATCTCAAAAAGTGTTATTAGAACAAAAGGAAGATCCTACTATTCTGAGAGCGTGTGTGAAGGCAAACAATAGCAAACATCAGATAAATGAGATAATATTATTGAGGTAATAATGGTTTTATTAATTAAACCTCTGTCACATACATACTTGGAATTGATCCTTCCACTATGGCATGGCATTCTTCTGAAATTTATCAGCTTTAAAGTAAAAAAATAAATAAATAATAAACAATATAAAGATACTTACTAATCGGGGTAGGGCTGTAGCTCCTACAGCTTTACATAAACGTCTCAAATCCCACTTGGACGTCAGTCGAACACCCATTAACTGATATTTATCTAAATAATGCTGAGCCATTTCTCCAAATTTTCCACCGGAGACGATAACTGTACAGCCAGTATCAGCAATTGCTTTAACTTGCTAAAAAAAAAAAAAATCAAAAAAAAAAAAAAAAAAAAAAAAAAAAATAAAGAATCAATAAAATTGGACTCTAAACTGAAAGATCAGTATTATGTAACTGTAAGTGAGAAAAGATTTTTAATATTTAATATAGCATCAAAGGAAAATGTAGTAATTGTACAGATATTTAAGACATGATTTTGTTAACAAAGCGCATCTAAATTTCTATATAATAGCAAGGTTTTTCTAAATAAAGTTGTTTTGTTATTTATCATCTCATACCTATACATTTATATATATATCATCAATCAATCATTTTCAATCCACTGAAGGATGAAGGTCTCTCCAGGCTTTTTCCAGTTCTTTCGGTCGAAAACTTTTCTCTTCCAATCGAAACCAACAAAACTTTCAATTTAACCTTGTGGACACTTCCTTTTATTTGTCGGAATCCAGTTTAAAATTTTTTTTTACTATCATCGTCACGTCTTGTTACATTCCATTTGAGCTTCTCTATAGTGATATGAATGCAAGACAGACTGGTCTGCTCTCGCACTCATATTTTTCATTTGCAGTCTTGTCATGTTATTCCTAACATTCATCTTTTCCACGTTTCTTTGAATTATCTGCAGTCTCTGAATTGCTTTTCTGGTCAATAACCCTGTCTTTGCTCCATATGCTGATAATAGACAATTGATTTAAAACTTTTCTCTTTAAAGCATAGTGGCATTCATCCTTTATATATGTAGGACAGCATCAGAATTTCCATTGTTAAGGAAAAATATTGCCTAATTTGATAGGCCCAAGGCTCAAAGTACAATATTTTGATTTGATTTTTTAGTCTGAACCTCAGAAAGTGACTTCCAGTCAATATCACTACAAAATAACAGCCTTATTTTTAAGATTTTTGTGATATTTATACAGGAAATACTTGATCATTCATCAATTACATACTGCAATCGGGTTATTACAAAACTACTTCATAACTTCATGCTCTTGTTTGCTCAGCAATTTTTTGAAAATTTTATTGTATTTATTTAACTGTTTATTATCTTGTGCAAGTTCTTTTTTTCCTACATTTTATTAGAATAAACAACAAAAATAACGAATAAGGAAAGTGAAATTTATTACTAAGTGCTCAAGACAAAAAACAGTTACAATAAGATTTAAAAAAAAATATTGCTGAGCAAATAAAAGAGCACAAAGTTAGGAAATACTTTTGTAATAACTTGATTGCACTACATAAATGAAGAATGGAAATATGAAAAATATGGAAATTTAAATACAGTAAACTCCCGATTATCTGCGGACCTCTCCTGTTACCATTTTTTTTACTGTACAATAAATTACAGAATTAACAATTTTCTTTAAAATCTAGAATAAGGTAAACAATAGAAGAGGCTAACAAAGTGAAGACAATTATAGACAAACAATTTAAAGAACGACCTTGTGGGCAGATCTTAGGCCAGCAGGTTACACCAAATTATGGGAGAGCCTTTCCCTTCTACATACACGGTAGTTAGCTGACTTATCAATTAAGCCAACTTGAATTTTTTTTTTTTATTATTTTGTAAATTTGTATCTGGAGGAAGAAGACGCTTTGTGACAAAATGTTATTGAACAAACTTCAGTCACAAATAAAGAGGTGGTGTTTTGACACGAAAAAAAGAAAGACAATTAACATTTTTTTTTTGTTAAAAAGTAAGAAAATGAAGTAAAATAAAATAAAATAATTGTTTATAATATATGTACTGTAAATGTATGTATTGCCAATTTAATGTTTTATTTAAAAACATGTTAAAAGCATTTTTGTGTTGATTTTCATCCTATTTCGGATTATCTGCAGAATTCGCTTATCCGTGGTTGCCGCACCACCCAATTCCGCGGATAATAGGGAGTTTACTATATGTAGCATTTTTCTGATGTAAAGCAGTTATTCCAAAATACATTCCTTAAGTGAGGGGGGGGGGGGAAACAATGGAATAAATACTTGTAAAGAAATACATGATTCGCTGTTAATAAATGAATTTATAAAATTACAAATAATTTTGGCTGTAGCTGAATCACAACATCAGTTAAAATTTAACCTTTCTAGCTCGTAAATATTTTCCTTGAGTAGATAATTTAAGGATAAAAGCCTTTATAAGGTCCAACCAAGGAAGAAGTGATAGAAAATTTTTTTTTTATAGATTACCTGTTCCAAAAGATTTTCTTCACCTTTACTAAATTTTAGAAGTTCTTCAGCATTTTGAATCAAAACAGTTCCCTAAAATAAAAAACAAACATTATGGTGAAAACAGAAGAATTATCAGAAAAAAAAGTAAATCATGCACTAAAGTAAAACAAAAACCAATTCATGCTTCTAATTTTGTCATTGACAGGGAATCTAGAATAGCTATTACACTATTAATATGGATCATCAGCTAAAATTACCCTTCAATGATAAGATCGGAGAGTATATAAGACTATGGAACCCAAAACCGTACTCAGGTGTGGGATCCAAAAAAAAAAAAACCAAAGAAAAGAAATTACCTGTATTAAACAGGATTTATATAAAAAGACTCAACTCAAGGGTGCATAAAGTGGCATTAAAATACAGTCGGACCCCGATTTAACGAATTCATCGGGACCGAAAATTTTATTCGTTAAATCGGGGTTTATTCGTAATATCAGGGTCCAAAATAAAAAATTTCTGCACTTAACTTATGGAACAGCCCTAATAAGCTACTATACAAAAACACCCTTAATTAGAAATTACACACTTTTTACTCAGCAGCTAATAATACAGCGAATAATTACGCACTAGTTAATTTAAAATTTTAAAGTATGTACTGAGAAATGTTTGACTCCTGATTCCTGACTGAAAAAAGTTCTTTTTCGACTTTATGGAGAGAAGAAAATACAGCGTCATTTATATCCTGCTGCATTAGGTATGTTTAGGTTTGTTTACCTAAACTAATACAAAAAAAAAAAAAATTTTGGCTGTTGAAATAATTCGTTAATTCGGGGTTAATTATTCGTTAAATAGGGGTTTTTGCATTCATTTTAATCGGGGGAAAAGAAAAATTCGTTAAATCGCGAAATTCGGTAAATAGGGGTTCGTTAAATCGGGGTCCGACTGTATAAAGAAAGCACCACAAAAAATGTGGTTAATCATAAGAAAAAAGTTAAACGTGCAAAGAAATTGTTGGAAAAAAAGGAAAATATCTCCCATCATGCACTAAAGTAAACAAAAACCAATTCATGCTTCTAATTTTGTTATTGATGGGGATTCTAGAATAGCTATTACACTGTTAATATGGATCATCAGCTAGATTTGCCCCTCAATGATATGATCGGAGAGTATATAAGGCTATGGAACCCAAAACTGCACTCAGTTGTGGGATCCAACAAAAAAAAAAAAAAAAAAAACAAATAAAGAAAAGAAATTACCTATAGTATGTTTACATTAACAGATTTTATTTATTAATATTTATTAAAACATATGGTAATTAAGTTCCTTAATAGAAAAAAAAGTAAATCAAATGCATACTTTAGTTTCTGTCTGCGTAGCATCAAAAGGGCATGAATAAACAACCACTTTGGCTGAATTAATTTTCTGAATAGTTCCTTCAACTTGGCGTTTGAACACCATTCCTGGTAAAACTGTTGATTTATGAGTGCCTGATCCCTGCAATTAAAAAAAAATTATATTAATGTTCAATTACACAGTTACCCACAAAGTATGCTCAATAAAAAAATGCTTTAAAATTAAGAAGAAATAAAAAAAATAAACCAAGGGTAAATAGAAATAAAATAATCAAATTAAAGTGTAGAGTCAATGTGGTTCAGTAGGTCCAGACTTTTAAAATTTTCAAGATACAACTAGATAAGGACAAATATAATGATGAAACTTAATTTGTATAAAAAAAAAGCATGCAAGGCATATTTCATGAAGGTGCTGTGAATATTCATTAACCTTAATCAATTACTTTGAATTGCTGGGTTTATCAGTTCAAATTAATGGAACCATCATTACATTACTACTGATAAGCAATGCCTTGATTTGTAACATCAAAATATTTTAACCTTATTAATGTTTTGAATTATTACCAATGGATATTTTTTAGATTGGTATCAATCTAAATGTGATCAAAGAACAAAAAATGTTAGTTTTTTTGTTTTGTGTCAAGGCATTTTTCATCTTTGGAAACCTATCTTTAATAATGGCAGCTAAGTTCCATCATCTTAAGTCATGGAAAATTCTTTAAGACTTTTCCATCGGGCATGAAACCTCTGGAAATCCCATTTTATTGATATTCACGGACAAATGCAGACTTACCATTTTATAAATTTTTTTCCCCTATACTTGGGCCATTGGACTACAGACCCAATCAAATAGTGAACAGTAATTACCAATATCCCAAGTGATAAAGGCCATTTTCCTATAATTTACAAACATTTTTCATGATATCATGTACGGAAGTCTCTAGTCAC
>JAFIDM010010028.1:44882793-44894752 GCA_023159025.1 Thereuonema tuberculata | reverse complement strand
CACCTGAAAATAGTAATGAATACTGGACTCATCTAAAAAGCTGTATACAGGAAACAGCAGAAGAAACAATAGGATACAGAGAAGGTAAGAGTAATAAGAAACCTTGGGTCACAGGGAAAATGTTGGAGAAGATGGAGGAAAGGAGAAAATGGAAAAACATCAACACAGAAGAAGGTAAAAGAAATTATAAGAAACTAAACAACGAACTAAGAAGAGTAACTGATAAGGCGAAGGAAGACTGGATGGAACAGAAATGTGAAGAAGTAGAGGATCTAGAGAGAAAAGGAAGATATGATTTAATGTACCGCGCAGTAAAATATTTGGATTTCACAAATAAGAATAAGAAGTCCATGTGGTTGATAGAAGACGAAATCGGCAATGAAATAACCGACAAACAAGGAATTTTGAACAGATGGAAGAAGTATGTAGAAGAATTATATGAGACAGGGAATCGTCCAGATTACTTAGCTATAGAAGATGAAACAGCTGTATCAGAAGACAAAAAAGGATGTTGTATTCTAAGGGAAGAAGTTGAGCTAGAGATTAGGGAAATGAAGAATGGGAAAGCAACATCAATGTGTTGATGGAATACACATTGAGTTACTTAAATGCTTGGGTGAAGACAAGAAGCAAATACTATCATTATGCAATGAAATATATGAGAAAGGTGAATGGCCTGATGATTTAATGGAAACAGTATTGCTACCAATACCGAAGAAAAATAATGCAAACAAGTGCAGAGTTCAGGACTATCAGCCTTATATCGCACTCAGCGAAGATTCTTCTGCGAATACTGAACAGACGTTTATATTCTAAGGTGAAAGGAGAGTTGGAAGAAGAGCAGTTTGGTTTTAGGAAAGGAAAAGGTACGAGAGATGCAATTGGACTGCTGCGAACAATCGGCGAAAGATATCTAGAAAAACATAAACACGTATATGTAGTATTTGTGGACCTGGAAAAGGCTTTTGGATTAGAATAAACTTATGGAAATCTTGAAGAAAATTGGTGTGGATTGGAAAGAGAGAAGGCTAATAACTAATCTTTATATGAAACAACGAGTCAAAATCAGGATAGGAGAAAAATTGTCAGAGGGAAGTGAAATAGGGAGAGGGGTGCGACAAGGATGCCCGCTATCACCTACGCTGTTCAACATCTACTTAGAGGAGTTAGTGAAGAATTGTTTTCTGAACATGGGAGGGGTGATAGTAGGAGGAAGAAAGAATAAAGTGCATAAGATTTGCTGATGATATGGCATTGTTAGCAGAAGAGGAGATGATACTAAGGGATATGCTACTGCAGCTGAATGACAGCTGTGAACAATATGGAATGAAGATAAATGTAAACAAGACAAAGACTATGGTTATCGGAAGAAAGACAAAGAAGATAAACATAAGTATTCGGAATGAGACATTGGAACAAGTGAACAACTTTAAATACTTAGGGTGTACTATAAGTAGTGATATGAACTGCTGCCAAGAAGTCAAGAGGAGGATAGCAATAGCAAAGGAGGCTTTTAATAGGAAAAGGAGCATCTTCTGCGGACCTCTGGAAAAATAACTAAGGAAGAGACTAGTGAAGTGCTTTGTGTGGAGTGTGGCATTGTATGGGGCAGAAACATGGACATTACGACGCAGTGAAGAGAAACGACTAGAAGCATTTGAAATGTGGATTTGGAGAAGAATGGAGCATGTGAAATGGACAGACACAATAAGAAATGAAGCTGTGCTAGAAAGAGTGGGTGAAGAAAGAATAATGCTGAAACTGATCAGGAAGAGAAAAAGAAACTGGTTGGGTCACTGGCTGAGAAGAAACTCCCTAATGAAGGATGCACTGGAAGGAATGGTGAACGGTAAAAAAGTTCGAGGCAGAAGAAGATTTAAGATGATTGACAACATTATGGTAAATGGATCTTATGTGGAGACGAAGAGGAAGGCAGAAAATAGGAAAGATTGGAGAATGCTGGGTTTGCAGTGAAGGACCTGCCCTTGGCAGAGAGCTATGTATGTATGTATATGTATGACGTAGTGGTTCAGGTTATCCCATTTTGATTTTTTTTTTTTTTTTTTAAAAAAAAAAACATGATGTCCACGGAAATGGCTTGTGAAGATAATAATGTCAGATTTTAATGCAAACTACATTCCAAATAATGAATTTACGTGGAAAAAACTGTCAAATATATATTTACATAAAATTTTCAAAATAAAAAAATGTTCTAAGCAACAGTATATTTTGTACTTCATTGTGTTATTCTAAAAAATGACAAATATTTTCAATCATTTTTAATAAATTTCAATAGAGGTTTTCCGTAGATTCATCGATTTACAATGAGAATGGTTTCAAAGGAAGAGATTGAAGCACAAATCTCTCCATTTCATTTAATTCCAAGGGAAGTTTAGAATCAAAATTTACAACACTTTTAGTAAATTATACAATATTAAAGCTGGTGTTCCTAAGGGATCCAACCTGGGACCTTTATTTTTTAATCTATATATTAATTCAATAAATAACTGTATTAAATTCTCAAATATTTACATTTATGCTGATGATGTTCTTCTTATCTCTAGTGATAAAAATCAATTACAAGCTTACAATTTCCTCCAAAAGGATTTAAGTAATATAACTAAATGGACAATAAATAAAAAAATGAAAATTAATTGTAAGAAAATAAAAGTTACGATAATCAAAAATAAAAACAAAATCATAAATAAAGATTATTATCTTTTACTTCATAACAACAATTGCAGCAGGTTGCATCTCAATGCCATAGATGACAAAATTGAGTTCGTAACTCATCAAAAATATCTAGGTCTTTATCTGGATGAGAAATTTACTCGGGAAGTGCATTACAATTTTGTTATGAAAAAACTACACACCTACACATATCTCTTTTTGCACATAAAACATTTATTCTCTTTAAACAGAAATTAATTATTTTCAAATCACTAATTGCTTCGGTGCTTAACAACGGCATTGAATATTGGATTTTTATAAATAAACACCAATTGCAAAATATTAATAAATTAATATTAAAAATTTTAAATAATGTTTACATTAATTTTAATAAAAAAAGCATATTGGAAAAAAATGTTAGGAAAAAACATAAGATCCTAACCATTAAAGAAAGATTTATCTATAAAACAATTTTGAAAAATATTTTTGAAGTAAATAAAGCAAAAAACAATTTTAATGATGGAAAAACAACTAGATACAATTGGCTCAGAATTTTTAACAATACTAAATTAAAAAATAAATTGAGCAAAGATTGGAAAACCAAATTAATTATAAATTATTTAGTCAATTCAAGTGGGGAATATATAATGTAGAAAATTTCAAAAATATTAAACATATAAAAGATTAGTTAATATCTGTAATTGATGAAAAAATAAGTCTTGATTTAACTTAACTATATTAATTTTTAAGTATTCATATTAAACTATCAGCATCTATATCACAGGTATTCTTGACTTAATTATACCTAATAGAACTGGTAAAAATTAAAAAAAAAAAAAAAAAAAAAAAGATTAAAACGAGCACTTTCGATTCTATCTATGAATCGTTGTAAAGGTATTTAAAGTTTTGCTTGAACTCTATTATTTCTAGAAGGATAAAAAATAAAATAGTCTTAATTGTTTCTATTTCTTTTTATATCAAAGCCATTTTATTGACTAATACAATAGAATTTCTGAATAAAACTTCATTTGCTTAGAACCACTTATTTCTTAGTAACTCTTTGGTGAATATTGTCCAATAGAAAGAGACATGTGTTATTTAAATTATTATTGTATTATAATTAAGTTTTTATTTCTTTACATTTAATAAAAATAAAAATTAAAAAAAAATCTGTTTGCTTTTTAATTCGATATTTATAAAAACACGTAATTTAATGTTATTGTATAATTAACATAAATTATAAATTAATATCATTCTTTACAATTTTTATTTACTTACATTTGAAATGTAAAACGAAAAAAAAAGAAAATAGAAAAAAATTATTAATTGCCAGAAACCCTTTTGATAAAGATCGCAAATTCTAAACAGGCATGTAACTGTATTCTTTTATTTTAAATAAATAAAAAAAGAAATATTATATTTTGAGTTATTGGTATTATTTGAAATTGTGAAATTATGATGTTAGGAATATACTAATAATATCAAGTGGCAAATATTTAAAGTGAAACTGATTATTGAAAAGCACGGGACAACAATCAAAGCGGGAGATTAAATTAAGGACGCACGAGATATTTGTTGTGTGCTATTAGATGTGTTGCAGATTGTTAAGTGTAAATGGCGGAATTGAAGGCAGTGTTTTTAAGGTTGCTGAAAATGCTAGTAATTTATCCGCCATATAATTCGCTAGGCATGAATTAAAAGTTATACGGCAAATGTATAACTTGTGCCTAGACCCTAGTGAATTTGTAATCAACAAATTACAGGTTATTTAAGATGAAAGGCCGAATTTAATAACCTAACAGCCTCGGGGATAACTCATCGAGAACTAAGACGTTCGAAATATCCGCCATTAGTGAACTGAAATTAAGGATTTATCGCCAGTTCCTGATGGTGTACAAGAACTGTAAGTAAAAACAATTCAATCATAACATTTCTGCAACGGAAAGAATTTTTGCTGAACAAAGATAACTGTATTTTCTTCGAGAATCAGAAGATTGAAGTGAACATTGTAAAGTACCAGTTTCGTGAAATGTGTTCGTATTAATCTATGTACAATTTGTTTTAATTTAAAGTAACACGATTATGATTAAAAATTAAGTTAAAAAATTCCAGTTCTGATCTCTGACTCTTAAGACTAAGAATAAGAATAAAATCAAGTAAAGTAAAGTAAGAATAAGAATTTAAACATTCCACTTCTGACTTTTACTTCTCAATGGTTAGTAACAACTGTTATAGGCATTTATAGTTAGTTATATTTATTTCAGAAATTTTATGTTGAAGTAACGGCTTAAAGCTCGTTATTCCAAGCGCTTTTAGTTAAATGTTTCAGTTTCGTTATTTAACATCTAAAAACGCTTTTGGTAATGACTTCTACTTGTCGTTGCAATAGTTTTATAAATAAATGCGGCAATTTTTCTGACGTGAAAATGAAATTCAACTAAAAGAAAGAATAAAGAATAACTTTACGAGAATTTCTTGAGCAAACTTGAAGTTTATTGTGTTTAATTACATTA
Source organism: Thereuonema tuberculata (assembly GCA_023159025.1). Lineage (NCBI taxonomy): Eukaryota > Metazoa > Arthropoda > Chilopoda > Scutigeromorpha > Scutigeridae > Thereuonema > Thereuonema tuberculata. Next base: position 44,889,569 of record JAFIDM010010028.1, on the reverse strand, counting down.
GAATAAACATAACTTTAAAACTGGAGTAAAAAGTACTTTTTTTTTCCCCCTGTTCCCCTATTCAAAGTTCTGACTCCGGTAGGGAACCTACAAGGGAACTTACCGTGAAGATTCAGGACGCAATAAAACGTGCCAGAATCAGTGGTGCAGAAAGGAAAAGAAGGAGGAAGGCTAAAGCAGCAGCCATGGCTACCTCCGGTGGAACTGCTGGGAGGGGAATCGGCACAACCGGTGCACGAGGGAAGGGTCGTGGAGGTACTGCTCTGACTGGACAACCAGGAAGAGCTGCCAACATGCCCACCCAAAGAGCACCGGGACCTGCTGCACCCTCAGGTGGGGCCAAGGGGCCTGCCACAAAACGTGACAGGTCCCAAGGTAACACACCACCGGAAGCAGTGTTACACTCAAAGAGACAACGGGGATCTCCCTCTAGTAGCCCCGGTACATGCAGCTACGCTGATGCAACAGCTGCAGATCCTGCTCTTCAGGTTGCCATACGTAAGGCAAATAAGTCTGAAAGCTTCACTGAAGAAGAGCAGATGGAGTTGTCTTATGCAGTAGGACGACTGATACATCAGATCCCAGAAGCAGGACAAGTTCCTCGCTTCAGAGGTACAAAACGCAGGACAGAGTATATCTTTGTCACTGCAGATAACATCTTCAGTAGGGACTGGCTCCTTGGAACAGTCCCTAATCTAAGAATCTGGGAAGGGGTCGCGCTTTCCGCAGTGGAAGCCACAAAAATACCCCGTTTGACCAGAGCTATGCTCTGGGTTCCCGGAAAAATTACTGACCCAAGTGAGGCGACCTATCTGCTTGAAAGGCAGAATCCAGGTCTTAAAGCCTCTACTTGGAGGATCATGGAAACCAAAAGAGAAAAACACGGACTCAGGCTAGTCATTGGACTAGATGAGGATTCCGTTAATCAACTGGCGAAAATTAACTTTCGACCATGCATCAATCTAGATGTTGCGGAAGTGACTCTAAAGGAGAGACCTAAATTCCTGGAAAAAGGGACTCCTTCAGAAGTCACAGAAGAAGACGCCATTAACAGGGAAGGACCATCTCCTATACCTGAGAAAATGGAAGTCTAAAAACTAGGTAGGTTTGGTTTTCTTTTCTATTATTTAACCTAGTAAATGTGCTTAAATCATGTCTTCTTTTTCTTTTTTACAGATTAACTTACAGCACTGCATAGCGGCTACCGCGGTACTTTCCAAAAGAATCACGGAGCTCGATCTTGACTTTGTCCTTATTCAAGAACCTTGGCTATATAAAGACAAAGTTAGAGGTCTGGGAGGATGTGGAGGATCTTTGCATTATTGTTTACAGACTACTCCACGTGCTTGTATTTTTACAAAGCACAAAAAATTTTTCCTCCTCTCGGAATTTTGTACCAAGGATCTGGTAGCTATCAGATTCCCTAGAAATAACAGATGCGACATTGTCATTGCATCTGCTTACTTTGCCCATGAACCAAATTCTGATCCGCCTCCTTCCGAGGTAAAGAAACTGGTTTCTTACTGTATGAACTCTGGATTGCCCCTTCTTCTGGGATGTGACGCAAACTCCCACCACATTGTGTGGGGTAGTAGCGACATCAATACCAGAGGGGAGGCCTTGCTAGAGTTTCTTTCTTCTACTGATCTGGACATTTTAAATGTAGGATCAGTTCCTACCTTCTTCACCCCACATAGGGAAGAAGTATTGGATCTTACCCTTGCCTCCACAAGTCTTAGGACTGAGGTATGCAATTGGAGGGTTTCTCAAGAGATCTCCTTGTCAGACCATCGACATATTCTCTTCTCTTTGAGCACGGAGGTGCTCAGTGAAGACTTGTATAGGAACCCAAGGCTTACCAATTGGGATTTCTATAAGGAAGATCTAAAAAGTTGCATGGCAGGTTTTCCTGCTCTTTATCGAGACGAGTATGGCATAGAAAACTCTGTTTGCTTTCTTACAAATGCCCTCGTCTCTGCTTATCGGCAGAACTGTTCACTTCGTAGTAAACGAAGGAACAACGTAACCTGGTGGAATCCATTCCTGGATAGACTCCGGTCTAAGACCCGAAAATTACTTAACAAAGCAAAACTCAAGGGTACTACGCAAGCTTGGGACTCTTATAAAGAATCACAAAAGAACTACAAACGTGCCATTAGGCACTCGAAAAGAACATCCTGGAGAGCCTTTTGTGACAACATAGGGACTTTGCCTGTTGCCACAAGGCTCACCAAGGCTTTATCCAAAAGCTCTGAGACGAAACTGGGATCTTTGTTACTGCCCAGTGGGGTTTTTGCCTCATCCGAGGAAGAGGCTTATAGGCACCTACTGGAGGTTCATTTCCCGGACTCAGGAGCTTCTGATACTTCTTTTCAACATGCATCTTTGAGCAAAGATTTTTCTCTTGCCAAAAGCATTGTCTCTTATGAAAAGGTTAAGCAAGCTATTTCTAGCTTCAAACCCTTCAAAGCAGCAGGAGAGGATGATGTTTTTCCGGCTCTTCTTACAAATGGCTTGGAAATTATTACTCCTCCCCTTGTACATATTTATCGCTCTTGTCTAGCTCTAGGCTATGTTCCCATGAACTGGAGAAAGATAAGAGTTGTCTTTATTCCAAAGGCAGGACGGTCTGACTATACCTCTGCCAAATCCTTCAGACCAATCAGCCTCTCTTCCTTTTTACTGAAGACTTTGGAAAGATTGGTTGACCGATACCTAAGGGACGTTGCTCTCTTGAAACATCCACTACATTGCAGGCAATATGCCTATCAGAAAGGACTCTCTACTGAAACAGCCTTACACCATCTGGTACATAGGATAGAACGTTCTCTGTCCAATGGGCAGATGGCCCTTGGCGCCTTTCTTGATATAGAAGGAGCATTTGATCACACATCTTATGACTCCATTTGTAATGCAGCTGAACAGCATGGTGTTGATCCATCTATTATTAGATGGATTAGGAATATGCTGTCAACTCGCACCATATGTGTACACCTTTCTGGCAACACCATTTCAACTAAGGCTATGAGAGGTTGTCCTCAGGGAGGAGTTGTCTCGCCGTTGCTCTGGTGTCTGGTGATGGACTCTCTCCTTGAGGAACTTCAGAAACTCGGTTTCTACTCCCAAGCCTATGCGGATGACCTTGCTATCCTTATTTGTGGCCTAGATCCTGGGACAGTCTTTGAGCTCATGCAAAGGGCTCTTAGCTGTGTACAGGCCTGGTGCTGCAGTATTGATCTTAGGGTCAATCCTAACAAAGCAACCCTAGTAAATTTTACTAGGAAACGAAAGATAGGGAAAACCTTGACTTTAAACCTATTCAATAAACAAATTGATCTTTCCAAAAGTGTCAAGTTTCTTGGAGTCATTCTTGACTCCAAACTGACCTGGAAAGAACATCTTGATATGAGGATCAAGAAATCCATTGCTACCTTTTGGATGTGCAGAAGGACTTTTGGTTGCTCATGGGGTCTTCAGCCAAAGATTATTTATTGGCTTTATGTGACTCTGGTTAGAACTGCACTGTGCTATGCAGCTATTGTCTGGTGGACTAGAACAAGGCTGAAGACGGCTAGGAAGCTCTTGTGTAAGCTTCAACGTCTAGCCTGTCTAGGAATTACCAGATCTTTAAAGACGGCACCTACTGCCGCCTTGGAGGCAATTTTGGATCTGCCTCCTCTTCATCTCTTTATCGAGCATCAAGCCAGAAAAACCGCCTTTAGGCTGGTTAATCAAGGCAAATGGTGTGACAACACCTCCTATCACTCCAGTATCTGGAGAGAAGCACAGGACTTATCTCCTATGCTCTCTCTTAGAACTGTTTTGACTATAAATTTTAACACGATACCTAACTATGTCATTCACTTTCCTTGTAGAGAAGAATGGCTGGCCAAGGGACATGATTTGTTACCCCCCTGGAGTATCGTCTGGTTTACGGATGGATCCAGGATTGGAAACAAGACGGGAGCCGGAATATATGGGCTGAGACCAAGGGCTAGCTTCTTCCAAGCCCTTGGGACCCAATGCACTGTATTTCAGGCTGAGGTATATGCTATTCTTTTTTGTGCATGTGAAAACCTCAACCGTCACTATGTCAATAGGACTATTTATATCTGCTCAGATAGTCAGGCAGCTTTGCATGCTCTGAGCAGCCCTGTTTGCACCTCTCAGCTTGTTGCTGAATGTAGAGAGATCCTAACCTGTCTAGCCAGTACAAATTTGGTTTATTTGTACTGGGTTCCTGGGCATTTAGGTATTGATGGAAATGAGAAAGCGGACCTGTTGGCCAAAAGGGGCTCATCTTCGACTCCGATTGGCCCGGAACCCTTCTTAGGTTTCTCATTCAATCTAGGCAAACAATTACTTGGAGCTGTCTTGGAAAAACAGTTCCATAGGCATTGGATTGCCTCGCATGGTATGAGGCAGGCCAAGTTGTTTATACAAAGACCTGACCATCACCTTGCAATGTCAGTCTTAAATTTAGACAGAAAACATTGCAAAATGATTACAGGAGTTCTTACAGGACACTGTACTCTCAACAGACACCTGCATATACTTGGCATCACCCAAAGTGATCTATGCAGAAAATGTGGAATGGATCAGGAAACTCCTGAACACATTCTATGTTTTTGTCCAGCTTTGGCTAGGAACAGATGGGAGATTTTTGGCAGGATTAGACTTACCACAAATAACATCTCCACCTTTAATATTAAGGTCATCTTATCTTTCTGTAAGTCTACAGGACTTTTTATGACCACAGAAACTCAACCTCAAGTTGAAGTATAAACAATGGTTTTTACCAATGTTTTATGAGGGGACACAATGGACCCAAATTGTGAGGTCTAAGTGGCAGAACGGCAAGTGCCGACCCTTTACTATCCTTATCCTTATCCTTATCCCCCTGTTCTCTTCTTTTCAAGTTTCTAACCTTAGGAAAAAAAATAATCAATTGAATTGAAACTTTAAGTCTTTGTGATGATTCTAGAAATTAATTGTAATAAAAATAATACATATGACTAAAAATTTAATATAGTAACAAGAAATTCTTGAAATCTTTAGAAGTCGACTCTTTTAATCTTTTTTTTTTCTTTACTTTGTTTTTATAAAATCATGAAAAATAATACGAATTTAATAACAATAGTTTATTTTTATTTTTAAATTACAGTATAACCTGAATATAAAGACCAGAAATTTCCTATTTTCTGAAAAAACCTAATTAATTCCGCATTATTTACTTAAAATCCGATTAAATTAAATCCTTTATCAAAGCTCGCGCTGATATTAAGAGGATAAAGATGTGAATTAACAGCTATTGTTTAAGAGATCTACAGACAATGTTCCAATAGTAAGACACTTCTAATAAGGAAGAAGTCAAAGGTCAAAATAAGAGCCTTTAGTTGGAGAAGGATCAATTTACAAAAGATTAATAGAAAAATTAAATCTTCTCTACTTCCCGATTTCTTCAGTATCATCAATAAATAAATTATAGATGGCACCACCGGCTCAGACTTCAGGTGTTACAGGTGGACCTAGAGCTGTAGAAGCAAGATATCTACATATCTAAAAATGAATGTTTCTTTCTTTCTTTGTCCTTTATACACTCCTAGGTCCTTTGACCTATCTGAACCAAACTTTGCAGAATTACTCTTTAGGATCCTGCGGAAAAGACAGGCTACCTTAGAACCTGGATTCCCCCCCCCCCCCAAAGGGTTGAAAGGGGATAAAATCCCTGAAATAGCCAAATATCCACCTGTGGTGACAATAACTACCCAAATATTGTGTAAAGTGAAAAATTCGCTCTGCTATGGGGGGCAGGGACACCACACTTGGGTGGATGGAAGGCGATAAAAGGACCTAAGAATCCTACCCCAGACCGACACCGGGCCCTTTCATTCTTTGAGTGGCATTGCAACGCATGTCGGGCACAGCTAGTCTTCCTTTCATCGACTTTTGCCAACTACGGACCATGCGCTAGCCCTACCTGACAACGTCAGAGTGAGGCTAGGAAATTCAAGAAGGGGGAGGAGATTTACATCCCGTCGAGAATAATCCTGAGTTAGTAAGTCCCAGGGGAGAAACGGACGAAACACAGAAGAAGAAAGAAACAGCCCTGCCAACGCCGGGATTCGAACCCAGGTTCCGACATATCGACCACACAGCAGACCGCCGTCTAGACCGCTCGGCCATGCCGGAAAGGCACAGCTAGTCTATTATAAAGATTGCGGTCTTTCCATCAATCAATACTTGATCACAAGGAATAACCTATTTTTAGATGGGATTCTTGTCTGAAAGGCTGTTAAGTGATTTTTTTCGTAATCTTTTATTATTACTTATCTGTAGCTTATCAATATTTTTAATTCTATATTTTTATTAATATTTTTAACAGTTATACAATACAGTTTAAAACTTTCATATTAAAAAATATAGAAAGATTTTATTATTATTATAACTTAATTAATGTAAATAACAAACAATCCTGTCCAGTCCTACAAGATATTCAGAATGAACATCTGTCTGTAGCTGCAGAGGAAGAATTATACAATTAGGAGTTTATAACAAAACAAAAATAAATACTTTGAACATAATAGTACTTTATATAAAACTGCAAATCAATATAAAATATAAAATACTTTACAATATATTATCAACACACACACACACACACACACATATATATATATATATCTATAAAAAATTCGCGGCACTCTCGGATAATCGGGGCTCTACTTTATATATATATATATATATAGTAGAACCCCGATTATGCGCGAGTGCCG
>JAFIDM010010028.1:44872230-44882693 GCA_023159025.1 Thereuonema tuberculata | reverse complement strand
ATACTTTAGAATAGAAAACAAAATACTGAACGAGTCACCGGAATCACTTCTGCACCGAAAGATGACCATCACACAACGTGAGATTCTTAATTCATCCAACAAATTTCGCAGCAGTTCATTAACTTGAAGATAACGGACCCTGATGTTCAAGGGTGTCTATTTCAATTTAAATATTTAAAGTATTGTGTAGTACATCGATTTCCATCACATGTACTTCGACATTCCAAATTAGAAACAAGAAGAACAAGTCATACATATAAGGAAGTCCTATATTTTCTGATCTGAAGTTGAATCTTGTATTGTTTAGTTCATGTCTACAATTTTTCTGTCGCAAACATTGTTTGTCCAAAACATCGTAGTCTCTCTTTTACCATTAAATAATACTAAAGATTATGTCCAATATTAGCTCTAGCCAAAGTTAATAAATCTTCTCCACTAAAGCTAGAATGCAAATACTTATGAAATCGTTCTAATTACGTCTTAATATCCAAAATCATTTCACCATATTCTTAAAGTATCTTAAAATTAAGAATTAATTGATTTAAACTTAAAATGTAACTAAAAAAAATTAAGTCTAAAATGATAAATAAATGACGTAAATAAAATAAAAAAATGGATTATAAAAATAATAATAAAACATGATCTGACTAACAAGTAATATTTAGAATGTTTCAGAGATATTTCAGACAATGACAAAATTCCTGTAGAAAAACTAAAATATAAACAATGGTTTTTCCATTCGTATCTTTAACAATAAATTTTACTATATTTTAAGCATGAGCTGTAAATTAAGATTAATTAGAATCAAATCATTAAGTGAGTAATGCGGATTTAAAAAAAAAAAAAAAAAACTATTGGTTGCAGAGTTTTAATTAATTGGAAAAAAGATTTGCTTGTATTATTTTCAAATCTTTAAAAAGAAAAAAGACTAAAAATAAACAGAAAATGTCAGAACTTACATTGTAAGGAAAGTAGGCTTCAAGTTCTTTAATCGAATGAGGCACATGTGTTTAAAACAATCTATCTATTGATGAACTTTACATTTATTTATATGAAATTCCTTGTGAAAAAAAGAAATTTTCTACTTCAATCAATCGTTTACTTTTTAATCGATGACAAAACAAGATGACATAGTTAAAAAATTAGACAAAAATTGTGTTTGATAAACTATTGCTTGTTTTCGGAAGAAATGGATTATTACTATAGATATCTATAAAAATGGATTTAGTTTATTTATTCATGATATTTCAGAAATAAAAATAAGACTGTTGTTACTGTAGTTTCTACGGGTAAACATCACGGAATACTCCATAAATTGCTCATGACCAGTTCTAGATATAGGATATAGATCCCCATCTTCAACTGGAATGTTATCTTTTTACCTCTGTACTATTTTCTATTTCTTTTCTAATCGGTCTATTTGAATGATCGGAACTACTCCAAGGATCCACTACACACAGGTCCAAAACTTAAGAACGAACGCCATTCCTAAGGGTTACAGCCTCAGAATTAGACAAAACAACTTGCGGCGATTCGCGTAACTGTATATATTCAGTACAAAACAGTCCTATGGGAGATCATCCACTGAAATAATATGTTGTTTTTTTTTGGGTTTTTTTTTTCACACACACATAAGACACTTTAATGAAAAATTTCCAATATTGTTTATTGAAAATATAGTATGATAATGAATTATTTAAGAACTTGTGATATAACATGTTTAGTTGAATGATAATGAGTCTAATAATTTGATATATAAATATTCTATCGTAGTTGAGTACAGGTAAGTAATCAACGTATCTCTTCTTCGCCTTTAACTTCAAAGCTTGAATAATGTCAATTATAAATATATGCTCGATATTAGATTTCTGCTATAAATAATAATATTGTTATAGCTGTTGTCAACTTGACTAACACTGGTTTAAATCAATTTATACGAAGAATCAATTTCTTTCTAATCCTTAATCACTGAATAGTTTATATTCACACACAAAAGTTCACTCAGCAATTTAAATCTTGATTTGCTATTTGTCCAAATTCTCAGGATCATGTGACGAATCTTCTTAGATGCAATAATTTAATATTATCTTTAATTTATAAACTAGAGTCAATTTTATACTACTATCGATAATGGCTTTATAATTTCTACTAATCGATAATGGCTTTATAATTTCTACTAATCGATAATGGCTTTATAATTTCTACTAATCGATAATGGCTTTATAATTTCTACTAATAATCTTTCCGTTTCGCTGTGGAATTTTCCTTCAATATCCCTATGCTTATTCGTCCAAAGTTCCATTTTCTCTCAATATCTCGTCTTTCCTGTTTTCCTTGCAATATGTCCCATATATTAAATATATAAAGCCTACTCACAGTTTATTTGAAGTTCTCGACGATATCCATAATTTCCTTACTTATCACAATCCCGCGTGGTTTCAAATTGCACATATCCTCCTTTGAAATTCGTGCCGCCGTCACAAGTTGAAAATCGCTCTTCCCAAGATGCATTGCTCTTGTCTCGATGTTGACGTCATTTGGTTAAACTTCGGATTTTCTCGGTAATGTGTAAAACTGCGTTGGACAATCTGCTTCATCGGAACTAATATTAATTAAACTCTTTCCGTGAACTAACTTGAACTTTACATTCTTATTCTTATCTCATTTAATCTAATCTAAAACAAATATAAATTTGGATTCAAGCCATAGTAATTTTAATTTCAAATTTCTTTCAAATAATATTTGTAGTAAAATGCTTCAAGTCCACATGCAAATTTCCGAATCGTGCTCTTAGAGATCACGTGGTACCTCGAAAGCAGATAAAAAAAATTGGCAAGGGTGTGGAATTGTCATTGTCTTTGAACTTCTGGACGCGAAGGACTAACTCTACAAACGTGCACTTTTTGTCCTGTCTTGAAGACACTGTCACGGATTTCTGTTAATCACCTATAAATTATGAGAAACCCGCGATCTACTTTTAGTAATTTTCTTTAAGGGAAAAGAAAAAAAATATTATAGATAAATATTGAAATAACTATCTCAAAATCCCTCTACATTAAGGATAAAACCTAACACGCCTTTTCATAGACGGGCCCACAGAGTTTATCTCAAGCGCGAGTAGGTTAATTAAGGGGACAGGGTAATAAGATTTTATTTAATAAAATACACAAAACAATAAAATTTTTTATAAGGATTATATATATTTTCCTAAAAATAAGTATGACGAGTTTACACAAGATGATATGGGGTATTTGGAAAATCAAAAGCAGAGTTCTGAATTGGTCACTCAGTTCTTGAGAGTTCTAGTCGCGTCATTTTATATGCATACAAAGATATGTCGGTTTCCCCGAGTCATGGCCAAGATATAGAATAAAGTACTTACAGTTTTCTAAAAAAGAAAAGGCATACACACAATTTCAAAATAAAATCAAAGTACATTTAAAAACAAATGAGCATACAGTTTCGGAATGCCGAAATTACATTCCATTTTCAATGCTGTCAATTAATTGCAGAAGCCTCCCTTATAAGTAATCTCCCACTTACAGTTTTGTCCGGACAATTCTCGCAGTAATTTTAGGATTTCAAGCCTGCACTGGGCGATATACGACGCACTGATGAACGATGCACTTTCTTCCATCACTATATCACCTTTTTCCGTTAGCTTGCGGTTGATATCCACACGCACTTATGTCGATTCCTTTATCCTGTCCTCGTCACCAGGCTCTTGACGATGAATTCTGCTTCGACGCCCGTCCTCGGTGTGTTGCCCTCCCTTGGCCAGCGTGCCTCGGGAACTCAACGAGCGGCGGCGGGCTTTCACCGCTACTCGCACCATTTCATGCAGCTGACTTTGCAGTTGTGTAAAAACATAAGTGAATACTTCTCCGTTATGATTTGTTCGTGTAAATATCGTCCTCGAACGCGTAAATTATAATGGACTTACAAATTCCTTTTTTTTTGTTCCACCGCTCTCTCGGTCTCTACCCATCAGTATATTATTGTTGGGGGTCTGATGGGGATGGAGAAAGCCATCAGAGAGAGGAAAATGAAGTCAATCATCCCCAGTTTAAACAAGGTTTCAGCTGGTGACGTAGAAGGCAGGTGGTGGTTTCAGGCTGTCTTTTAATTTTCCAGACCAGATACAGCCCTTTCATCCAAGGTGACTCGGGTCGCTCGTTTCTTCAATGTTTAGAGAGGGCGACCCTTGACCCGTCGTCTCGGGGTAGATGGGTGGTCCACGAAGAGTCGCCAAGCTGGCTGCAAATTATTTACGTTTTGGGGCCGAAAGAGGGGAAGCTGGTCTGGGACAGGGGAGTTTAGGCTGAAAGAATTCTCTCGGGTTTGTGGAGAAAACACAAAATAAAGAAATTTAATGGATGACAATGAAAATAATAATAATAATTGAAACTCACAGGATGGAAGAAGGGGGGGCGAATATGTAGATAAAGATAAAGTAAGGGATAATAGTGGCACGGTTAATTATATAAAAATGAAAATATATCGTGACACACCCCTTCCCACTCCGAAAAGTGATAGCGTATCCCCTCCGAATTGATCGGTACTACCCTCAAAATAATGCGGTGACAAAATAATACTACACCGGTATTTAAATAGAGCTTCACCTATGGTAGATATCATTAATAGCATCGATAACAAGGCGAACTATGGGGATATATTTTGTCTAAATTCGCGGAAATGGGTAATATGAGCTCTCTTTACTTGAGTAGGGTCACTAAGTAATTCGACAATGTAAGATACGGGGGAAGTTACCCTCTTAATAACGTATAGGCCCTGAAAACAAGGGAATAATTTTGCAGCTCTCTGCCCAGGCTTCGAGGATAAGGAATGCGTTCTAAGCATAACTAAATCTCTAATAACTTGGAAAACTTTTCTTTTACGTTTCTTATTACACCTCTGTATATCTCTTTCTGCACATTTCAAACGGTGGCGTTTTACATCTTCGACAACTTTATTAATATTGTTACCTGGTGATTTTGCCCCGTTTGTTTTCCTCCCGTAGGTGGACTCTTCCTTTCCCGGTGCTCGGTTTCCCCGTCACCTCTGAGGTTAGTTGACCGTTCCAGAGCTGATGGCGAGGCCGAACGCCGAGATATAATGGAGCGTTCCACCTTGGAAAGACAGTTCGTTTGGCGGCAGCCAGCCGCATTTGAGTTCTCCTCCCGGAGAAAGTGAGAGACAGTTAGCCCGAGAGGCTAAATAGTGAATTGGTGGCCGAGAGCCACAGTCAGAAGAGTGCGAGTTAGTGTGGCGGCAAGCCAGCCGCAGGGAGAAGCTCTCCGTATTCGTTTGGAGCTAGGAAAGGAGTGTGAGTGTTTCGGCCACGACTGGCCAAGGGGGAAAGGATACTCCCCAGTTAAGGACGCCTACAGTACGTTTCCGCGGCACGAAGCTGCAAGGTCGTCTCCAGTCTGGAGAAAAGTAAGAGTACGAGAACGCAGTAAGACGAGGCCATCACCAACGCGGACGGCAAAATCGCCCTTTCCCGCCTGGAAGCCTGAAGACCGGCCGAGCGAAGGACACGCCGCCGGTAAGAGAAGGAAGCCACAGCGAAGCTGAGTTTAGCGGTGAAAGCCAATTCGCTCTCCCCGCTAAAGCATCACCCGAAGCCGGCCAACGGAAGGACCGTGACCGGCAAACGAAGACCGAAGTCCGAAGACCGAGACAGGCCTTCCCCGAGGTGAAGACGACTTGCCAGGCCGGCAAGTCAGACCCTTCCCGTCGCCAAGTGATCTGAAGTCCGTCAGACGCATGCCGTGAAGTCGACATCGACCCTCACCTGACCCCCACCCACCCCGTTGCTGACGATTTTGGCCAGCGGTGAAAATCGACAGGCAGCAATATGATCGTGAAATTTCGACTTCCAGTTTACGTTGTCAATATCATTATTGTCTTGCAATACCACCTTTCCAGGGAGAATTTCTCGGCCGAACATGCAGTAGGCTGGAGAAAATATTGTAGCTTCACTTACAGAACCCCGAAGAAAAAAAAACAAACTTGGGATATCCTCGTCTTACTTTTGGTGTCGCTCGCCTTCGTAGCTTCGAATTACCGTCTTAATGCTTTGTATATATCGTTCAGAAGGGTTCGTTGCGGTATGATAGGACTACAAAGTGTTGTTTTATTCCGTAGTCGGAACAGAATTTTGGAAGGTTTTAGATTTAAATTGTGCTCCATTATCACTTAAAGTAGTTCTCAGGAAGCCGAACCGATAAAATACCTCCTTCATGAATTTAATGCAGCTTTCGGCATTTGCGGAATAGAGAGGCTTAGCTTCTATCCAACCGCTAAAAGTATCTACCAATACGAACAAACAGGCGTTTTTATTGCCGCTTCTGGGTAAGGGACCTGTAAAGTCTACCGCTACAACGTCCCACCGATCTCTCTTCTCAGACAATTGGACCAATCCTAAAGGTTTTTCCCGGGAAGGTTTAGTTCTTTGGCACTGTACGCAGGCGCGTACAAATTTTCGAATATCAAAGTACATTCCTGGCCAAAAATATCTCTCCTTTTTTTTTTTCTGATGTCTTTGTTATTCCCTGATGTCCTCCCACTTCTTTGTCACTATGCCAATGTTCGATAATTTCCCCAATGAATGCTTTCGGAACTACCTTTACTGCCAGCCTTTCTCTCTTAGAACGACTGTATTTCTCTTTAACTAACAAACCGTCCCAGATATGAAAGGTCCCACGCAAAATGTGTCCTTCTTTTAGCTCTTGTAGTCTTTTAATCTGCTTACTGCAGAAATCATCTTTCGACTGAGCATCGATCCATTCCTGGCTATCTACTTTTAGAAGGTTACAATTTACTCTAGATAGAGCATCCGCTACTACATTATCTTTACCTTTTTTATGTCTGATTTCGAAATCTAGATGTTGTATTTTCAAGCTCCACCAGGTTACTCTACTGGAGATTTCATTCCTGGAGGTCAGCCATTTTAGAGCTATATGATCCGTAAAGATAATGAAACGCGTCCCTTCTATATAAGGTCGAAAATGCAAAACTCCATAAACCACGGCAAGACATTCTAATTCATTAATTGAATAGTTTCTCTCGGCCGCGTTCAAACTGCGACTGGAGTACGCTATAACTTGTTCACCATTGTCACTAGGCTGCAACAAGTTAGCAGATATTCCTTCGGAAGAGGCATCGCAATACAGATGAAATTCCTTATTAAAATCCGGCTGAACCAAAATTGGAGCGTTGGATAACAAATCTTTTATTTTATCAAAAGCTATTTGTTGTTCGTTTCCCCAAGTCCAATGATTACCCTTCCTTAATAATTTCCTGAGTGGTGCAGTGACCTCAGAGGAATCCTTGATAAATTCTCGAAAATACATACACATCCCGAGGAAGCGTCTTATTTGTCTGAGATTTTTAGGTACAGGGAAATCTCATATGGGTCTTACCTTTTTAATCGATGGTCGGCACCCGTTATGATCAATATGGAAACCTAGATATTCAATTTCCTCTAATCCAAAATGAGATTTTTCGAAGTTTACTCTTAAATTATGATCATGGAGGAGCTTTAGTAGAGCATCTACCACCTCGATGTGGGTTTCCCAATTCGGGGTAGCTATTAAAAGGTCGTCAGCGTATCTGAATACAAAATTTTGCCATTAGGGCCCTATTAGTTGATCTAATACTAGATTTAAACAGGCCGCTCCATTCTTTAATCCGAACGCCACAACATTCATTCCAAAGGTTCCTAAACCAGGTATGCTGAAGGCAACCTTTTTCCTAGACTCAGCATCAAGAGGGATTTGCCAATAAGCTTTCGCTAAATCAATGGAGGAGAATACCCGGGCATCTTTAAGGCTGTGAATAATGTCATTTATTCGGGGGGTGTAATATGCAAATCCCATAGTTATAGCATTTAATGCTCGAGCATCTATTATGAATCGGGGGTCTTTTCCTTTTGATTTCTTAAGGAAATAAGGCAAAGACCAGGGGGGTTTCTATGCGGCTCACGATCCCATCCCTTTGCATATCTAGCACTATTTTGTGAATGGCATCGAGATCTGCCGGCGAGAAGCGATAAGGGCGGATCTTAACTGGGGGGGTGGTTACCTGTATCAATATGATGGGTATACCCTTTGTATCTCGAATGAACATCGAGTTTTTTTCGGCTGTGTTGATTCACTATCGTCTAAAGTTTATACTCCGCTCTCACCCGTTCAGTCTCTCTTACGATTTTACGCACCCTTCCCACGGTTCCTATTTTAATGTCAAATCCTGTTTTTGAAAAACCAACGGAGAAGTTATAAAGTCTGAGAATATCTAGTCCGATTAAACCGTCACATGAACCTCCTAGGAACGCCAATACTTCTATTTTCCGGAATGTATGACGGATCAGTTAGAGAATTTCTTTTCAATTGTCACAAATTATCAAACCTTCATAATGTCTCATTTGCGGAGTTCAAGGAATTCCTTCCGAGAATCTGTGAAAAAAGAATTCACCCCTGGGTGAATGACAGGGTTGATCAATGGCTTGACTGGGAGAGCTTCCGAGAGGAATGGCAAACCACATTTCTTATGGATATCCATAGGGGTGATGAAATGAAGACGCTGCGTAAACTTAAACAAAATAAGGGAGAAATAATGGAAATATTTGTAGCGCGAATTAAACAAAAGGCGTGCATGTTAGATAAAGAATTAACGGGGGATGAGCTAGTACGGGTTGCATATAATGGGATGACACAAATATATAAAGGAAAAATATTTTTGGAAAAATGCAGAGATCCCGAACTCCTAATCAAATATGAGGTCGTATAGACGAGCAAAACAGGGCGATATGGACGAAGGTCACCTTGAACAAATTAGGTCACCTTGGAGTAAAGTCACCTTGGGTAAAAGTCACCTTGGTGAAGGAGACTTAGAGGTCATTTGAAGGAGAAATGCAAATTAGCATGGTTCATTAGCATATTATGGAAATATCGAATGTAAATTAGAAGCGGTCATTTGCATATTATAGTAATTTGACATGCAAATTTTAAAATGCAGATAAGTAGGTCATGTGACAACTCAAACAACTTGTAATGAGATGATTGATCGATTGGTGAAGGAGTTGTAATGGAATACCTAATAAAGCGAAAGTTTAACCCGTTCGGGTATAAAGCTGGGGTGTCATATCGGCCGCCAAAGTAAAAATGTGGGTAAATAGGTCAAGTGACCCATCATTCTTCTTGAAATGAACTCAACTATCGATTGGTGAAGGGGTTGTAGCGTATTACCTAATAGATCGAAAGTTTAACCCGTTCGGGTATAAAGCTGGGGTGGTATATCGACCTCAAAAGTAAAAATACAGGTAAGTAGAGCATGTGACACATCAATCTTCTTGAAATTAAAAGCACTCTCGATTGGTGAAGGTGTTGTAGCATATTACCTAATAGATAGAAATTTAACTCGTTAAAACTAGGGTGTCAAATCGACCTCAAAAGTAAATACACAGGTAAGTAGGGTTACAAAGAGCACATGAATCATGCAAAATAGAGATGTATTACAAAGTTTTTTGGTCTTCTTTGTACTGTTTTTCTTGGGGTAGCAGGGAACAGCAAAGTTGATTCAGCAGTTCCAACAATCCCAAAGTTTGTTATCAGTATTTCTTTGAGCTATTTCATGTAGTCTATATAGGTAGGTCTTTGGATGCTGTTTACCATTGTTAATGTACAGACAGATTGAAAAATTTTTTTTAATAATTTACTGTTATTCTTATTTTTGGTTCTTATTTTATTTTCCTCCTTTTTTCCCTTATTGATTTGTTGTTATTTTTATATACATGTATCTGATTTATTTTTGTTATCTTGATTTTAAATTATTTTAACTTTGATTAAAGATAAATATTGTTTTTAGATTTTGAAATTAGGACAACACAGACAAGAATTTTTGTTTTCCACTCTTAATGTACTGACAGATTGAAAAAAAATTTTTTTTTAATAATTTACTATTATTCTTATTTTTGGTTCTTATTTTATTTTCCTCCTTTTTTTTTCCTTTATTGATTTTTGTTATTTTTATATACATGTCTCTGATTTAATTTTTGTTATCTTGATTTTAAATTATTTTAACTTTGATTAAAGATAAATATTGTTTTTAGATTTTGAAATTAGGACAACACAGACAAGAATTTTTGTTTTCCATTCTTAATGTACTGACAGATTGAAAAAAAAATTTTTTTAATAATTTACTATTATTCTTATTTTTGGTTCTTATTTTATTTTCCTCCTTTTTTTTTTTCCTTTATTGATTTTTGTTATTTTTATATACATGTATCTGATTTATTTTTGTTATCTTGATTTTAAATTATTTTAACTTTGATTAAAGATAAATATTGTTTTTAGATTTTGAAATTAGAACAACACGGACAAGAATTTTTGTGTATTTATAATATAATATAAAAAAAAAAGTTACATGAATATTTTTTGATTACAAATAACATTAACAAT
>JAFIDM010010028.1:44858060-44868073 GCA_023159025.1 Thereuonema tuberculata | reverse complement strand
TATTTCTCTGTGTGTTTACCTTGTTAGTTCCTGTGGTCGCTGCTAGAGTTCTTCCTTTAGATGCAAATTCTTGAGCTCCACAACTACGCGACTTCCCTTCATTTCTTTGGATACTTTGTGAATAGATATCTCCCTCTTTGCAATTGAACTATTATTTCAAAATGACTACTTCGATTATGAACTTGGCTGTGTTAAGATGTATCTAAAATATTAAATTTTGCAGAGAAATGCAGGTGCTTAACGATCAGTATGAACAGTGCCCGTAAAATAATTTATTTTATTAAAAAAATACTTTATTTACAGAAAACGTAATATTTAAACAAAATTATTATACACACATAATATAAATAAAATAGTGTAAATTTTGTAATCGAAAAATTATAGAACATAAAATTTTTCGGTAATTTCCTATGAACAAAAATACTCGAACAAGTTCTTCATCATCACTATATTTAAGAGGAAAAATTCTTCTCCTGTTTCTTCAGGCTTAGATACAGAAAACATAGAATATGTTAAACAGACAGAAAAACGGGCAAAGTTTTAACAACATACGTATGGTAAAGTTTACAATGTTTTCAAAGTTTACAATTAAGGATGGATGGAAGATGATAATAAATAACGATTTCGTGTTCCTCTAATTGTTAATTAATTACAATTATTGTTAATGGATTACAAAAGACAACAATATTGAAAGATTCATGATTAATACAATTTTCATGACATTTTTCTCACAAAAATGAGCTAATGGATTATAATAGACAACAATTACTGAAAGATTTCATGATTTTTAAATTTTCTTTAAATTTTTCTAACAAAAATGGACTAATTCAATACCTTTTTGGTTATTGAAGCAATTGAAGCTATTAATGACACAGGCTTCCATCATAAACCTCGCGTTCTTGTCATATATATTTTTACATAACACACTAACTAATGGGTCTGGTTTGTGTCCTAAAGTAATACAATGATGTGCCCAGTCTGAAACTTCGGGGTGTCGGTTCCGAAAAGCGCTAATGTGTTCCTGGACACGTTCAGTTAAAGTTCTACTAGTATTTTCAAAATATATACCACTGCAAGTGCGACACTTTAATTTGTAAACTACAGCCATTGTTTGCATTATATTAGTTTTTTTTTGTTATAGCTTCATTTTATTATATTTTACCAACGTATCAATCCGTGACGGATCGGAAATAAAAAAAAAAAATGTGATCCTTCACAACAGACCCTTTGAGAAACACTGTTCTACAGTAGCTTCAACCACGACATAGGTATCCTATTGCTGACTGCAGCATCTATTATATATATATTTTTTTTCTTTTTTTAATGTTTACCAGTCCTATTAGGTATAGTTATATTAAGAATACCTGTGTATAGGTGCTGATAGTTTGATATAAGTACTTAAAAATTAAGTGTAGTTAAGAGTTATTTTTTTCATCAATTATATAGGATATTAACTGATTTTTTGTGTTTAATGTTTTTGAATTTTTCTAAAATATATATTTCCCAATTTATTTGACCTAAATAATTTATATTTAATTTGATTTTCCAATCTTTGACCAAAATTATTTTTTAATTTAGTAATATTGAAAATTATCTTTTTAGAATTTTGTATTAAGGATCCTAAATTTTTATTAGCCACTCTTATAATGGAAACTAGCAGCAAAGCCTGTCGGACGACAGGCATAAAAAAATCTGAAAAATCATTTTATTATCAACTATCAAATATAAAGTAAATGTAATCTAAATACTGTGATAACTTGTGAACGAAGCTTCTACGGCAAAAATGGTTTTGAGTTTCGAAATCAGCATAAACAACTGAGAAAGTATGTCAAATTTCATTAAAATGATGCAGTGGTAACAAAATTATTTGGTTTTGAACGTATGTTTTGTTAGAATTTCAGTTGTCGATGTCAGTTCCCAAGAATAAAATTTCATGGAAACAACATGGAATGACACAATGAACTAATATTTTCATCCAATTTGAGTACCCTTGATTCAATGGTACCATTGAGAACCGTTGGATCCATCTTAATAGCTTAATTATATAGAGTTACAAACAGACAGACAGATGAACTTAGCCAATTTATATGTGTATATATATTTTTGATTCGATTGATGATTTGATTTGAAATTTTTTTTTTAATTTTTAATGTTTATCAGACCTATTTAGGTGTACTTCTTACCTGTACACCTGTAATATAGGTTCTGAGAGTTTAATCTAAAGGATCATTTTCCACCCAAAAAGAAAAACGAAATACCAACCATATCTAAAGATTAATTTAATCTAAAGAATAATTATTATTTTTGACTCATAACGCCGAAAGGCATTTAAAACTCACCTTTCTACAATCTAAATACTGCGCTAACTTGTGAACGAAGCTTCTACGGCAAAAATGGTTATGCGTTTCAAAATCAGCGTAGAAAAACTGAGTAAGTATGCTAAATTTCATTAAAATCGGTACAGTGGTATCTTAATTATATCGAGTTACAGACACACGTTTGTATAATCTAAATACTGCGCTAACTAGAACGAAGCTTCTACGGCAAAAATGGTTTTGAGTTCAAAATCAGCGTAAAAAACTGAGTAAGTATGCTAAATTTCATTAAAATCGGTGCAGTGGTAACAAAATTATTTGGTTTTGAACGTAAGTTTTGTTAGAATTTCAGTTGTCGAGGTCAGTTCCCAAGAATAAAATTTCATGGAAACAACATGGAATGACACAATGAACTAATATTTTCATCCAATTTGAGTACTTTTGATTCAATGGTATCATTGAGAACCGTTGGATCTATCTTAATAGCTTAATTATATCGAATTACAGACAGACAGATGAACTTAGCCAATTTATATGTGTATATATATATTTGATTCAACTGATGATTTGATTTGGAATTTTTTTTTTAATGTTTATCAGACCTATTTAGGTGTACTTCTTACCTGTACACCTGTAATATAGGTTCTGAGAGTTTAATCTAAAGGATCATTTTCCATCCAAAAAGAAAAACGAAATACCAACCATATCTAAAGTTTAATTTATCTAAAGAATAATTATTATTTTTGACTCATAACGCCGAAAGGCATTTAAAACTCACCTTTCTATAATCTAAATACTGCGCTAACTTGTGAACGAAGCTTCTACGGCAATAATGGTTTTGAGTTTCAAAATCAGCGTAAAAAACTGAGTAAGTATGCCAAATTTCATTAAAATGGGTGCAGTGGTAACAAAATTATATCGAGTTACGGACAGACAGACAGACGAACTTACAAATTATATAAGTTGATATCAATAGATTTGCAGATGTTGCTTATTTCTCTAGAAATTTTAATATTATCATGTGCACGAGTCATATTCTTAAATTCTTTGTCCATTTTGGATCTATGTTTTTTCTTGTTTAGAAAAAAAGATTTACACAGTATGTTAATTAGTTTTCTCCGGTATTCATTGTAATACAAAAGTTTTTGAATTCTTCAGTCTTAGTAAACCATTTACCTTCATCCAATGTATTATTAATAATCCTTGATAAACTATTCTAGATTATTGCTTGTTTTTGTAGCGAAATTGTACATTGATTCATAATTTAACATACTATTATTCTGATGATATTTCTGCAAATTCACAGTCAATAATTTTATCATTATTGATCAACTTTAAATCCAGAAAAATAATGCTGCGGTTTATTTCTTCTTCCATCTTGAAATTAATACTAGTATCAATTTTATTTAAAAAAGATGTAGAACTGTTTGGCTGAACCTTTCCAAATTATCAAAATGTCATCCGCATATAATCAAAATTAATTTTTTTTCCATAAAAGGATGTTTTTCACTTCAAAATCATTGAAAAATATGTTGTAAAGTGTCCCTGACTTTCCATAGGGAAACCTTCTGTTTGT
Source organism: Thereuonema tuberculata (assembly GCA_023159025.1). NCBI lineage: Eukaryota > Metazoa > Arthropoda > Chilopoda > Scutigeromorpha > Scutigeridae > Thereuonema > Thereuonema tuberculata. The sequence goes on along the minus strand of JAFIDM010010028.1, from coordinate 44,864,182 downwards.
TTGTATCATGTTTGGTTAAACTGAAAAAACAGTTAAAGTATATCAATTTCAGTAATTCTATTACTTGTGCATTATTTATTCTACTTTCTTTCGTAATTGCTTGATTTCTGTTAAATATGTCCTCAATTATTTTAAGGTTTTATTAACCGGAATAGATTTGTACATGTTAACGACATCTAATGAAAATAACCTAAATTTATCTTTATTATTAGAATTGAAAATCTTCAACTTACTCTAATAACTTGATTAGTGTTTTGTTCCATGGGATTCTCATTAAATTTTGGTAATTTATTCAAGAAGATATTTAAAAATTTAGCCAAATTCTGAAGAGTCGACCCGAATGAATTTATAACCGGTCTCATTGGAACTCTGTGTAGCTTTGGGCGGGGTTCAAACGATGGTTCATTGGCCATATTACTAGTTATTTCCTCATATGCTTTGTAAGAAATAACTTTATCACTTTTTAGTTTTTGTATTTGCTTTTTCACTTTAGCTTCTTATTATCCTCACTTTTTAGAAATTCTTTGCTTTGTAACAGATTCTCAACTTTATTTACATAATCCTGATAGTTCATTACTACTAATTTATTCCCCTTATTCGCCTTCAAGAATTGAATGTCTTTGTTTTTCTGTAAGTTCTTCAATATGCTCATTTGCCTTTTAGATATATTCTGGAATGATAGATTGCTATGTATATCATTCATAAATTTTGAAACCTGGGACTTATTGGTTATATTTTTCCCACATTTTTCGATGTTAATGAACATGTTGATAAAACGTCCTTTGTCTGATATTTGATAATTTATACCTTTACTTAATAGGTTCAATTCTTCAACTGTAAAAGGCCTTTGGCTTAAATTATGCACATAGTCTTTATGTCTTGTAAAACTGTTGTAATACTGCAGAGTGAAGCGATTTCTTTCTTTTCTTACTTAATAGGAAATTTAATTTACGATTTCACTGTTTGTCTTCATGATCTTCTCATAAATTTCCTTAGGATATAATTTTTGCATTGCTGAATTTCTACATTATTCCTGATCCTGTAAAACCCTCCATGTCCGTTTACATTGATAATATCGATTTCTCAGAATAGTCTATTTAAAATATTGAATTTTTTTATCCATTGGTCTGTTGGTATTAGTAACGGTACTTTCAGGAAATCTAATGGTTTAGGCAAAATGTTATAATATATAGACTTTGAAATAAACTATATATTAGATTCACACTTAGCTATTTTCTTTCTCCACTTTGGATGATTCCTTACCAAACGTTTGAAAAATTATTCAGTGTTTCCGTGTTTTGTTGAAACATGACTTCACTTCCTAAGTGTAATACTCCAATAAATAAATATATGAAATATATAATCCTTATGAACAAAAATACTCGAACTACAAATTCTTCATCATCACTATATTTCGCAGGAAAAATTACATACAGATTAATGAAAATTGTATTAATCATGAAATCTTTCAGTAATTGTTGTCTATTGTAATCCATTAACAGTAATTAATTAACAATTATAGGAACATAAATCGTTATTTATTATCATCTATGGCCATCCTTAATTGTAAACTTTGAAAACATTGTAATCTTTACCATACTTATATTGTTTAAAACTTTGCCTGTTTTTCTGTTTGTTATAATATTCTATGTTTTCTGTTTGTTATAATATTCTATGTTTTCTGTTTGTTATAATATTCTATGTTTTCTGTTTGTTATAATATTCTATATTTCCTGTATCTAAGCCTGAAGAAACAGGATAAGAATTTTTCCAACGAAATATAGTGATGATGAAGAATTTGTAGTTCGAGTATTTTTGTTCCTGGTGATTATATATTTCATATATTTATTTATTAGTAATTTTCTATTTTATGTCCGGAAAATGAATGGCGTTCGCCAGACATTATAACCTAATTATAATCGTATTTTCGTTAATTTGAGAACAAATCCAACCTTATGCCTTTTTTTTTATTAGTTGTTCATGAGATCTACCCATTGTAAATTCATTTGATAAGTTTTAAAATTTATAAATATAAACATCCTGGAGGGCGCCATGTCTTAACTTACATAACCTTTAGCTAATCGGCACATGATTCACTGTGGCGCTGTTTTCTCGCTGTAATTAAATATTTTTCCCACTCATTTCTTGACAGCTGAGTGCAAAAGTACTTAACTTAGTATGAGCTCAAGTTGTTGGCGCGAAGTGGTATGACGCCCTCCAGGATGTTTATATATTGAAAATAATTAAAAACATCGAATCTGAGTTAAACAGGAAATTAACAAATAAATTTACAAATAAATTAACAAATAAATTTAGTTGACCTGTGCGAATAATTCGCAACAAAAAAACCACTTTTGATAAATAATAAACAAATCCAACAGCTATCGTGCATGTTAGTTATTCACATTGTCAATAGATGGCGCCTTTTCCATTTTTATAAAAAAGTTGACCGTGCGAATAATTCGCATGGTATCTTGATCAGTCACCGAATGGTAATGTGGAAATAAATAAATGAACAGATTGTCAACAGATTTCATTCTACATTTTTATAAAAAGGTTTTTAAAATAAAAGTTTTGTAACGAAAACATTAATTTTAAACAATTTGTTTATTTTTCGTCATTAGCGGTAATCTTCAAAATGATGTCTCAATCATTGATTTTGATGAAGTAATAAGGGAGTTATGGCGTCCCGACACAAAAACACCTTTGAGAAGTAATATATAAGAATGGGTACATATTACGAACAGCTAATAAAAAATATCCGGTTTAGTGTATGTATGTATGTTTATAGGGATATGCTTTAAAACGCACTTCCTGTTCAGACAGGATTCCTTACGGATTTATTTGAATTTCTCTCTTAATCCACGCAAGTTTTAAGAAGTTTTTAATTTTATTCAGATCCAATTTTCCCTTGAATACTAATATGTGATCCAGTAATTCATCCTCTTCCCAGTTATTTGGGTTTATGTTAATATTTTTTAAGAGTTTGGTTCTCTCTTTTCCGAAGCATGGACATCTTTAAGATGAAATGTTTTACAGATTCCTCTTCATTTTTTTCGCAATTTAAACATATTGGCCCCTTTTCAGACCCTTTTTCTGTTCTTTTATTTAGCGCCAATGATCCCGTTCTGCACTGGAAAAGTAAAGAACTAACATAGGAATTATCATAAATATCCTGATATAGGGGAGCCCTTTTATTTTTAACCATAATGGTAAAGTTTTGTATTTATTAATAGAATCAACGAATAGTTCTAATTCTGTACTTTTTACACATTTATTAATAAGATGGTGCCATTTTTTTTTCCGATTCAATGTTTATTTAATTTCTTCTGTTTCGTAATATTCTGCTAAATATTATAATTTATCTACCCACTTGCTTTTTTCTGTTGTATTTTCAAACACCTTTCTAGACCATCTATTTTTATTCATGAAAGTCAACCTCCCCAGATATTTTAATTTGCTGGAAGCTTCTCTGCCAAAGAACGATTACCACCCCATTTCACTTTGAACTTATAGTAGGTGTAAAATTATTCCCTCCTATAAGTTTTCTTCCAAATGTGTTTTGGATATTTGTTAATTTTTGAAATTCGGTTTCTGTATTAATTATGGTTTCGTTACCATATGTTAGAACAGGCACAGCCAATGATTTCCATAATACTCTACCTAGTTCTACTTTATTGTAGCTTTTATTACATATGCTCCTTATCCATCCACTTAGTTTATTTGCTTTTTAAAGATTTGTCCCTCATTTGTCATTAATATTCCTAGGTATTGATATTCATTGGTTTCTTTAATTTCCGGATTATTAATTTGTTAGTATTTTTTCTCAACTACATTAAAATTTATTACTTCGCTTTTGATGCAATTGAATTCCATTTGAAAATCTTTTGCGAAGCTTCCTGCCGTATTTAGTAAGCTCTGTAAATCCTTTTTATTATCTGAGAATAGAACAATGTCAACCGCAAACAATAAGCCTGGCAAGGTTGCATTTCCAACTGGGATACCCAAATTGCTCTTTTCGAGTCTAAATATTAATTCACTCATTATTACGTTGAATAGTTTTGGTGACCAAGTACACCCTTTTTTCATTTCTATTTCCGATTGTCAGGGCCGCGCCAAGGTATGTTGGCGCCGGGTGCAGGCAAAAGTTGCCGCCCCTAATAAGCTAAATTTATTTTAGCCTAAATTTAATATTTTTCATAATAAAACAAATATACAGTAAAAACTCGAAAAGTCGTCACCCGGATAAGTCGTCACTCCGTTTAAGTCATCGTTTTCCTTTGGTCCCGACAAGCTCTCATACACAATAATGTAAAATAACCCTCTTTTACTCGTCACCAAATTTAATTCTACTCCGGATAACTCGTCACCTCTCAAAAATGGCCCAAAGCATCTTGCTTCTCCATTTTGCATGCCATCGTGTTGTCTTTTCAGCCCCGCCCCTTCACTTTAAGAAAGCCAAGCCTTTATGGGGAATTTTCGACCACGTCTGTCATTTCATTCTTTTCGTACTCTTTCGGAGGATTTGGGTTCTTGGAATCTCGCTGCTAATCATTCAAAGCACACTTCTCGCTGCGACTCTGTCGAGTGCAGACGTTTTCTTGACCGCTCCACAGTGTGACTTCATTTTATAGCGAGTAAGCCCCGCTGTAAGGGCGATTTTTTCTCTTGCAATTTCATGGTTCGATTACGTTTTTAGCATGCCAGGGAAACGAAAACTTACCTCATTATCTTTTAAAGAAAAAAAAAAGACTTAATTGCACTTTTTGAAAAATCAAATGTTTCGAAAACAGCTTTTGCCAAAGAACATCATATTCCCAGGACTACATTAAACGATATTCTTTCATCGAAACAAATAATTGAAGAAGCTGACTGCAAAGACAAAAGAAAGAGAATGAGGAAATCGAAGTTTGACGAGATCGAGGAGGTTTTAGTTCGATGGCTAAAACATTCCAGATCGCAAAATGTGCCGATTTCTGCCGTGAATCTCAAAGAAAAAGCCATGGAAATTGCTAAGGAGTTGAACATTGAAGATTTCGGCGGCAGCAATGGTTGGCTGGAACGTTTCAAAGACAGACATTGCCTTGCTTTTAAAACGATTAAAATGTGGTAACTATAAAAAGGTTTTTTTTTATTATTATTATTTTTCACTCATTCATTTGAATGTATTGATTTCTGAAAATCTTGTTTTTCTCACCGAATCCTACAGCAATTCATAAAAATACTGTATTTCAGTGGTTTTTTTTGTTTTGTTTTGTTTTCAAAAATTCCCACTCCGCCTAAGTCGTCACTCTGCTTAAGTCGTCAAAAATGTTTGGTCCCTTGAGTGATGACTTAACGAGGTTTTACTGTAGATATATCGAGGGTCTCAAGCCAAAAGGTTCTTTGTGCGTTTTGCCTAATTTTTGCCCGTAGAACTTTCCGGCACAGAGAAAGCTGAAAGAAGCTGATAGAACCTTTTAGAACAATCAGTTGACAGGCTAGAACTAGTTTTTCAAACAAAACCTTCTGGCACACGACAGAAGTCGCCAAAATAAACCGTTTAGTACATAGAACTAAAATTTAGCAAAATGTGCACATAGAACCTTTTGGCTTGGGACCCTCGATATATAATTGCATATTTGCATATATTTCCTTTCCTTTAGTATTTCTACACTAAATTATTTGCCGCCCGCCCCCCCCCCCCCCCAGGCCGTGCCGCAGGGGTGCCGTGCACCCCTTGCACCCCCGCTTGGCGCGACCCTGTATCCAATTTCATTCCCAATTATGGAGTTTGTATTTCAACTTGCTGTCTTTATAAATATTTTGAATCAATCTGATAAATTTGCCATCAAGATTTTTCTTTTGTAATACGTTCCAGAGCCCTTCTCTACTTACAGTATCATAAGCTTTTTTGATATCCAAGAAGGCAATGTAAAGCGGTTTTTTTGAATTTTTATATTTATCTATGGTTTCAGTGAGTACAAATAAATTGTAAGAAGCTCTTCTATTTTTTATGAATACATTCTGTAATTGAAAAATGTCTGTTAAGCCCAGCACAAGAATAAACAAACAGAATTGCCTTTGCCGATTCAATTTTACGGGGTGGATTAGGGAACAGCTGTTTCACTCTTCAACGAGAT
>JAFIDM010010028.1:44828493-44857960 GCA_023159025.1 Thereuonema tuberculata | reverse complement strand
TAATTTTTTACTGATTTTAATTTTACTGAACACATCTTAAAACGTCATTCGTAAAATATAATCTACTTATACCAAGTTATTTGGAAGGAAAAATAGAAGTTTTTAAATAGAAAATTATAAGTTTTTTAAATTTTATTTTTCAGTTTCAATCTATTTTCTCTCTAAATTTTTAAATAGAACACTTAGACCTTCAATGGAAATATATTAAATAGAAATGAAACGGTTTGGGGACAAAATCTCGCGGCCAGAATCACGCCAGAAAAAAACTAAAAACCAAAAAAAACAAAAAAACCACCCCTTTCACTTTTCTCGGGCTTGGGACCGACCTCTGCATGATTAGTGTTTGGTTTTTTTTTAGATTTTTTTTTTGACGCACAATACCAGTGAACAATGCATTTATGCAGGTGCTCACATTTGCAATTGCAAATTATGTGCCAACCTTCAATAGCATTATTTGTTCTTGAAAGTCGTCTGCTACGGAAAACAATTCCACATTTTAATGGGGAAAAGTGGTTTACAGCGTCGCCCATTTCTTTGAGGGTTGCCAATCCATGTATCTTCCACATAATCTAATACTGATGTTAAAGAACTTCCTGTAAAAATATCACTATCTGAGAGAAATTCGAATAATTCAATAACATCTTCCAAAGGAACGACTGCAAGTGCAGCTAACTTTCTTAGTTCCAATGTGAAATCCAGAAATCTAGAATCCTACGCCATATTTATTTATTTAATTTATTGTCCATCAGTTTTTTCCTGTCACACATTTTCCCATCCTGTTCTTAGCACTTTTAAGTACTTGTTTTTAAATTCAGCCACGGTATTTTCTATATGCGATATTTCATCCAGGCGATACTTTATCCCGCGATATTTTGGCTGCGAGATTTTGTCGGAATACCAATGGGATTGAGACTTCTTTCGATCTCTTGTAGCTTTATTATGGTTATTTTTAAGATTTTCCATTTTTGCTGATTCGTTTTAAGTTTAAAATGGAAGAAATTTTAAATAAAGAACTTGATCTAAATCTAGATGCTTAAATGGAGGAACAATTAATAGTTTTCTGAGGGATGAGACGTAGAATACCTCTGTATATATAACAACCCATAGATACCTTTAAGACAAAGCTCTTCAGTATTTCCTGTAATTCCATCCAACTGTTAATTCAAGATAGGAACCAGCTGTTGATTTCGAATGTTTAGAAGAAGCCACCATTAAAACAAAATGACCCACTGATTTCTCCAGTAATGACCCTATTTTTGTTTTTTCTGTAAATTTTACACAAAACCAATTCCGTGCTTGAGAGAAGGAACAACAACAAAGAAGAGACTGAGCAACATTCTATTATATAAAAGCGTTATTTTGTCTGTCATAAGACTTTACGTTTTTCCAATTTTGTGACCAAACTATAAGAGATAGAGTGGTCATGCAAATGGATAAAATGTAGATCTTTTTAAGACAAACAAAATGCTACAAAAATCTCTCGAAAAAAGTTTTTGGTTTCCAAGATGGCGCCTTTTAAAGGGTCAAATTTTGACTTTTTCTCAATTTAAACGAAAAGTATAAAAGATGGAAGAGAACATTATATTGAGAAAATGTTGGTATTTAAAAGTTCTATCGAACGATGTATCACTTATTCACAAACGCTTCAGCGTTTGCAAGATACATGCAAAAAGGTGAATTTTCGGTGTGTGACGCCGACCCGCAATACATCCGAGTTATTCGGAGAAGCCACAACGGGCTGGAAAGTTATATATTCTCCGACGATCTCAATATTAATTTGCTAAATAAATAAAGTTTGTTTTTTGAATACTATATATGCAAGGGTTCCGGAGCGAAGCGACGGTACCCGACTATTATTATTATATATTATAAAAACATATATTATAAAACGTTATTCTGTCTGTCATTCTGTAAGCAAAATGCTAAATTACAAATTACTAAAATGTTACTGAAATAGAGAATCTATTCATAAAAAATGAAAATATATTAAACAACTGTCCAACTATACTGATTGGCGACGTAAATACAGATATTTTCAAAATGAATAAAAACAATGCAGTACAGAATACGTAAAACTTATGTGCAATAATGGTTTCAAAAATCGTCTTTACGGAACAACAAGAAAGTGTACAATTCATGGAAATACGAAAACAAATATATATCATATTTTCATAAATAAACATGATATCAAAACACTAGGAATAATATGTAAAGAACGAATCGGATAACAGTTGAAAATGAGAAAATAACACATCCAAATATAATCTATAAAGAACTAATCAATGATGTTAACAAAACAAAATTCATGAAAATCTACATATATAAAAAGAAAAGTCCTGACTCACTCACTCACTGACTCATCAACGCTCACCCCAAACCCTTGGATCTAGAAAGCTGAAATTTTGCACAGAGGTTTCCTTTATGATGTAGACAAGGAATAAGGCCGGATTTCTCGAAATTTGGAATAGGGAATAATCTGGCAAACTGATGATGAAGTGTATGGCGGCAACCCCAGGTGTGTGGCGCCAATCCGCAATACACATGAGTTAAGTGGAGAAGGGCACAACGGGCTGGAAAGTCGTATATTCTCCGATCTCAATATTAATTTGCTAAATAAATAAAGTTTTTTTTTTTTTAATGCTATATACGCAAGGGTTCCGGAGCGAAGCGACGGTACCCGGCTAGTTTTTAAATAAAAAAATAAAAGATTTCTAATATCATTATTCTTCTGTATACATATGATTTCAAAACACAATGATTGTTCTTTCGTAGCATTTAATTTCATGTATTAAAGTTCCATTTCTCTAATTTTGTTCGGAGTACATCCAACTTTCCTTAAAATACAGTTCAAGATTTGCTTCACAAATTGCTGTGAAATGATGGTAAAGAAGAACATTGTGTAAATTCAAACCTTAAATAGAATGAATAGAAATAAAATTAAGTAAAAACAAAATAATAATAAAAAGTACAACCAACAAATAAAGAAGCAGCTACATTTGACACATGTAAAATGTAAATGTAAAATGATATTTTAATCCGGTATTTTTTATTCCTTTGACAATTGGCCGTCTTTCTAGATATTTTTGTTTATATACATTATTTTTTTTATATATATTTTTAGAAACACAGAGTTTTGATAAAACCTGGACAATTGAATGAAAAGAGATATTCCATTGCGTGTTTTGCTTCTCCTGATGATGATGTTCTATTGGAATGCCTCGATGGAAGCAATAAATATCCACCAATGATATCACAGGATTATCTCAACATGAGATATGATCAAACATATTCTTATAAACATTATTAAGTAGAGTGAAAGTAACAAAAGAGAAGTTTTTCTATAAATTTATTGTCAAGCAAAGGAATAAAGTTTCAAAATTCTTTTTAGCAAAATTGAAAATTGCTTATTAATGGAGATAGTTTATTTTAATAATTAAAGGTTTTAATTATTTAATTTACTCGAAATAAATACTTTGGTAATTTTTCTGGCATCAACGTAGTGGACAAAACACTTATTTATTTAAAACTTGTTTGTTAAAGTATTTTTATTTGATGTTTTTAGATGTAAAATATTATAAAATTAATTTACTTCCTCTTTAAAAAACAAAAACTGTCCAATGAAATTTACCTTTTTTTTTTTATTATTTTGACTGAAGCTTAAGAGTATCTTCCGATTCCACTTATGCCCAATTGCAACCTTCCAGTTACTAACAGTTACTGAACTTTGCTCAAACTGGATGAAAAATCAAAATTCGTCTGAAACCTATTGCACCAGCAATGTTGAGTCAAAATGAACCAGCAAATACGACACAGTTGAGCATTGATATCAGCCGATGGAAACGAGCAGAGATTCCTTTGAAAAAAAACAACACGAAGATTCATTCTCAACTAATATCAAACTTCATTCTGTACAACAAGCCTGAATGGATGAATATTTCTGATTTAATTTCATAATACTAATTAAATCCGAATATTTCATTCGCTATCAAACCACAACTACAACCAATTTCGACATTTCGAGTTAATCAATAAATAAACTTAATCAAAAATTACTAAAAAACTTTTTATTACTGCTTTTTAATGAAATAAATAGTTATACAAGTATAAATAGTTATATATTTTTGCTTATTAAAAATAATCGAAACTTAACCATAAGAATTATAAAAAAAATATAATCCTCCTTAAAACAAAACCAAGATAAGAAAATAAATTTATAAAATTTAAAGATTATTGGTTGGCTTTATTTATCAGTGACGACGAAAAATACAAAATAGAGTATTTATGGTGATCAAATCGACGATCGATCTCTGAACCTGCAACCAAATCGGCTTACAACGTTTGCTACGCTTCCGATTTTGCAAACTTAGATTGGGGTAACAATCTGGCCACATTCTGCTTGGTGCAATACAGAAAGATCACGACTGCGAGTTTAGCTGAACATGGTTTTCGTGGAAGGACGATCACAGCTAGAGCATACGGGCATTAGACAAACAAAGCAGGGAAATTTCTCATCTAATTATTTGCTTATGACTAAAACTACTATATGTATTACCTTACATTTCTTACACTGGATATTTATGGGCCAACTTAAGCTATAGGCAGATTTAATTTGGACTCTTGACTTCACAGGGTGCTGAAAAAAAAAATCACTACAAAATTTAGGGAGATGCGGGCAACAAGACAAACTTTGTTTGTTAATGAATGAATGTCCGCTGATGTCACTTGTCGGCGCCAGGGGACGTTGACAGAGATACTGTTAGAGTAGGTACAAAAACGAATGGTCATGATTGTGAACAAAATGTTAGTAGTAATTCCGGCGAACCAGGTCATCAAAATCAAGCGATCTGGGCCATCAATTCCGAGCGATCCAGACAAGGGTGGGAGAGGGGGTGTAGATAACCTTACCAAGCAAAATCGGGAGGTTTAGGGGGGAGGAAGAGAAATAACACAAAATGTAGGTAATCTAATGTAGCATTTGAGGACACTAGACCAGAATTTGCATATCATTCTCATGTGTATAATAAGGGATAATCAAAGGATAATTGATACTCAAGGGATTAAAGATGATATTAATGAATATAATTATTAATTTTTTAATTTGCATATTATTAGTGAGCAAAGGGTTAAATAGCACATATCATTTACCATCAGGATCCTAACATCAAATTATATAATAAGGTAAAGAAAGTCTCTAAAAATTTAATGGACAAAGGAACTATCGATTTAAAATAAAAGAATTAAATGTTGATAATGAAAAAAGATGTTTTCTTTCATATTTAATTACAAATCTAATTAATATTGTCTTTGAATACAAAAATAAATTAAAGAACATTTTATGTAACAAGTTAAACAAAAGTGACAGGAGAAAAGAAATGGGAATGGTTTACAAAATAGACTGTATGAATTGTGGGGCTTTTTACGTTGGGAAAAGCAAAACAACGATCAGTGAAAGAGTTCAGAACATGGGTGTTCCATAAAAAATAAGATGATTGACAAATCAGAAATAGCTGAACATTGTATTAATAAGGAACATTATATATGATAATGAAGTCAAAATTATGTATGTTGAAAAAGAATCGAAAACGAGGAAAATAGTTGAAAGTATTAGAAATTAAAGATGGGAATTTAAATAGGAACGATGGAGTTGAGATCAATCATAACTTAGTAAGAGTTGCCGTAAAAATTGTAAAATTTGAAGAATTAAATTTTTAATTACATTTATCTTGGATTGTTTAATAAATTTTTATTCTAAGGTTAGTTTAAACTTTAACAATTCCTTAATGTTGTTCTGATGCTCGTATCAACAAATAATTATTTTATCGAAACTTTTTAATATTTTTTAGGCTTGATATAGGGAAGAAGTTATTATCTTCTCGAAAATTTGCTATTTTAATAAATGTATCTTATGTTTATACATTTATTGGTGTTCGTTGTGATGATTTATAATATTATGGCTATTAATGAAGTTGGAGTTTTGCTTGTGTAAGACTTAGATACAAAGCCAATCAAGGGAAATAGTGCGTGAGAGAAACATGCATAATTATCTTGACTTTGTAAGCCCTTAAAGCAAATGAATGATGAATAAAGAAAATGAGAATGATACCAAATTATGAGAAACTTCGTAAGCATAATTGAATTTGCATTTCAATAACTTATTGTAAATTATACTGGTCTGAAAAAAAAAGTTTTTTCCAGCTGCATGGGATATTTTTGCTGAATTATATGTTTTAAAGGTCGCAGATTCTAAAAATGACTTTCATAAAATCCCATCACGTATAGGTTTTTTGCAAAATAAAAACTCATTTTTGATAAAAAAAAAAAAATTCTTTATTACAATGAACTGAATATATTATATTTTCTTACAACTAATCAAAAAATTGTTTGATATTTATAAATAATTTTAGGTCTACTCTTTTTTCTTATGAAACCTTGTCTTCGTCTCTTTGATGCTTCTCCGAACTCAGATTTCCTTCTCTGGTTTCTTGATTGAGCATCCAAAGTAGTCAGCTTACATATTGACATTCCATTTTCCTTGGTAACGTCTCTCGATATTACGGATATCCTGGTGAAATCTTTCACCCTGTTCTTCACTGTAGGCTCCCAAGTTTTCGGAAAAATAGTCAATATGGGAATGTAAGAAATGAACTTTTAAGCTCATCTTGCATCCTTGAGCTTCATATGCTGCCAGCATGCGTTGTACAATGGTTTTGTAGTGAGGGTCCATAGTATTCCTTAAAAACTTGTGCACTACATTCTTAAAAGGATCCCACGCTTCTTTTTTCTTTTCTCCCACTGTTTCCAAAAAAAAAGGGATCAGATAAAAGTTTCTTATGTCAAGGCCAGTGAAAACTCCCTCTTTAAACTTGACTTCAGGCGGTTTCGGGAACACAGATATCTGAAACAATCGCCATCTCTTGGCAGTGATTTGTTGAGCCCCAATTTAATATGAAGAGGTGATAATAACACTTTTTCTGGTGGAGCCAAGGTCGTACTGATGACGTTTTTCTCGCCGGGGGTTAAACTGTCTCGTGGTGGCCAATCAGTTTTTGTCCAGTGCAGCTGTCTGGCTCTACTATCCTATAAACAAAGAAAGCAAGGATATTTTGTACAACCTCCCTGCTGACTCAACAACATGGTTAGTATTTTGAAATCTCGACAAACCATCCATTGATGCTCTTGATATTTGATTTTATCAAGAATCGTAGCCAAGTCATTACAGTTTTCTTCCATACAAACCGAGTGTCCCGTGGGAACAGATGCAAATACATTTCCATTGAGCAGCAAGACTGCTTTGAGACTAGTTTAAACGAATCAATAAATATGCGCCGTTTTGATGAATCATAATCTATTTCAAAGCACTTCATGAGCCCATGAACATCATTACAATAAACCAGATTTCCCTCTTTGGAGAAAAACTGAGTAAATTCTCTCTCTCAAATGCCTGTACCACGAAAATGAGGTCCTAGACGAAAGCAGGTTTTTGTTTTTTAGCCTTGATCCTAGCAATTCGGTTGCATCTTTTGAAAGACCTAAGTCTCTTACAAGGTTATTTAGCTTGTTAAAACATGATCTACTCCAATAGCAGGTTGTTTATGTTTATTCCGACATGATCATGCGACCTTCCTCCTAACGCTAAAACTACTTTACCCACCTCCCCCTACCATTACTCTCTTCAACTATTAACAAACCATTAACATTTTTTTTTATTTATTTCCAAGTCCAGCTATAATTTATAGAATTAATATGAGAAGTCTTAGTTTTAAGGCCATATTTTTAAATAAAAAAAGAATACTAAATTTTAAGTTAACTATGAATTTTACTCTAAATACAAACAAAAACTTGAGTGAAATAAAAAAAAATTGACGAGATGGAATTTTTTTGGTATTTTTTTCGTTTTTACCAAGTTGAAATCTATAAGAAAATATATAAAAATCCCCAAGCAGTTTTTTACTTGCAGACCTGTGTTATTGAAGAAAGTTCTATCGCAGTCAACGAAAGGTCGTGCTGAGAACAGTTCATTACTGGTTTGCGACTTGTAAACCTTCGGTAGAAATCTTATTTTTCGGAATGGTTAAACTACTTTCTTTTAACAGTAAAATTTCTATCGAAGGATCCTCACTGCCCACCATGTCCGATCCTACAACCATGTTGAATTTTTTTAATCCTTCTATTTTATGTCTTGAACCCACCCACTTTCTGCTGAAATATAAGGAATCCGTTTTCATTCTCAATAACCCTGATTCCTATAACGATTGCATTTCCGTCCAATCCATTGCACAGTACGGCTTCCATTCCAACAACTCCCAATAATACACTATGTCCTTAAATTAAGGAATCTTGCAGAATGAACTGTTGTCCGGTCAGGACCAAACTTGGTAGGTGGGTGCAGAAAGTCTTCCCAATACCATCCCCACACAAAAAATAAAAATGAAGACCCATTTCTTATTAAATAAAGTTCAGAAATGTCACCTGTTTAGTGGCAGTGCGGGTCACAACACAGGACGAATTGTGTGGTAGTCCTGGTCATTGATTATACAGTACTGTATGTCATTTGTTAGCCAAGGCCCATCGTGTCCATTTGGGTTTGCAAACAAAGAGGCAGGATGATAGGATATCTTGAAGCAGGACCGTCACAAGTGGAAGTGTCATGTACACTGAACGTATCAACCAGTGTAATCTCTTGCTTATGGAGACGTTTCCAGCAGGATGGAAATATTGCCCGACGCTATAGCAGAGAACGTCAACATGTCACCACACCCCGGGAAGATCACTATATGTCGCTAACGGTCAGATGGAACCAAAAGTCACATGGGATCATATCTGGGGAACGGGGTGGCCATTCCATCGGAAAATATTGACTGATAACCCTCTCATTCCCGAAATGCTGGCGTAAAAGGTTCGTAATGCACGAACAATATATGTGATCGTGCTCCATCTTGAAAATAACATGTCGAGTGTGAGCATTGCCTTTGTTGCAATTCAGGAATGACAAACGTTTGCAGCATTTGCAGATATCTCTCTCCATTAATGGTACAGGTAACAGGACCTGTAGGAGTCATAGTCTCAAAAAAGTATGGTCCTAATATGAACTCTGCCGTGAATCGACAATACACAGTTGCTTTTGAAGAATGCAGTGACACTTGATGAATCACTGAGGGACGTTGACATGCCCAGATTCGGCAGTTTTGAGTGTTGACTGACCTATTCAGATAAAAATGAGCCTCATCTCCCAACAATATGTTCCAAGGCCAATCATTGTTGATATCCATTTAGGCAAGAAATGTTAGCATGAAAGTCAGGCGCTTATCATAATCTGTAGGTTTTAGTCCTTGCACACGACTGATCTTATACGGATAGAAATGCAGCATTTTCCGTAAGATTTTCCAGACAGTCCCATAAGGCATATCGGTTTGGCGAGCTATTGCACTAGTTGTCCCTGTGTCGTCGAACACTGCAGTGGCAACATCTGTTACTGTGTTGTCTGATACTGGTTTTTATCCTCTGCCGGCTCTCACTCCTAGCGATCCAGTTTCCTCGAATTTATGAATCATAGCTCGCAGTGCTACAGCAGACATTGGACCTTTACATAGGTTATGAAGCCTTCGAAAGTCCCTAAGAGCCGGCGCTGCATTGCTCTCTTTAGTGTAAAACATCTTTACAAGTAATGCACGTTGATGTAAGGTAGGCCGCATATTGAGTACAACTCAACAGTCAATCGACATTCCCTTAATTGAACGTTCGCTCTTCCCTTTGTAAAAAGACTGAGTAGCGCTGCTGTCACTTCTGCACTAGAAAATTCGCATAATCTACGTTTAAAGTGACAGCAGTGCCAAATTTTCTCCTATCGGCGACTTTTGGTGCTATTTTTTTTTTTTTTGGCAGAATTCTTCTCCCCATGCCCTCAATAGACTATATCTGAATTTTGGTTTCATTTCGTTCATTAGTTTTCGCTTCTGATGCCTACAAAGATGAAGTAAATTATTATAATTTAATAAAAATAATTTTTTCAATTGGTTATGGGCATCCCTATCACAGATTTCACTGCGCTAGTACCTTTTTTTTGAATGAACTATAAATGTTATATTTGTGCTAGATTAGTGTGATAGGTCTTGTATTTTGTGAGGATAATCCGATTTTAAACATGGCGAGCAATATGTTGATGTTCAACGGCGACAATTACTTTCGATTCAAAATTGCAATTGAAGACACCGGTGCAAAAAGGAGGCAGCTCCATTTCAGCAAATTTTTCAGGAGAAGCAAAAAACTGTTTTATCACGAATTCTTTGAATTTATATGTATGATTCATATGTAGGGTTAAAATCTAAAACTTAATATATAATATCCTCACAAAATACGCTTTTTGGAAATTTGGTTAGATAACAACATCAAAAAGAAAACCACTTTTTTGGAGCTGCCCCTTTTTGCATGGGAGAATAAAAAAAGTAAATTAAATTTCAATGCGATTTATTAACAAAATGTTATCAAAAGTAATAAATAAGCACAAACTAATCATCTGTAAAGCTATCTTCTTCTGGCTGAGTAGATTCTTCTTCTCCTTGACACTTCAGCCGGTCATAAAACCACATACAGTCAGAAGGCACATATTTTGTTGCAAGTTCTTTCACATGTAGATATTTGAGGCGCTTAAGTGGAAATGGTCCAGAGTAGAACAATAATGTAGGAGGTAAAGTCAACGTTACACCACGTTTCTGAAAGGTAAAAAAGTCCTTAACTAAGGCACTGGCCGAACTGCTGCATTCCACGCCTTTTGCTGTGTACTCCATGACACGATAAAATGATATACCAAATTTTTGCCTTCTTTGGTTTGATACGCACTTTTTAAAATGACCGTTGAAATGACCACTGAAGTTCAAAATCATTTCTTGGGAAACTGGAACCACTACAAATTTGCGACATGTATTTTTTACCAGAGGTGCTCCGGAGGTGTCCCCTTTTTGCACCGAATCCAATCAGGAGGTATATATATATCCATTGTATTTCCCTTATGAGTTAACGGAGCTGTCTCGTTTTTTCACCAATCGATGGAGCGCCTTTCTATAAACGTGTAGCGATTAAAAACGAGAAATCGTCAATATATGGAGCTGCCTCCTTTTTGAACCGGTGTCTTCAAATAGAACATCATTACAAAGGAAAGGTTTGTGGTTACTAGCAAATAGTCCTATTCATACATCAACCGATATTGTTGTAGATAAATGCCGTAAACTTCTTATGAAAATGGAAAAAGCCGTGGGAATAATCACGGGCTCTGTGGATGAAAAGTACAGATTTCTTCTCAAAGAGAAAGATGATCCGCAGCTACTGCTAAAAGAACTAGAAGAAAAATGCAATTCTACAGATTTTTTGAAGATAACCGATCTAAAACGTGATTTGTATATGGCCAGTAAGATTTCTGAAACTGAACATATTCCAAGCAAGATCGTTAAATTAAAAATTATCATTTCTGAAATAGAACAAAAAGGAGGCCAGATAGATGATCACGAGATATGTTGGATCATTCTGTTGGGTCTTCCGAAAGAATATCGTTCATGTGCTCAAAGCTTGTTGTGCCTGCGAAGAGAGACCAACTTTAATTCAGAACTTATCATTAATACAATCATCCAGGAATATAAAATGAACAAAAGTTGAGAAAATCAAAATGATTTACTTTTGAATCAGTGTCATAACGTTAAAGCCAATGATAGTATGCAAACAAATGATGGTAGTGTTGAAATGAGTGACACAAAAGGACGTTTTAGCCGTAGATGTTTCAAGTGTGGCAGAAACAGACATATTGCAAAATATTGCCATAACAGGACAAATAATGCAAAAGATAAGAGTTAAAACAGATAAAAAGAAAGAAGGAAACAACAAGTCTTTCTTCGGTATGTTAAGTCAGTCTGAAAACAAAAAGATCAGTAATAACAATATAGATATATGGTATCTTGACAGTGCAAGTACAACTAATATTTGTTCCCATCGAGAATCATTTGCCTATTATGAGAATCTTGACAAACCCATTGAAATATATAGTTCAAACAGCACTTCAACCCAAGCCATTGGTCATGGTATCGTAATTTTAAAGATCTATCAGATTACCGAATGGTAGATATAAAATAGTCAATATCACGAACACCTATCATGCGCCTAACATGAATGTAAATCTGATTTCAGCAGTAGTAGTAAAGGATACTATCAACAAATTTTCGAAAGACAGATATGTTGTTTCTGATCACAAGAAACGGATATGTATGATAGGAAAAAAGAAGAATAACTTATTTGAAGTAGACTGTTGCGTGATTTCAAAAGGGACCCAATCTCATTTCAACGAGTTTCACATGATCAACTCCAACTCTGGCACGCTAGATTAGAACATATATCTGTGAAGAAGATGAAGCTGATAAAAGATAGAAATTTGCTAAGGGGTATAGAACGTCTCAGTATACCAAAAGATAACTTATTTTGCGAGAGCTGTAAGTACAGCAAGATGTCGGATATACAACATAGGAAATTAAGTATTATCAGAACCAATAAACCTTCAGAATTGATTCACTCAGACCTAAGTGGACTAATAAGGGTGAATAATCCCAACAATTTCCGTTTTATCTTAACGTTCATAGATGATTATTCTAGATGTAGCTTCATTTATCTGCTGAAGAGTTAGAAGGAAGTGGCGGATAAATTTCATAAACTTCGTTGAAAGATCAACTGGGAACCGAGTAAAAACCATATTGACCGACCAAGGTACTGAATATGTGAACTCGAAAATTAAAGTCTTTGTCAGAGAAAAAGTATACGTCTTAAACACTCGTACCAACCCCAGCAAAATGATATAGCGCAGCGTTTTAATAGAACTCTCGTAAAAAATGCCAGAACAATTATGATGGATGCTGAATTACCTTTATTTTTTTGGCCATATTCAATCCTCAGTGCCAACTATACCATTAATAGAACACCTCATCAAAGCATTTCGTTTAAAATACCACTAGCAAGATGGTTTAAAAACAGATATCCTCCATGTGTGAAACATCTCAAGAAATTTGGAAGCATGGCGTACATCAAGTCCCCAAGTGTGAAATTAAGAACAAATTTTGCAGTACTCCAAATAAAAGTATTATGTTACGTTACTCAGTAACGACCAGAGGATATTATATCTTTGATATTTAATCTAACAGAGTGATTCAGACAAGAAACGGCTATGTAAACGAAAATAAACGTGGAAGTGAACTCTTGAATTAATCTAAAAGTAAGAAGGAGAAAAGTTTATATTTCCTAATTGTGAGGATGAATCAGATAATAATACTACTTCAGAAGAGGATCATGAGGAACAAGAAATTAAAGATGAAGATATCCCCATTTCAGAGGATAGTTCACATGATAGCAGTGGATATAATAACGTTTCGGATGATGATGAGTCTGACAACGAGTTTATGGTGCTCTGAAATAGAAGAATTCAACGAAAACATAATACTAGAGTTAATGTGACAATTTCGAATGATACACCTATGACATGAGGAGGCAATGAATTGCCGGGATAGTCAAAAGTGGAGTAAAGCCATTCAAGATGAATTGAGTTGCATCCTACAGCACGAGACTTGGATTGAAACAAAGATCCTTGAATACGTCACGCCATTTTCTACTAAGTGGGTATTTCGAAATAAGAAAAATACTCAACGTGAGATCATTAAGTACAAGAGTAGACTTGTAGCGAACGGCTTCCTACAAATATTCGGGATTAATTAATGCAAAACATATGCACCAACTCCGAGTCTGAGCATTCTAAGACTATTGTTAGCGTTAGCCGTCAAGTATAAATTAATTACTCACCGATCTGAACAGTGCATACCCGAATGGTACAGTTTACAATGATGTTTACCTTGAAATTCCGAAAGGTGTAAAGTTGAAGAATCCGCATAATAATGGTCTTAAAATTGGTCAAGTCGTTATACGGTCTCAAGCAAGCAGATAGGAACTGGTACGTCACACTCCAAGAGAAGTTATGTAATGAAGGTTACAACGCTTTGAAAACAGAGCGTTGGATATTTGTCAACAAGCACTGAAAAGATTTATACTTTCTACTTGCTTATATAGACGCTATATTAGTCTTCGGTAAAGATATTACAATAATCTCAAATATCAAGAAAGATTTGCATCGTCTTTTCGGTATTAAGGATCTTGGACAAATAGATGAGTATTTGGAAATGAAGATTATATAAAATATTGAAATCAAAAACTTTCAATTTCACAAGAAAATTTCATAGATGAAATTTTAACTAAATATGAGATGATGGATTGCAAGAGCGTTGGATCTCCTTATCTAGAAGTTAGTAGAGCATTGAGCGAAAACGATCACGAATTAACCTTACTTGGCAGCGAAGATCATTTGAAATACCGAAGCATCATTGGGAGTCTCACTTATTTGAGCAATTGTAGTCGTCCAGACATCGCTTACGCAGGGAATCTTTGGGCTGAGAAGAAGAATACTCCGACATCAAATGACTACGTCAAGGTGAAACGAATGATAAGGTATTTAAAAGGTACGAAATCGTACAAATTAATATTTCACGTAACAGTGATGAATAGTTAGGATACTCTGATGCCAGTTTTGCAACTAGAAGTCAAGGAAAATCAACATCTGGCTATGTTGTATTTCTAGGAGGTATTTCTAGGAGGTTGCACTATATTGTGGTCAAGAAGAAAACAATCTTTGGTGTCACATTCCACACAGGAATCAGAATTAATAGCATGTTGTGAGTGTTGTAGATGTATCGTGAGTTGCAAAAATATTTTGTCTGAAATGAAATTTGTGGACATCATAAAGAAAACCACCCAAATTTATTGCGACAATCAGCCAACAATACGTATGATTAACGATACTTACAACCAGACAAAGAGCCGTCATGTAAAGCACATCATTAAGGATTATGTGACACAGAAGAATTGACTTAACCTATGTTCAATCAAATCATAATCGAGCGGACATATTTACTAAAGGACTATCGTCGACTAGACATCAAGAAATGATGCAAACTCTGTATATAAAAAATTGAATGTTTTCGTTTCGATTTGTAGTAATCCTCAACTCTCAAATTAAATAGAAAATAAGTACAAATTGAGAGGGGGATTTGATAATTTCCGTAATAATAGAATTTATTAGTAACAATTGTGTTTTCGATTTATTTTGAATTGATATGAAACAAAAATGGCACTATTCACGAACCACTGTTAAGGAAGAATCTATGGATTTTTAACTTTAAGGAAAGATAATATGAAACTGTCATTGTTTCTATCAGAAGAAAGATAATGTAGAGGACTGTTTTTGTTTTGGTCACGCTGGAGATGAAGATATATTGTTTTTTTTAGAGCTTTGTTTTGCAAGATGGATGAACAGTTGATTCTACGGTGATAGTTTGGGAAGATGTTCTTCAAAATGATATTCTACGTTATGTGTGAGAACATTAAACTTCTTGTCTACAAGCAGTGAAATATTAATGCTGAAATGTTAGAGGAGTCTAAGCATTAATATCGTGTTATTCTTTGAGTTTTATTTGTAGGATTTAAGAGAAGATATCGAGTGATGTTCTCGAGAATCAGCAATCGAACGATCGGCGCCACGTCTGCGTCAAAGGATCACATTCATTGGATAAGCAAATTGCGAGGGATCAGTGAACTAGATGTTTAATGCTTACCTGCTAGGTTTTGTATACCATTTAGGGAAAAGATAAAGTTAGTTAATTTTACCTTTTTGTTTTTAAAGAAGAAGAGTTCATTGGATGACTATCAAGTAAAATGAAGTTTAGATACACTGCGTTTCAAATAAGGATTATTACGAGTGCTACGATTATGTTGAAAAAATTAATTTTAGCCTTGTGAGAATTTTCTGTGAGTTACATCAGAAACTCATTATTATAAACTTTAGAACAGTTGTTGAATGACTTTCATCGAAAGTGTTAAGTATTATCTTAGAAAGTTAATATTGTGATAAACAAGGCGATAGCAGAATAAGATAAATATTGCTACCACTTTATGTGAATGGATAAAATACAACTGAGATATTTTTATTGAATTTTAGAAAAGAAGTAAAACTTCTTAAAAAAGAAGTAACGTCGTTTTATCATTAGTCTGTTGCTTGATTTATTCGAAGGTTTAATTAGAAACCAAAACAGTTTTACAAAATTGGATATTGAAACTTATTAATGAATTTTATTTTACTCAGTTTGCTTTCATATCGATTATTGAAGTAAATTAAAATAACATTTTATGAAAAATTATTTAAAAATCTGGTTTGTTGAATATCTAACGAAAACACTTTTACATTTTTCACTCATTATTTCCTTTAGAAATTCTCTTCTTCTTAGAACGGAAGAAGAAGTAATTTATGAAGTTTAAGATAACTGAAGTACTTCCTCCTCAGTTACTTCCTAACTTTTTTTAATTTTGCTTGAACACAATTAAAGAATTCGAGAAATCTGAGTTTCCTGTCATCTTTATTAAAAGAAACAGCAATTTCCGGAATTTATAATTTCAAGTTTAAGCTGTAGCTGTGGCTTTCATTGGGGAATTAGAAATCAAAGTTAATCCTTTTTTCGGAGTCCAAATAAATGGCAAATATTACTTAAGAAGATTGTAGAATTGTGGGTACAAATAAGTAAAACTTAATCTTACAGGAATTCATAGAATTTTCTGATTTTGGAACTAAATAAAGACTTAACTAGCAAGTAAGGTGATTTTTTTTTTCATTTTCAAAATTTGGAGGTCTATAGTAATAAAATTAATAGTTTTAGGTTAATTAGTAGTACTTTCCTCAATTTCTAATATAATGTTATGTAACTGATGGCCATATTAAACTTGCCTATTTACAGCCGTCTGTAGTTTCATCTGTCTACCAGAATGACACCAAATCCACTAGAAATGCTTATTAGGAATGATAAAGCAGGATTCTGCGGAAAAAAAAATATTTCAAATATTACCAGTTGGAGATAAACGGCATTGTTTTACCCGAAGGAGCCGATATTTGACAAAAACGAAGTTCACTACCTGTGTGCTGCCATCGTTGAGCTATCAAACGTCACAAAGCATTTGTATTGATAGTTGTGCTCAATATTACATTACCTTTCTAATCACCTCAAACACTCCAGGAATTCCTATTATGTTCACTGAAAATTACCGTTGCTGTTGCTTCAACGCGGATTTTATAATAGGGCCATTCTTCTTTGAGGACACGAGTCCAACAGGATCAGAATTGTATTATTTATCTGCAAAGAAATATCGCGATATGCTTAATATTCATCAATCAGCAACTGGACAATGTGTGGACGACAGCACTTTTATACAGGATACTTCCCATATTGTTTTACCGATATACAACAACTTCTATAGCATCACTTCACAAATAACAAGAGTGATTTTTCCTCAGTTGCAAGGTCACTTCGATCCACTGAGATTAGTCCTTGCAGAATGTGGTTGTGGGTTTACGTGAATATCTATCTTGATGGTGTCTCTAACTTTGCAGCATAAAAACGTCGCTGTGACCAACATTGTTGAGTTTCATGACAGAGGACCTTTACGCAAGTCCGGCGAATTCTAAACTCGTCAGTTTATGCAGTTAGATCGATGATTTCTGGTTGCTTATTGAGCCAGGTCCTCTTCTTTTACGAATGACTTCAGTATACTCGAGTTGGCCGAATAGTTGTCTTAACATGAAAAGTTGATGTTTAGAAAATCTCAGCTCTCAAGCTGTATTGGAAATTAAAAAATACCATGGTAGATTTGTAGAAGAAAAAAAAGAGTCTATAGATATTAATTTTAGATAAAAGAAAGCAAATACAAGAGGTATTCAGAATAATTGAAGCACCCACTAGAAAACAAGCGGTAATGCAAATCATTCATTCTTCTTCTATTTTATTACATTGATCGTCATCTTCTTCGGGTGTGATTTTACAAATCCTTTTTTTTTTTTAAATTAACAATATCCTCATAAAGTCTTATGGCAAACATAACAGTTACATTAAACAACAAACCAAGAAGGCACCAAAGATAAACAAAAGATTTCGCCTCTGAGCTATCAACAGTGGGAGTCTGAGACGACCGTTTCGTCCTCTGTATGGGCTCATCAGCCACACAAACCCTCTGCCGAAAGCTCAGATCGCGAAACCAAGTAAGGGAATCCACCCATGCATCCGCCAGTGGGTTCCCAATAAAATAAAAGCAAAACAAAAAATCAAACAGAAGCTCCAATTCCTGGCTTGCGAATCCGTCAAGCACAGAGAAAATTCAAGAAAGTAAGGCTGAGCCACATAAATTACCATAAAAATTTAACGTAACAAAAGGTAAACACTTTTATTTACCTTTGGTGCCTTCTTGGCTTGTTGTTTATCTTATAACAAGCACGTTAAATTTTTATTTTAATAACATTTACATTTTTTGCAGATATTACATTTAAAATAATGGCAACTTCATATTATATTTAAATTGTTTTTAAAATACATGCAATTTTCAAATTATTCTCAAATTAATCAAATTATTGAGCGAAATATTGTAAGTAACAAAACAGAAGAAGAATGAGATCAATAATTATTACTAAGATTTATTTAGTTCGTTGAAAGCAGAAATAAACAAAATATCTTCACTCAACAAGCAGACCTTTTACGTTGGCTAACTGGGATTCGGAATCTCATTAGATTTTTATGTCACTTCAGATGTAAATATATCTTATTATATATCTCCCTTTTCCCATTTCTTAATTTTTTGATTCACCCATGGGGTGTAACTCCTTACTAAATACAGGCACTCCTCACTTAACGACCTGAATTATTCCTAAGACCATTTCGGTCGTTAAGCCAGAAGCTTAATCGTTTTTATTTATTTTGAATAAAGAAAAGGTCTGAGAGATTCCACTAATTCTTCAATATCGTCCCCAACATCTAAATTAAGCAAGTTAGCAAGTTCCACAATTGTTTTATGGATGACACCAATAGGCTCGTCTTTATCAAATCCGAAACGTTTTAGGCATTTTTTCCATGGAATACACACTTCTGTCAGTCCTTCCCAGGCTGATTCAATGTTCTTTATTGCAGTGTAAAACGTTGTATGATTTCACGACGGGTTAGTCATCACTTGTTATTGCTGCTATAAGCTTTCGAAAAACTTTTGCTTCAATAGTACCGCTTTCAAAGTATGGAGTCCTAAGTATGTTCGTAAGCCCGAACGATCGATAAACTGACAGGTCGTTAAGTGCCAGTATCAATTTAATATCAATCAAATATATATAATTGGCTAACTTCGTCTGTGTGTCTGTAACTCGATATAATTAAGCTATTAAGATAGATCCAAGGGTTCTGAATGGTACCATTGAATCAAAGGTACTCAAATTGGATGAAATATTAGTTCATTTTGTCATTCCATGTTATTTCCATTAAATTTTATCCTTGGGAACTGACCTAGACAACTGAAATGCTAACAAAACATACGTTCAAAACCAAATAATTTTGATTCCACTGCACCCATTTTAATGAAATTTGACATACCGTATATGCTCCAATAAACGCCGAAGCTCTTATTGTCGCCGGTCTCTAATAAGCGCCGGGCTGCAGAGGAGACACGGCCAAATAGTAGCCGGTCCCTAATAGTAGCCGGTCTCTAACAATAGCCGGTCTGTAATAGTAGCTGGGTCTTTGATATTTGCCTACGGGTACTAGTGTAATCTTTATAGTCGTGCGTAATACCTTACGGTATTGCCTTACAAAATGCCGCCGAAACGGTCATTTGACATTGCCTTTAAGATTCGCGCGGTGGAATACGCGAAAGAAACTTCCGGTGAGACGGCCCCGTCATTGCAGATTCGGACGGCGCATAGCAGCGAAAGGTACAGAAAAAGACATTGCCATTTATCTTTAACAGTATTATGTAGTATATGAAATTAATTAAGTAGCTGTTTGTAATATTAGCCAGTATTTACGTGCAAAAATGTTGCGTTCTGAAGGTTTTTGTTAATAATGGCCGGCCTCTAATAGCAGCCGGTCTCTATTAAGCGCCGGGAGCCGAGGCTAGTTTTGCAAATAAACGCCGGGGGAGTCTATTGGAGGATATACAGTACTTACTCAGTTTTTTACGCTGATTTCGAAACTCAAAACCATTTTTGCCGTAGAAACTTCGTTCCCAAGTTAGCGCAGTATTTGGATTACAAATGTGAGTTTTAAATGCCTTTCGGCATTATGGGTCAAAAATAATAATTATTCCATTCTTATTTTTAGTAAAATTTATTTACAAGGACAAACTTTAGATATGGTTGGTATTTATTTACCAGAGCCTGTTTTTAGTCATGGACAGTTACACGTTGCTATTTCTCAAGCACGTCGTGCTTGCCACGTCGAAATCAAGATTCAAAAGAACCGAGTAGATCAAGGACATCTGATAGAAGGATCTGATGCTGTTTTTACAAAAAATGTAGTTTATAAGGAGTTTGTAGTTGATAGTTGATAATAAAATGATTTTTCAGATTTTTTATGCCTGTTGTCCGGCAGGCTTTGCTGCTAGTCTTTAATATCAATGAAACAACTTATATTTAAGCCTTGATTAGTGTAATTAAGAGACTTCTTACAGAAATTCTCTTATACTTTCGTCATTTTCACTACTACACTTACTGTCAGTAAAAGCATTAATGTATCTTTAAAATTAAACATCTTCCTGTCACACTTGTATCTGCTACTTTCCTATTCGATAATGATTCTAATGCAAGAGAATCGTTCTCTTCTAATTATTTCTTCTTAACAATATCTTGCCAAGTTCTTTCAATCGCTGTTTCTCTTCAAATGTCTGCTCACCGTGGCTCGGAATGAAGAACAGATCCGAAAAACCAACAACGGAAGTTGTTAGATTTGCGCCCACCTCAATGTCATTGAATGTAGTAATTTTTCATCTCCTGAAGGCGGCCCGAGGCACCCGACCGAAATATCGAGCAAACCTCACCCCGGAGTGGTAAAATCCCTCAAACAAGGATCTATCCAGAATCATATCCTACTCCTCATTCAGAACCAAACTGATTGGAGTAATTTATTCACTTTATCCACTGAATCTAATAAAGATTTGTCTGATGAAGCTGATCAAGCACCGATTTCAAAGCGAACCTTTTGAGATCCTCTGTTGTCATCGGAAAGAACAATGGTACTTACAGAATTCATCTTTTCAAAAATATAGTAAATAGTTCAAATTACTAAATAAATAATGGTAAATTTAATATCCATAACAGAGTAAGTAAAGTTAAAAAAGCTTATAATTAAAAATATAACGACTTAAATTCTAAAGTCCTAACCTAATAAAACAGAACTCGAATTGAAACCACGCTCTGCTATCATTTTTCTTTACGAAATGAAAATAGCATTGGGGATGAAATAGTGGAAGAGGAAAGAAAAGAGCACTCAAACAGTGGAAGATAGAAATTAAAAAAAAACAAGGTAAAATTCAAAATTTAAGATGAAATTCTATTTTTTAAAACACGAAATGTGTATTTTTCCTTTTTTTGCAAAATTATATTGATTTAAAGAAAAAGAAAACATTGAATAAACTCCAATCAACTTAAATTATCATGGATTTTCTTTAAAAGAAACTCAAATCTCCTGAAAATAATGAACCAATAAATTCTAATATTAATCAAAACTTTCTCACAATCAATATTATATAATATTTAAAGACATGTTAAATATAGAAATTTAACGTGTGTGAAATTAATCATGTAGTTTAAAAGAAAGGCCAGACACACAATAATTAAAAAATATAAAAACACATTAAAAACCTCGACCAGTTTTCAAACTGTCGATCTTTTTCAAGTGAAATTCCAACAAGATGCAAACTGTTTGTAACAAGAAATTTAACTAATGACACACGAATGTTGTCCCCCAACGTTCTGTGGTGTCAGGAACTGCAGGCCGGAAACTGACCAACCGTCAATGTAGACATGAGCAGAAGAACGTCAGAGAACCGGAAATGGTGAATATTCGTGAATCCCCTCAGGAGTGGTATGTATAATATGAATATGACAACTACAATTCAAAGGACAACAATGGAACCTGGATATATAATAAATAAATAAAATTAATTTTAAATAGAAAGGGAGGGGGAGTTGGGGGAGGGTATTTGGACTATTTGAAGTGAACGGGAATAAATGGAAGGTCAGATAGTATAAGGGATGTATATCGTTAGGTGGAAAGCCATATTGATAAATGGTTTTGACTGAAATGGAATCATTGTAACAATCAGGATCTGTTGATATAAATAGAGACTCATGACATTTACGAATGAAATTATTAGATTCATGATGGATAATGAAAGGTTTTACAAGTCAAGGGAATGTCCACTTTCGCGAACATGAAATGCAGTTAAATAATTTAAATTCTCAGAGCGTTGGCGTGCTCAGCCATCCGCCGCAGTACAGGCTAGTGAGTCTCACCAATGTACTTACAAGGGAAACCCATAGAAGCAATGGCATAAACGACACCCTTGGAATTGATTGGAGCTTATTATTTTTGTATTAATAGCAATAGCCAGAGTAGATCTAACCGATGAAGTGAGTGTAAAAGTTTATTTCGGAGAACAGGAAACAGCAAAGGATGATATGGAATAGTAACATAGATGGCCCAAATAGAGGAGGTGAGAGGAGTGGAGGTTTGTAAATACGCTGCCTGGCGAACCGAATGTATGAACTAATAAAAGATGGCGGGTAATTGTTAGTGAGAAGAAACTGTCTAATTTATTGAAGCTCAATGTTAAATAAATGTAAGGAACTTGAATGCTCTATTGGCCGCAATGTGGACGATGTTAATTTTGTAGTTTAAGGAAGGTGCAGAATCAAAATGTAGAGTTAATTCACTCGCTGTTGATTTTCGGTAGACTTCAGTGGAGAAAGTTGTAATCCCATTAGAAATATTCCACTTCAAATACCCTCCCCCCAACCCCCTCCCTTTTCATTTAAAATTAACTAATTTATTTATTTATTGTTAGATATTCAGCTAGCAGTGTTGTCCTTTGAATTTGTAGTTAAATCTGGCAGTCATATTCATATTATACCATACATACCACTCCTGAGGTATGATATGAATATGGTGATTCACCATTTCCGTTCTTCTGCTCATGTCTACGCTGATGGTTGATCAGTTGCCGGCCAGACACCAGAGGACGTCCTATAGGATAGACAACATATTTGCATTCGTTTGTCATTGGTTCAATTTCTTGTTATAAGCAGCTTGTGTCTTGTTGGAATTTCTTTTGAAAAAGATCGGCATGTCCGATCGAAAGCTGGTCGAGATATTAATATTTTAATGTGTTTTTATGTTTTTTAATTATTGTGTTTCTGGTCTTTTTTAAAACTACACTAAAATTTATGTTAACTTTAAATATTTTTTTAAAGATTCATAATTTTACTATCCTGTTACTAAAAAACTTTATTCTAAATTGACTCCAACTTTAATATTTATTTCAGAACCACCACCTTTTAATTTTTCTAGGTAATTAATAACGTAATACTTATCAAATTGTTGAAAAAAATCTCTATATGTATTTACATATATTTAAGTTTGCAGCAGCGCGTGGTTATTATTCAATCAAATAAGAATACACTTTACGACCAATAAAATGAAACTTCAAAACTTGTTCTAAAAGTTCATTAACAAACATTTTATCTGGGCTTACTAAAAGATTAGTACTAAAAATAAACTTCTTCACATTTACAAAGTCAAGTATAAATCTGTTATCACTGATGACGTGATTCATCAAAGTTCTTCTTAGTAATTCTGGTCACTAAACTAATACAGTTCACTACAAAATTCACTTAATTGTAGATAATTATTAAAAATTCATATATTCAATAGTTACAAAAATCCCTTGCCTATTGAAATATTTCTATTCACTAGTTTGCTCTGATGTATCACTCAAAATTACAGTAACGTTCACATAAGAATTTAAATCGAGTCTTATATCTTTATCTTCACTTGATTCTTATCGCTGTGTTTCTGAACTAAACTTTATTGTCCTCAAAATGAGAGATGACCGGCGGAAGTTTGAACTGCGCAGCCCTTCCGGTAGCTGATCAATTATGTTTTCCTGTCACAATGGATGACGTAGTCTGTTTTCACTGAGAAAGACATGTTGATAACGCCAAATTAAAACTTCTCTCGACTATTTAGCGTTATATCAATACCAGTTGCTAACAATAAGTATTTATATAAATAAATAAATATATATTATTTATAAATACAATGCTCTTTTGCAAAGTAACAAGCGATTCGCACAATGGCGGCGTCCTTTCATGAAATCAGACGGACGTGCCTGACCAGACTAATCGATGATACATGCGCAGATCTCACAAAAACAGGGCGGCCATCATTCATTGGGAGGACAATAAATGTGTCCTTTGTATTATTAATTCAAAAGTCACTTACTTTGAATCTTCTATTACACAATAGCCAGAGCTCCGGAGTTAAATCCGCAGTTCCAAACGCTGTACTCCGAAAACGTCCTTTGCTATCCCTTGTATTATGCCTTGTTCTTATATAACATTTCAACCGTTCTTTCTTGTCTCCTGGAATCTGATAACCTATCAGCTTTCCATTTTAATAACGTTTTCATCGACGATCAATTCAGCTTCCGGTGATCCTGTTAGAACAAAACTAAAATATTCATTATTAGTAGAAGTTCTTCTGCAAGATTCGCACAATATCTTGGTTAAATGAATTCCAAGAATCGAATATCAAATATCCCGTATTCCATTAATATACGAGTCAATCCTATTCTTATTTAGAATATATCCATTGAATAAACGCCGTTGTTCCAAAGCTTTCGTCGAATGCTCACAGACTCTTTATTTTTCCGTTGCTCATCACCAGGCAACTCCACGAACAACCCACCAAACTTTTCATTGCTATTTACGTTTTTGTTTTTAAACAATCACTCCAGATAGTAGTAATGAATTCACTATGATGTGATCCTTTGTTTCTTCAAACAACAAAAGTTGAGAGTCTGATTATTATTGCTTTACAAAAGTTAGTTCATTATTGCTTTTCTATTACTAAGACATTATTGTACATACTAATAACCTTACATAGATTTTAAAACATCTACCAATGAGCTTCCATGGCAAACATTTTCTTGATTCGCCAAGGAAATATCTGCCATGAATTCTGTTCATTTTGTTGATGACCGTCCATTAGTTCGTTCCATCCATTGGCATCACTCCGTAGTTAAACAAACTTGTCCTTCAGTTAATATTCAGTAGCGTGTAAAATTATATTGGGAGTCCATCACTAAGAAATGGTAATCTTAGGAGATAACAGCACTTGATCCTCCTCCGTCAGTTTTATGACTTTGGATCTGGATAATCACGGTATCATTTTTTAAGGAAAACAAAAAACGACGAAAAACGTTTTATCGGAAACACATTCAGGGTTATTGAGCATTGTGCAGCTTAGGCAGGAGGATCGTTCCACTAGATTCACACTAGATGATGGAAAGAAGCCTCCATTCTTTCTTTTTTTTTTCTTGAAAATTCTCTATATATCAGAAAATTCTTCTCCACGTTCGCTATAAAACTATCAACAATAAAAATGCTTCTATAAACTCATTCTATTATATTCATATTATAACTTCACGTTTTCAGAACTTAGCAAAAAACAGAAGCATGACAATAACATTCTATTATATAAAAGCGTTATTTTGTCTGTCATTGTCATAAGACTTTACGTTTTTCCAATTTTGTGACCAAACTATAAGAGATAGATTGGTCATGTAAATGGATAAAATGTAGAGCTTTTTAAGACAAACAAAATGCTACAAAAATCTTTCGAAAAAAGTTTTTGGTTTCCAAGATGGCGTCTTTTAAAGGGTCAAATTTTGACTTTCTCAATTTAAACGAAAAGTAAAAAGTTGGAAGAGAACATTATATTGAGAAAATGTTGGTATTTGAAAGTTCTATCGAACGATATATCAGTCATTAACAAACGTTTCTGCGTTTGCAAGATATATGCAAATGAAGTGTTTTTGCGGCAACCCCCCCCCCCCCCCCGTGAGAGTGCCAACGCGCAATACACCTGAGTTAAGCGGAGAAGCCCACAGCGAGCTGGGAAGTCGTGTATTCTCCGATCTCCATATCAATTTGCTAAATAAATAAAGGTGTTTTTTTTTAATGCTATACATGCAAGGGTTCCGGAGCAAAGCGACTGTATCCGTCTAGTGATATCAAGAAAAGAAAAAGGGCATTATATTAACTCCAAAACAAATCTCAACCATGAATTCAAGATTTACCTAATACAATTGTTAAACATGAATTCATTATTTAGAAGATCCTTTTAACGTGTGCGGTTTGAAAATCTTTATAGACGTAACTAATTGTTTAAAAATAGTGAGCACACATGTTTGAAAAACGAATTTTATGTACAAATTAAAACCAATGATTGGTAAAAATACTTAACAGGACAGGACAGTTTCAACGGTGGGTTATCTTCAGCTTGAAGGGGGAAAGGAAGGGGTATTAATTCTATGCATCTCCGCGATTGACCATGTGGTTAACATAACCAATAGAATAGGTAGAATTAAGGTAAATTCATGAGAGAAAAAGATGAAATCGGGGGAGGGGAAGGAGGATAAGTTCCATTATGTTCTTGTAGACGAAGAGTCATATAAAAACATAAAAACCTACGTCACCGTTAAAAACTATCCATTTCAGTTCGAATATTCCTTTATACCAAAAACAAAATCTAATAACTATGAAATGCGTTTCTGTTATCTTCAGATGAAGAAAAATTCCATGAGGAACTTAAAATAATCAAACAGTTTTTCTTAAATAATAAATATCCAACAGGTTTTGTAAATATTTGTATAAGAAAAGTTACACAAAATATTTACAATAATATTAAAACAAACAAAGCTGATTGTTGCTATATCATCATTCCTTATTTTAAGAGTCTAGACAAACAAACGGCGGCCAGTGCGCCAGTACCTGAGTTCGAATCCCGGCAGTGGCATGGCTGTTTCAATTTCCTTTCCTGTATTGTCCAGCCTCTTCTTCACTTTCTCTTCGGTCTGACGTCATTCCTTAATGGCGTCCTGGGGAAGGCCACGGGAAACCACCCCAGTATCTTTCCCTTGACATTCTAGGGAGTCTGCTAGGGGTTCGCCATCTTGGGAACACTAGCGCTCCCTGGAACACGGAGGCTTCGGATACGAAGCGCGCACTTCGGTGCGTACCGGCCATACATATAGACAAACAAAAGATATTTTTAAAGACACTGATATCCAAATAGCCAACAACAACTTGAACAGAATTCAACTAAATAACCAGATAAAGAACAACAAAAACACAATAGAAACTAAAGGAATTGTCTATGTCATCAAGTGTAAAAAAATTAACTGCTTCTACATAGGAGAAAGTAGACAAAAATTAAAAAAACAAGTCTACCAACACCATTACGCTTGTAGAAATTTTAATACCGACAGTTCGTTAGTCTCTGCACAAAAGAAGACCACTCCCCCCTTTTTAATGAAACTAAAATTCAAAAGAAATGTAATAATGACTTGAAAAGAAAATGTGTAGAAAGATATTGGATTTATTTCTCCTACTCTTATAATAAACCATTATCCAACCAAAATATGATACATTATTTCAATTACCTGAAAGATAAAAATAAAAAGATCACCAATAATGACAAATTCGTTCTTGAATTATAATTTCTTTTTTAAAAACTACTAGCTGAACCAGGCATGCGTTGCAATGCCACTCAAAGAAAGAAAGGGCTCGGTGGCGGACGGGGGTAGGATACTTAGATCCTTGTGTCACCTCCCCACACCCAAGGAGAGCGAATTTTTAATTTTTTGCATTAGATTTGGGGGCTCGAGAAGGGGTTCTAAATATAAGGTCCCGGTGTCGGTCGGGGGTGGGACACTTATGCCTTAGTGTCGCCTTCCCTCTAACCAAAGCGGATCGGATTTTTCACTTTTTGCAATAGACTTGTGGGCCCAAGAAGGGGCACTAAATGTAAAGTCCCGGTGTCGAAACGGTGAGACACTTATGCCCTTGTGTCACCTTCCCCCACCCAAGTGTGGTGTCCCTGCCTCCATAGAGGGGACGGATTTTTCACTTTTTGATTATACTTGGGGGGCCCGAGAAGGGGCCCTAAATATAAGATCCCGGTGTCGGTCGGGGGTGGGACAATTATGCCTTTGTGTCGTCGTCCCCCACCCAAGTGTGGTGTTCCTGCCCCCATAGAGGATCTGATATTTCACTTTTTGCGATATACTTGTGGGCCCAAGAAGGGGCTCTTCATGTAAGAGCCCAGTGTCGGTCGGGGGTGGGACATTTAGGTAGCCGTGTCGCCTCCCCCCCATGCAAATTTGGTGTCCCTGCCCCCCCCCATACGAGAGCGAATTTTTACTTTTTGCAATAGAGTTGAGGGGCCCGAGAAGGGGCCCTAAATATAAGGATCTGCTGTTCTACTAATTCAGAAAGCTTCGCGGGAGTGCCCACAATAACTCCCCAAAGTTTCATCGCAATCTGATGAATGGTATAGGAACGCATAGGGGTTATATGAATGGTTTTATTCAAATACTTTTGTATCATAACTTCAAATTATACACAAGAAATAATACTTTAATTCAAAACTCATGCCGATATTTCGTCTTAACTTAACATTAAGACTTACTCATGGTTCTAAATACATAATACAAATGAAAAGAAGAAAATTATTCTTAATTTAACAAAATAAAACATTCAACAACTGAACAACATCAAATCTTTGTAAACAACATCAAACCTTTGTTAAAAATAAAATAATGTTAAATAATAATAACAATAAAAACGATAATAACTATGAACAATAAATTGAAATTGGAAAGACAATATCATTGGTCGTAAACCTTTTATAAATCTCTAATATCTTTTACTTCTATTACTTTAATTTCTTTACTTTAATTGCTTTATTTCAATTTCACAATTTCTTTACTTTAATTTCTTTTACTATAATTTCTTTACTTCAATTTCACAATTTCGTTTATTCTTTTATTTTCCATTAATGACTTTCTAAAACTCCCTAACGATATCCCACTTACCTTTAGGGATTTATCTCTATCAAAACAATAACAACTATTTAACAGGCAGGATTCTAATATAAATCTTTTACTTTCG
The DNA here is from genome assembly GCA_023159025.1 of Thereuonema tuberculata. Taxonomy (NCBI): domain Eukaryota; kingdom Metazoa; phylum Arthropoda; class Chilopoda; order Scutigeromorpha; family Scutigeridae; genus Thereuonema; species Thereuonema tuberculata. Next base: position 44,828,799 of record JAFIDM010010028.1, on the reverse strand, counting down.
TCTTGAATATCAAATGCTGTGTTCACAATGGGGTCCGCATTGTGCCCATATGTGAGACAGTGGTTTGCCCACTCTGAAATATTTTTGTTGTTTCCCTGATATGGGATCGTCCATTAATCACGTGAGGCTCGAAAGGGGTGGGGGGTTCGGAAAAAAATCACAAAGTATCACAATGGGGGAGGGGGATATCACGTGTATTTATTTTTGACACGTTTAGAGGTTTTTTTTTTGGTTTTTTTTTTGGTTGAATAGATAGGTTTAGAGGTTTTCTTTTACCAAAAAAATACACGTGATTTTGGATGGGGG
>JAFIDM010010028.1:44765797-44817452 GCA_023159025.1 Thereuonema tuberculata | reverse complement strand
GTCGTGGAAAGCAACAGATCACGGTCATTAGACAAACCCGTAAGCACTGTTCACAAAGACAGCAAACATTGGAAGATGTAGCCATCGGTGGAGGAAGAAAGGATGGCAAATGTCGTGGGAAGCAACAGATCACGGTCATTAGACAAACCCGTAAGCACTGTTCACAAAGACAGCAGATATTGGAAGATACAGCCATATCGGTGGAGGAAGAAAGGATGGCAAATGTCGTGGGAAGCAGCAGTTCACAGTCATTAGACAAACCTATAAGCACTGTTCACAAAGTTCTATGTCAAATTAAAAAATAAGTTTTTATATTAAAAATTTTTTTTTACCGGTTAAGGGTCCCATCACCTACATAATTACCGGCCAGCTTGATGCATCTTTGTTAGCTAACCAGGTGATTCCCACATTTCAACAGCATCAATGTCTGGATGCAACAGCTTTCATGCAGGTTGGTGCCCCACCTCATATCGCCATCCCTTACAAGCCCCTTCGGGCTACTTTTAGCAATGCCAAAATCATCAACCGTCATTTTCGTACAACATGACAATTACGTTTGCCGGATCTCAATCCCTGCGACTCTTGGCTGTGGAGCATTTCAATGACCTTGTCTATCATAAATATTTAGCCTTAGGGGATCTGAAGACTAGCATTGTAAGTGATATTTTCGAGTGTCTGTGGTTGAGCATGCGATCCTGCCATTTCAGTATCTTGCTGTTACCGGGAAACCATTTCAAATCTACCTTTGTGTAACAGACTATGAATCATGGATAGTACAATATTGAGCGCCGTACATCGCTCTAGTAGTTACTTCAGAATATATTTTTTTTGCTCCAAACAAAATTCCATTTGATAAGTTCTTCAATTACAGCCTTTCAAAATGTGAACTTTTAATAATTAACACCTTGTAATTTATGACTTTAATTACGACTTTAATAAAACGTTCAAGTCATTACCGCAAATATCAGGACTATTAAAATTCCGGTAGATCGGGGATTGGTATACTATAACACACAAACATTTTACCTAACTAAGCTAAGCTTTTTATCATTAAAAATCAACGTATTTATGTATTTATCACAAAATTAATCATCCTTTATATTAAATTTCGAAATAGCATTTTAGGAAACAGAAGTCAGTACAATTTAGGCCATTTTTCTTTGTTTTGGCTTCAAGAATCTGACAAAGCAAATTTCCAGTCAGTAATTTTCCGAGAATTATAGTTCAGTTCATAAAAGAAAGAGCTTTTGATGACGTAATTTCCTTATGGATTGATGTTTCCAGAACGTAACAGCGCCATCTATTGCCAAGATTCGTAACTGAATCTTATAAACATTACGAAAACATTCTGGTTTTGTAGTTTCTACGATTATGAATACATTTCTATATTATTGTTGTTATTATTCCACACTATTTCCATTGCTTGGCTATGCAAAGTTTATCCTGTCTTGGTCACGCTTATGCGATCACGAAACGACGCCATCTTTGACTGACTGCGCGGAGTTCAAGTTAATGACGTAATGACTGGTGACGTTTGTTCCAGACAAAATCGATCGCTACCTAATGGCCATATATGGCAAACCCTGTTTTTCGAAAACTACTGTAGGACATTGTAATGCAGTTTCAAGTCATATTTAACAAGATCTATTTTCACTTACCTTTCTTCTCTTCGATGAATAATGAAAAAGTTACATTGAAATCATGAAAGAAAACCAAAACAACTTTTCCGTCAATTCGTGTAACTTCACTTCTCATAAAATGGCTTCCGAGTTCGCCCAGTTCCTAATGTGTAAGCTAGATTGTACTATTTGTTCAGGTTGTATTTTTTTACGAAGGTAGTACAATTTTGACGAGATACAAATTACGAAACTTTCTCCTGCTATGAACTCACCTGGAGTCCTTCTCCATTCTCCTCCTCTTGAATCAGAATAGTTATTGATCCATAATCACTATGTTCTCCACATCGTGTAATCTCTAGAAAGGAAGTAAAAAGAAAAGATCGACTTGAAAATCCATTCAATTCAAAAGACATGTTTTAACAGAAAAACGGTGTCTGATAAAGTGTTAAAATGTTCCTCTTCTGATTGCTTAAAGTACCTTTAATAAGGAATAACATTTCTAAAATCTTCAGTAAACTGGTACGATTTACTTTTTGAAAATTAAATATTAGCACTGATTTGAATAAATTCTATTTGTTATTTCTACAATTCTTTCCACTTGAACTTTCCTGTATTTTTTTTATTTCAAATCATTGTCTGCATTCATGTTACGAAAGAATTAGTTATCTGAAATTTACAATTTCTTCCTTGTATTATACGCACATCATCTCAAAGCTGAAATTGAAAAACGTTTATCACAAAAACTCCAATAATAAAAAGGCTAATTTCTTGCTTTTTCAAGCAGATCAATAAAATAAAAAATATCTTCGAAATTAAGCCCAATAATTGTCCCAAATTTCTGTGAATTATTACGGATGAACACTGGGACAGGTTCACTACAGCTATGAATATTTAAAATTAAAATTCATTGTGACGGTGATTTAAAGGACACTGTCTAGCAGTGATCAACAGGTATCCGAAATTGTTTTTAGTTTTTTCAGTTATCAAAATCCATCATTTGCCAGTTCCATTTCCAAGCAGCTTATCGGACTCTCTCTATTCACAATGGAGCTTCTACGGATGACTAACAGCAGGCGCTTCAATCAACACAACAAATCCATGTGCAATCAACCTTCCGTAGATTACCACCAGATGCCTCCTTCATCCAAAATCGTCTACAATGGCTTGAGAGACAGTGTGGCCAATGGAGGTCCTCTTTTCTATTGGCTAACGCTTCCATCGCCATGTTGCTCTCAACTGAACACAAGTTTATAACAGCCACAGAAGGAATTTTCACATTTTAACTAAACTTTTTTGACTCACAATTGTTCTACTGCCTTTGTATTTAATGTGAATTACAGAAACACAACATCATTTTTCTTTCCATTTTGCACCCTAAAAAAATAACTTAAATATACATATAATTTTTTATAAAAACAAGAATTTAAGTTGTTACCAATCCAAAAAACATATCTTTTAATCCTTTTTTTTACAAAAATTAAATAAAAAATATGAGACATAAAATAAAACCAATTTAAGAAAAAATACAACATGCCTCTTGTTTTGTGAGCAAAGCCTCTTATTTTTTTTGCAAAAATTAAATAAAAAATATGAGACATAAAATAAAAACCAATTTAAGAAAAAATAAATAAAGATAAGTTGTGCCTGTGGAGAACCCAAGATTTAACCTTTGAAAGTAAGTATCTTTCAATTATCTATTCACCAAGTATACATTATTATTACCTCTTTTTATTAACCATTGATAATGATAATGTATTTCTATGCTGTGCCACAGAGTCATTACCTTCACAACATTAGTCTTGAAAGTTGAAGGGAATAAAACTAGGCTTTCTATTACTTATTATTATTATTTAATGCAACAATTGCACACAATAATGTGAAATATGTTGCCAGAGTTGGTGGTCATTGAACTTATACGAAAGACTTACACAGATTAAGAGCTTTAATGACAAAAGTTTATTTTTTTTTGTGAAAAAGAACCTTTTGATTACATCCTAAAACTCGAAGAAATTTTTCAGAATTATATTGGTTTGATTGAAAATGAGGAAGGGGAAAAACAGTTTCCTGTTAATAAAATGAAACATATAGAAGCAGAGCACATTGAAACCTGTCACAATTTGAAGGAGGTCTTACTTAATAGATATGTAATATTTAGACTAAAATTTCATTCGGCACAAAAAAGCAAACAAGGGGAAAGGTTTTAGCAGTAAGTCTATGCATTTAGTACGTTAGGCGTATCCATATATAATAGGAATGTTGCTGTTTTTATTTCTATGCATTTATACTTGAAGCATTTGTAATCTAAGTTGTTTGCTGTATTGTTTGTTTATTGTCGTTGTATATAATTCTATTGTTTGTTTATTGTCGTTGTATATAATTCTATTGTTTGTTTATTGTCGTTGTATATAATTCTATTGTTTGTTTATTGTCGTTATATATAATTCTATTGTTTGTTCATTGTTGTAGATATGTTACACCGAATCCGTGAAATTGCCTATTGCATGAAATCGGCAAAAAATTGCCGAATTCATGAAAAGTGCAAGCCCATTGCGTTATTCATCAAATAGGCAAGTTAGCTGCCGAATGCGTGCAATGGGCATAAATGTTCTTGCTTTTTTCATGTATTGAGCAAAGTTGATACTGGCGCTCCAGTGGTGTTTTTTGCAACTAACCGTTTACTTGAACAAACTAAGGAATTTTTCTCCAGTGGTGTTTTTTGCAACAACCGTTTACAAACGGTTTGTTTTGACGTTTACATTTACATATTATGATGATGTACTAATTTTATTAAAAGGTATTTTCACGATTTGCATCATGCGTAATTATCGTATGGTAATTATCGATTTTCAATGTGTTATGTTCGCATGTGCACCGACGCACTGCACTGCGCACGCACAAGTGCACTAATTGTTTAGTTGCTTCGCTTGTTTGTTTGAACACAATATTCTATAATGAAATATACAATTAAGTTATATAATTTAATTTCAAACAGGGTACCACATGTTTGCAATGGAAAAGACGATCTAGAAATTTCGGTTCACTCCGCCGATCGAACTGAAACTTATATAAATCTTTAAAATAGGACTAAATAGATATTTGGAACGATAATTTTGTGACAGTAAATAAATTACTTAATTAATTAATTAAAAAGCATTAAAAATAATTTGTGATCAAACAAAATAAAAATGATAATTTAAATATTCCATATCCTGCCCAATGCACGCATTCGGCAGCTAACTTGCCCATTTCATGAATAAAGCAACGGGCTTGCACTTTTCATGAATTCGGCAATTTTTTGCCGATTTCACGCAATAGACAATTTCATGGATTCGGTGTAACTTATATATTGATAGATATTCCTTTACGTTAACTTATATTATAAGGTATGTAATTAGGTTATTTTGTAGTAAATGATGAAATTTTTAGTCATTATTATTATTATTCATAGTGTGTATAATAATACAATTAATTATTATAAGACCACCCACACAAATAAGAAAGACAATTTTATAAATCAAGACATAATAACAGTGACATGTTTCGAAAATTCATCTTCAGACTGTAAATAAATATAAAATGGAAAAACATAGGCTTATAACAGCCCCACAAGAAGAATTTACATAAGTAATCGTTCTTTTGTTGGCCATAAACAATTAGCTTGATACGGGACACAGGATTTCCGTTTTATATTTATTTACAGTTTGACGATGAATTTTGACGAAAACATATCACTGTTATTATGTCTTGATTTATAAAATTATATCTTTCTTATTTGTGTGGATGGTCTTTTGATAATTAATGATGATTTTTTTTTTCTGAAATCCTTTTTTTTTAGGACTTTATATCCCTTTATTTATTCCCATCATTTCCCCTATTAAAATTCAACAATATCAAAAAGATATTTACATATTTATTGTCTTTATATAACAAATAACTGATATGAACGACAGTATGTTGTACTGGTGTCAATAAAAGAAATATGGATGACAAACACTAAAAAAAAATAACAGGCTTTGCTCACAAAATTGTTACGGTTTTTTTTAATTCTCAGTTCATATTTTAATTTTTTTTTTTACTTTTGACTTTGCATTTTTAAAAATTAGTCTTATAAAAATTCGCTTTTCGAAAACTTGTATTATATCTGTTGCTATTTCTTTAATCATGTTTATCTTTGTTTCATCTTTCCTGTCATCTTGTTTTCCGTTTTCTTTAATTAATTTATTATTTCCTCCTTGCTTCTATTTTATTACTCTGTTTACTTCAAAACTTTCTTTTAGTTTGCTTTCCTCTTGGTCATTAATCTGTTAATTAGCTGTCCCTACGTCACTTGTTGACCTGATGTTGACCTCTTCCCTATTGGTTAATATATTTGTGTTTTATTATTCGATATTTTGATTTTGATTTCTTTATAGAGATATATCGGAGCCGTTGACTTGTAAAGATGTTGATTATGGAGTCTCCGTTGTTTATCTTTCTATGTTTTGAAATCCGATCATAATAATTTAGTAATTAAAAAGGAATAAGGAGTTAAGTAGTACTGAAACAAACGCCACCCTTATATTGTGATTCGTAGCTAATACCAAAGCGATGGATTGAACAGTGAAGAGAACACTTCATATATTTCTTGAACTGTCGAGCAGTGAAACTGTGTGTGTCTCTTATAATCCTTTGTCCATATGGTATGCTGAGCATAGAACCCCGTCGATGCGGCGAAGCTATCCAGAGCCACAGCCCCATTTCATAAACGAAACCTTCGGAGTGTTGTCTACAATGAAAGTTCGGCGGACATCGAAACTATCATCATGGAAAGTGAAATCGCTTCTTGGTTTTCGAAGATTCTAGCGAAATATAACAGTTTGTGCTGGTTAACATAAGTGTGATGTTTATGACGAAAAGTTCATAAATTTTTGAGTACTGTCATTTAATATTTTGTGCTACGAAAAATGGGATCCCAAAAACTACTAACTGTAAGTAATGTTTCTTTTTATTAAAGGCCAGCGACGAACGATCATCTAATTTTCTCATTTAAGCTTCTTCCTTCACCTGGACAATATAGTGAGAAAGGAAGCAGGGAAGTGGGAACTTTTGGCTTGAACTGAATTTTGGCGATAATGTAGCTGTGTGGAACTTTTAGTTTTAACTATGTGTTTTCATATTATTTAATTTTTTATCTGTGTTTCTCTTTACATCTTGGATCCATTAAATCAATATTTTATTCGCCCATTAAATCTTGTTTTTAGTGTTTCTTTTATTTATCATCTCTTGTTTGTTATTTTTTGTTTGTTTTTGTTCGTTTTTCTCAAAAACGAGCTGGTAGCAGAGTGCTTTATCCTTACATATTCATGAGTGGATTATTTCTTTTATTAATTAAATAAATATTGATCCGTAACAAAATATAAGGCTTGTTTTATTTTTTTCTTAAATTGGGTTTTTATTTTATGTCTCATATTTTTTATTTAATTTTTGCAAAAAAAAAAAAAAAAAAAAGATTAAAAAATATATTTTTTTTGGATTGGTAACAACTTAAATTCTTGTTTTTATGAAAAAATATAATATGTATATTTTAGTGATTTTTTAGGTTGCAAAATGGAAAGAAAAATGTTTTTGTGTTTCTGTAATTCACATTTGTGTGAGCTTTTATTTAGTGCAATCTGAACTTTTAAAAAAAATAATTTGATAATTAACATCATTTAGTTCAAGCGCTACATCGTTCGTAACAATGAGACAAGAATACAACGTTACAATAATAGTATTGAATGTGACATTCACTGGTGACAACAAAAGGACAGCAGTTCGTTTGTTATGTAGTTAGTTGGAAGCAAGATGGCAACGATTGATGAAGAACATTCTCTTTATGGTCTGCCGGAGATTTCTTTTACTGTCTTCAACTAGGATATATATATATATATCAGCACGATATATATGTGGATTCAGGGATGCGTTCGCTTCAATTATTGGAATCGTGATAATACTAATTCAAACTGAACATAACATTCACTATAGCATAGGGGGAATTCAGAAGAATCGTGCACTTTGTGCCAAGTCTTTGAAATTTGGTATAGTCTTAGGTATGGTCTTAAGGTTTTAGGAAACCATCGCAAACAACTTGTGCGCGACCTCTGGTGGCCTGTTTTCTACAAATCCAATATGGCCGCCATCTGTATTGGTATATTTAATAGATGGGCTTCTATTAGACACAAAATCTTGAGTAATACCACTTTTTATAGGTTCTAGGATGCGAGGAATTCATTTCTGAGGTCTAATATGTGTTTCAATATCAATTACAAGGTCATTACGTATTTTGATATGACAGAATAGACATGCAATTCAATTTAAAGAACCATTTTTTTATTAACTTAATATCATTTATTAATAAAAAAAATATAAAGAAACATGAATGGTTGGCACATATACGATAGAATCTGACGTAAAGTACAGCTTTGAAACATGATATGATTACTTGTTACTTCATGTATTGTGTGAGTTGTTTGTGCAAACCTTCTTGACACTTGCATAATGGGGTGCAGTGAATCCCGGCTAGATAACATTTACATCTGCCTGTGCATGAGACCAAGCAATCACTATTAAGTAGCAATGAATATCCATGGCTTGCATCTGGAAGATCAGTCCAGTAAGGTACCCATTCTTTGGTTCTGTTATTCCATTCACAACCCATTTGCTGTCATCAGGGATATCAGACGATTTGGACAGCGACATCTTCCAAATGTATGCGATAGTGAGTAGTGCACGTTTTGTATGCTGAAATAAAGCATGTTGTGATGGTGGTGTAGATTCAAGAGACTTCAGGTCTTGGGTAAACATCAACTTCCTTGCATCATTGACTGTATCTGCACCACAGTTTTTGCTGTACATCAGAACTGTAAACGTTTAAGATGAGACATGTGGTGTGGTTCCAACGTGAAACTATTCGGTGTATTTGTGATGGCAATGAACGTGTCTGTGACCTCAGGATAAGCAGCCCCTGTATTCCATGCCGTCTTTTTACCTATTCCAAACATCGATGATGTTACATCACACCCCGTAAATGCATGAAAAAAGAGAAGGGCTTCGGAGCGTTCAGGTTCAAGCTTTTGACAGATGTGATGGATTGGAATCTCTTTAAAGGTCTTTCCCGATCCAAAACTTATCCGTAATTCTGACATATTCAACTGTTTGAAGTGATAGATGGCCAGAACAACCACGTCTGTGTTCACTGTGATGAGGCACGCTTTGGCATGTCCTTGCTCAGCTGCGTGTTTCAAGTGCAACATCATTCTGGTGTCTGCTTCTTCTTGCTGGCTTGGAGAGATGGTTGATATGTCACTCATTCTGTTGCTTAGCACCTGATTATCCTTTGTGGTGAACAATTGATACCGAGCACCAGTCGTCAGTTCAGCCAATTTCTCGCTGAGGAAGTTAAATAAGTCTTGTTTATTGTTGGAGTTGGATAAGAATTTCTCCCATGCTCTGAACCCTTTGGTATAGGCGTTTTTGCAGACACTCTAACTCGATCCCCTGAAGTGTCACCTCGTTTAACCCGGGTTTGTGATTTGAGACTTGTATGACAGCGTGATATGTGTCCCAGACTGCATCTACTCTGGTGGTGTTAGGCGTTATTTTGCTTTCTATAAATTGGCAGTAGTTGCATATTTGTATATTCCCCGACAACTGTGCCACGCTGTGGTTTTATAATATGAATAACTGCCGGCATATCCAATACAAGCACCTCCTTGGGTGATTGAGAGCGTCCTGGGTCAGGCATACCAGGAAGGCACCCAAGAAGAGCGGATTTCGTTCCTGATAGTAGTTTTCCCGCATTAGATAAAGAAGGTGGATCATGCTGGTTCTCGTGTCTGAAGAAGTCATCTACGTCAGCCTGTGGTCGTGTTTGCAAACTTAGAAAGAGATTCGTAATGAGCTTTGCATTTGCCTTCGCTGTTCCCAACATACTGGGCCACTTCTTAAGATTCGCAGGCGGCCGGTTGCTGAACTTGTATGTGGTTGACCTTGGAATTGTGTCTGAGAGGAGTTTTGTAGCACTTGAATTCTGTCCTTCACAAAGTCCTTATACATGGCTTCGCCTATCTTCTTGGCTTCCTTCAGGCACCTAGCAACAATAGGATCCATGACCTCACCAGTATCCAATGTGACGAGTTCCATACCTGTCTCCTTAAATGAATTTACAATTGTTCCATCTTGTACTACATTAAGAAGGGCTTTCATGTGTTGAAGAAATTTTGTCTGTTCGGCAGCAGAAGAATCCTGATGTTCACAGGGTCCTTCTTTGGATGAATGATTCGAATTACGTTCAAATTCATCCATTATCCTCAGCACCTCAGATTTTGAAATCTTGATGACCTCCTTCTCTGCTTTATGACCATACAGACCCTTCGGTCCACTGTCCCCCTTTAGGAATTGGATACTTCGCTCGTGGCTCTGATCGAGTGCCATGAGAGAGAACTTTTTTTCCCTACGTTGAACGACAAACTGCCCTTTCTTAAATGCTTCGTGGACAGTTGGATAGGTATTTTATAAAAATATCATGTCATTCAGAATGTTATTATTATACAATATACTAGTATTATGGTATAATATTACTCAATCATATATTATTGTCATATATTACTCAAGATTTTGTGTCTAATAGCAGCCCATCTGTTAAACATACCAATACAGATGGCGGCCATATTGGATTTATAGGAAACAGGCCACCAGAGGTCGCCCACAAGTTGTTTGCGATGGTTTCCTAAAACCATACCTAAGACTATACCAAATTTCAAAGACTTGGCACAAAGTGCACGATTTTTCTGAATTTCCAATAATTCCAACCCAGCTACTAATATGTTTTATGAACTTTTTCAGCCTAATCGAGAATCGAAGGAAGGACGCCATGACATATTTTGGTGCAACGTCTTCGTGCGATTTTTATGTGAATTTATCTAGTGAGTGGAGCGACGTAGAATTATTCCTGAATACATAATTTTAAGGATAAGCAAGTAGGTCAATCTTTTATTTTGTTTATACGAAGGAACAAGAGAACATGGTGAAATATCAGATGACGGTGCATGCCTTCAGCGAACTTTTTTTTCTCAACTTGTGATTTCACAAGTGTGTGAGGACTATATTCAACATGGCGGATTTCGTAGAAGGGTTTAAGATGGCAGACTTAAAATGGCAGACTTGCTAGAATGGCGCACCTCTCAAATACATATAATGTGGCTTACCTTGAAATTGTTGACGCCACATCAATTTCCCCCAAGGAAGTATGGGAATGTGAGGCACATCGTATTGTGTTAGGCCTATCCATCCTCGTTTACAGTACTTATGCTAGGCTTACGCATCGTCGTTTACCGTATTTCTGTTAGGTGATGGTACCGTATGATCATCGAAAATTAGAGAAAACGGTTCTCCCTGGCAGAATAAAGCTGTTGATGACGATCATCAGCCTTTTACATCCATGTGTTAGTCATCCAAGATAAATGAAATTACATTTATCCACAGACAAGCAGTGAGACCCATTTAAATTTCCCACTGGTGGAAAAGAAAGTAAAAAAAAAACATGGCCGACCAAACCACGGGATGTCAACACCAATTTATGTATCCTTCCGCGATGAAACAACAGCAGTCACAAAAACAAAAAATCCTTACGAAGCATCTGATTGACCTGCACCGCATACCCTCCTTTAGCCGAGGACATTTAAAAGAACACCATTTAGGGATACACCTAGTTGAAACGAATGCAGTAAATTTAACTGAACGAATAGGATTTTAAAGAAAGTTAACTGAACTTTGAAACTGATTATTTCAAGGGAACTGTCTAATAAATTAGTGAAGACTTTCTTTGTCAAATGTTATGTCCCGAAGTTACGAATGATTTAGCACAGATACGATTAAAGAACTTATAAGCTTAGAAGTTAATTAAATAAATATAGAAATCAAGTGCAACTAAACAGTGTTGAGCAGTAAACTATATTTTTGAGAATATTAAAGTTATCGTCGAAACTTGATAAACAATGAATTTCTGAACAAGTGAACTTTTGATGATAAAGACTGTGTTGGAAATAAGTAATGGCTTATAAGAAGATTTAAGAAGCAAGTTGTATTATAAGCAAAAACCTATCTTATATATATGTATTTACAAGTCGAATTAGTTATATAAATTGTAACGTTGTAGTTCGTTACCTTTTTTCATGGATAAACAGACGAGATTTTTTTTCCCTTTTATTAAAATTTTGATCATAAAATTAATGTAAACCTGGGGGTTATCTGAACGTAAAGCTTAAGGGTTGAGAATGGGTTGGTCAGGTGACTTTTGATCTTGCAGTGTAATATTGTGAAGGGACGTTTATTTGATTAACCGTAACCTTACTGTGTGATGTTTTCATGTTTTGTGTTGAAAGAATGTTATGTAAGTTTATTGGAGGAGTGAATAATATTTTGTTTTTATTTGAAGTTTATAGCATTTGGTGTGTATTTTTATTAATTCCAGTATTTTTATAAAACACTTGTTCTGAACATTACCGTGGGAAAACCAGTTTCAATGTATTCTCACGAAAAGGCAATGTCTATAAGTTTCGGTTTTAAAAAGGAAATGCGTCACTCGTTGCTAGGTGATGTGTTTCGGGGTCAAGGGGTCACGTGGACGTTCGACCTCACCCCATTGGTCAAAGATGGCAAAGGTCAAGTTTTGGCGGGAATCTGTCAAAGAAGGAAGGAGTAGAAAAATCAACGAAACGAAGAGAGACGATGCCCAGCCTTTGAGACGAAAGGTTGTTCTCTTCGAAGCAGTTATGGAGGATGGGACATCTTCATACTTTGTGTGTGGAACGTAATGTTTGTGACATAGACTCTACGGCTTCTACGACAATTACGAGATGTGCCGATAAATGACCGATGTGTGAGCCATTTCCAGTGACGAGGATTGACGATTGGAAAGTCCGCCATCGCAGAACGACCTTGCGGAGAAGCGTTATGGGACAAGCCGAGGTGCAAACCATCCGAGCAGAGGTTAGGGCCGATGTCCGGGGCGTAGACTTCAATTTTGTAAGTAAATCCCTTTTATGTTTGTAACAGCGGGTGAAAACAAGACGAAGACGCCAACGAACTTTTGTTTCATACTGAATATGAAAAAAGGGAAGAAAAAACAGCGACTTAACGTGAACTCAAATTTCCAGCGCTTCAGAGTTAAGCGGGGAACGAAGCCCGAAGTCGAAAGATCACAATAGACGGGGTGGAGAGCCATTATTTTAGCGTTAGGGAGTAGAAATCAAAAATAAGTGCATCGTTCTAGATTTCGATATTGCTAAGATGTCGTCCAAGCCGAAATTTGTGAATCACTTAGAAGAACAGTGTAAGAACATTTAACTTTTGAGTGTTTAGAACAATAGTGCGGTGAGAAAAGCCATTAATTACATCTATATTTTCTGAAAATCTGCATTTACGTCGTCCAGCAATTAGTGAAACAAACAATGCATAAGACTGAATTAAACTGTTTAATTGATCAGCTCAATAAGGACTGATAACTTTTAATATAATAAGACAGTGTGTTAAATTTTACCATTTTTATGTTATATGTTGTATTATATCATTTTGTACTAGAACAAACCTTAGATTTATATGTTCGCGGTGGTTCGAACCGGGGGGGAAGGTAAAAGTCGACTGTAAAAATATTTCCTATTCTAAAAATATTATTGTATGTGATATATTTAATCTTTTGAAAAGGCCTAAAGGTTATTTTACTTTGAGAATTTATTGATAACATGTTATATTAGAAAGTGTTGTTTTGTTCTCTCACCGAAGAAGCGGGAAGGGGTAATTTAATTATATTTCCGAGAGATATTTGAAGCCGGGGATTATGAGTGTGTTTTATCAATATTTAAGTGTATGTTTTCTTAAAACATTGTTTTGGTGAATAAATATAGATTTCATTGTTTCATTTACACCTTAGCCTGTTTATCTATTATTTAATCCTGATAATTGAAAGACAGAATTAATTACGTACTCTATAGTTAAGAAATTGTCTTCTGATTTTATTTAAAGTTTAATTTAATTGAAATTAAGATTGTCTGGTGGAAACTATCTGTGGGTGTCATAATTATATTCAATACAGTTTTCCTGAGGTAATAATTTAAGGAAGAGAATAAAATTGGTGTAAAACGACTTGGAGGGGTTGTTCTTTGGGGTGTACCTTAGTTCTGTGTTTTATGGGCCTGGCGACACTGGACAAGATACTTACGAAGCTCCTTAAGACGAAAACCCAAGGTAACAGGTAAAATTCAGGTGTTTTTGTATTGTTGTTTTTTGGTAGCATTGCATTTTAGTTTTCTTTATTTTTTGAGCTCACTTGGAGTTAAAGGAAATAACCCAAGGTGACAAAATATAAATATTTATATACCACTTTGGAAGTTCTGTTTATTTATGATTCAAATGTTTGGGAGTCTCAGAATTATAAAAGAACTCAAACAGAAGAAGTTTTTGCAATTAGTTGGCTCTGTTTTAAAAGTTAAGATCTGAAATCTAGTTTTGTCATTTGTTAAAAAAAAAAAAAATTAGCAAAACTATACAATCTAGATTATCACCCACATAACATTAAATAGTCACAAAAGTTTAGTTAAAATGTGAAAATTCCTTCTGTGGCTTATATAAACTTGTGTTCATTTGGGAGAAACATGGCGGACACTGGTGGTTGGCCACACTGTCTCTCAAGCCACTGTAAGATTGTCAAGCCATGTTAATTTATGACACCACGTGAGTTTCCAGTGACACCGCACAATCGGACAATTCGTTCAATAAATTGATCTGTATTTCTAATTTCTAATTCATTTGAGAAAATTCCCTCTCGGGATTGAAACCCGGTCATTTTTAATTAGTTATTTAATTTTAAATTTCATTAAATTTCAGTTATTCACTGGCGTTACCGATGATGCCGTCTGGTGACATCTGTCATAATGAGGAGAAAAACAGATACAATTTTTAAGAATAAAGATTTTTTTTTTATAAGTATCTAGTCTCCGATAGAATCGCTTTAGTTAAAAAGATACCTTTTTTTCTTGAACATTAAAGAGTATTGACTTTAAATAATAATATATATACTTTACTGAAATTATCTAACTTTATTATATTCATTTTAGAATGTTTATTATATTCATTTTAGAATGTTTATTATATATATTTTAGAATGTATTATACAAATACCAAATTAAGAAAGTGTTTGAGCTCTTTTTAAACTTCTGGATGAATTTTCTCAAAATTCGTTGCGGTTATTTAAGAATGATCCAAATTGTATCTTTGAAATCTTTTCCGTGTGAATATTTGGTAGGAAATTAGCGTGATCAAAAAAATATCGAAAGAAAACAATTAAAACCTACATAATTGTTGTCTTAATATGGTTTAAACAATGGATTTTAATCCCTTTAATCAAGTAATTTCCGCGTGATTGACACGAATAAAATTAATCCGATTTATTCAACAATGCTAATTAACTTCAGAAATAAACAAATCATCAACTAAGATTTCAATTGAAATCAAGAAGTTTGATTCAGAAGAAGTGATTCTGGATAAATTCATTGCCTGAGGAAGATTTGCTCCCTGGGCTAAGATCTACTCAATATTTCGATCTGGTTTCTTGGCCCTTCTTCAGGAAATGTGGATTATTACATTAAGCCACGTGAATAAGCATTTCTGTCAGTTTTTTTCCCGACAAGTTGTTTCCGAGGCTTGTCTCTTGGAGACACTGATATAGGAGACAGTGGAGGTTTAGTTCTTGTTTTTGTTTTTTATTTAGTTACGATAAGAATTCTTTCTATGACTTCAACGTGGAATAGACAGATCCATCAGTAGGTATTAGATCTGAATTCTTCTTATTATGATTTATAAACATTTAATTTCGTGTTCATCGTTTGAAAATAGTAATAATCGATTGATGAGTCACCAGCCTATCGCTTTTATTGGCGCCGTTATTTAAATAATACAGGGACTCTTTCAGTTTGGGCAAATTTTCACTTTTCCAGATTTTTTTCGCTGCTACTAAGTTGTATCTTTCATAAAAGCTTTAACACATTAGCGAGACTAATATCAAGGATGTTAAAAGCTTCAATGGAATTGTATCAAAGAGATAATGGAACAAAGAATAATGAGAAATATCATCTCCAAGATTTTAGCACATGACTATTAATCACAAGATTCACTCACCTGTGTCTTCTGACGAAGCATAAATCGATGGATAATGAAGAAATCTCAAATTAGTTCTATTCTTCGCGGAATTATCGTAGCTGTGGGTTTTCATTAGCATTTCTACATCTTAAATCAAGAAGAAAAAGATATTAGTTACAATAGTTATTGAGAAAAAACATTTGAAAACATAACATAAAAGGAACCAGGTGTTACTAAATAAAAACATCCCTTCCCCAAATAACTCCATTTGAAATCTTTGGTAAACCATTAATGAGATGTGCGTTCAGATAGGAATTCTGTTTGGAAAAATACACTCACCTTTTCAGTGAATCAGAAAAAGAAATTAATTTTTTCTTATTTATTTACATCAAATTTGGTTTAAAAAGGCTTTGATTTCATAAATTTTTTTTAATTAATTTTTGTATAATTTTTTTATTAAAAATTACTGAATACTTGGAAAAATTTAAATTACGAAAAAATTACGAGTAGTAATGGATTTGAGAAAAAAAAATCTGAAACAATAATAGAATATAATAATTAGAAAAGGTTAAATCTTTCAGAGAAGTCAAGGTTAGAATTAAAGTTTCGTTTTCTTTCTGTTTTTATATCAAGAATCCTAGTTGGTTTCTCAGATAATCTTCAAATGTTCATTATCAATAATTCTAAGTACAACGACACTAGACAACAACGACACTAAGTACAACGTTATTCACAGAATTAAAACTTGTGAGTCTGAGGTTAAACTTTCGAATTATTTAAAATGACGAATGAATTTAATCTATGTTCCCTCTATTTACATTATTTTATAAGGATAAACTTCTCCAGATTACGATCAAAGCTTAGTTCAATATTTAATATTTAGAATGGAAAAAAATAAATAAAATCCTTATCTGTAATTGTAATCCATAACCAATGACTTTGAGAATTCTTTGAATAAGTTGTCCACAAGTTTTAAAATAGCGCAGGACCACATCTTCAAAGTGAGGGATTTCCATGGGTAACTGTTTTTCGTTGCCAGGGAAGTTCATGTTAAAGGTCTCTCTCATTTCTCTCTGGTTCTTGATGGGATCAAGGCTAGAAAATGGAAGGAAAAACATTCAGTAAAATGAAACAACAAGTTATTAACAATAATAAACAGCCAACTACAACGGCACCAATCAATAAATTAAAACAAGATGCAATAGAAACAATGTACGTTTCGAAGCCTCTTCTTACGGGCTTCGTTTTCAAGTTAATTAACTCATTTGATCAACGACTCCCGTCAAGGGATGAACATTTTAAGGTAGGGGGGGTCTTTTTAATTAACTTGAAAACGAAGCCCATAAGAAGAGGCTTCGAAACGTACGTTGTTTTTATTGCGTCTTGTTTTAATTTATTGATTGGTGCCGTTTTAGTTGGCTGTTTATTATTAATACATCGGCACGTTAAGTTTTTTATCATTAAGTTATTAACAAATTAACGCTAAAAATTAATACCGTGAATCTCTTTTTTATTGAAGTTTTGTTAAAAGGAAATTTTAAATTCAAAGTGGATTAAATCATTAGTGAATATTTGCATTAAAGATTAATTCAGCCACAAATTTAATCTTTTGGTAAATGCATGGTTGAAAAGAATCTAAGCAATGAAATTAGGAAGGAAAAATTAAAATAAAGGACATTTTCTAAAAAGGAAGAATGCATAAAAATAATGGCAACACTTTCTTCTTAATTTGCTGTCTTTTTAATTTTTATTATAATTGGGAATTTGGTAAAGCAAAGGTGTTTTTGAAAAATTGATTCATTTACAGATTTTAAAACGTGAAAGAAAAACAAGGTAATTAATGCTTTTAGACAGTATCAAAAGCAAAGCGGTCCCATAATATGCGCAATTGTATAAACAAAATAATTAAAAGCAAGAGCATATAAATGCAAGACCGTAACTTTATGTTTTGCAGGCAAGCTGTAAGCTGGGGGCCGCTAATACAATGCTTAGTGCATCATTGGATATGTTAAAGAATTTATAAACAATACGTTTGTAAATATTAACAATGACGTCCTGTTCGCAATTGTTAGTAATGTTATGTATGAAGCATCATTATTATTACTGTGTTAATTGTTATCATCATTACTAACACTGCTATGAAAAACGTTAATTTGGGGGGTCACGGAGTCGTCCTACAGGTGATTTTTTTTACGGTGTCACCTACTTTTTGATGCTGAACACAATGGTAAAGGTTTCATTCGAATATCTCTAACCGCTACAGAGCGTGACATACAGTGTGACAGACAGACAACACAAAAGTAAGAGCGGTTCCCTATGTTAACTAACAAGGACCGCTAAAAAGGAGTAAAAATTAACATTTACTAAAAAATTATTAAAAATTTTTGTGTTAAGATGCAATTTAGTCCTATCACCAAAACTCTTCTTGACTGACACTGGTCTTTAGAAGAAGGAGCCTTAGATGTTTATCTTTGAAGTGGAAAACTTCAAATAGTGAATAAAAAAATTCTGCAGTTGAAATCCATATTGCTTAGTTACTTCTTCAAAAACTCTGATTTTGCTGATTCGAATGAAAAGCACTGTGCCAATAGTTTTTTTCATTCAAGTTGCAATTCACAATTTAAGCCTACTATAAAAACAAAATCTATTTGCTATATATACATACATATATATATATATATATATATTTATACATATATATATACAGGGTGACTGATAATTCGACGCATTCCTTTCAGGGCGAGATAGTAGAGCTATTTGGAAGGGATTTAACCGTAATATCAATTATGCAACAACTCAATAGTTTTTGAGATATGTTAATTTTTGTTTTTTGTTTTTGTTTTTATAACCCAAGTATAATAGCAAAAATAAAATAAAAAAAGAAACAAGCCTTTTTTGTAATATTCCCGTTTCCGACGGGAGCAAAGCGAGACTCTCCATTGCCAACCTAATCCCATTTTGTAAACCGTTTTGTTTTTTTTTTTCAAAATCTACAGAAATAGGATACCCACGTAGAAATCGAGGTACACAATTATATTTTCAATCCTTAAAACGGTAAGTTGTATAAGAATTATTTGTTTTTAAAAACTTAGAAGAAGCCATTCGAAAAGCCATATGTAAAATGCCATTATTTCTTAAATCGAAACAAAAATTTGTAATTTCTAATAATTCTACAGCGTCGTAGTGATTTTAATAGTGGGCGAGTTGCCGGAAAGGCCGGCTTTTTACTAGTACAATTAATATTGCAAACAGTCAATGTTAAAAACTTCAATATGATAAAAATACCAGAATTCAAATCCACACTTGTTGTAAAACATTCAACCCAATTGTACATTTATTTCTTACAAGTGAGATTTGATAAAACAATAAACGTACAAATAACTAAAAACTTCCGTTTTATTACCTTTCGAATTTCAAATATAAATCGAATGTATAATTGGGTGGAAGGTTTTTACAACAAGTGTGGATTTTAGCTCTTGTATTTTTATCATATTCAAGTTTTTAACATTTATGTTTGATACATTAACTGTAAAACTAACAAAAAATATTACAAAATAAAAACAAAACTAAAGTTGTTGTTTTTTTTATTTCTGCTATTATCATACTTAGAAGTAAATTTATAAAAAAAACCACAAAATTAACATATACTAAAAACTTGTTTATCCGAATCGCATTTATTCTTGTAGAAAATCTGGTTTATTCTTGTAGAATACATAAATTAAAATGAAGGACGCCGACGCACTATCATTAAAACATTAAAAAACATGAATAAGAAAACGACTCAGAAACAATGCCATGCATCCGGCTAATTTTAAAAAATGTATATTTATTACAATTAAAATACAGAGCGACTAGTTTCATAACCGTATCCTAGGTTATATTATCAAGCTAGAGTTAACAATGGACCTGGGTAACATTTATAGATGAAGTGGTCAGTCAATCAAGTAGTCACATGTAATGTCCTCCGTGGGTGTCCCCGTATATAACTAGGATCGGTTATGAAACTAGTCGCTCTGTATTTTAATTGTAATAAATATTTTTTAAAATTAGCTGGGTGCATGGCATTGTTTCTGAGTATGAAAGAACTTAGTGCATGTAAAGTTATTTTGATAATAAAACGACTAGTTTCGATTCACATGGATGATTAGTAGGCCAGTCAATATCGACACAAAAACAGACAAACATCGCAAACGCGCATGTATCTACAATTTTTTTATATGTTGTTAGGACCCCTGAGATTAGTTTATATCAGAGTTTGCAACCCTGGAAACCCTGTGCTACTCCCGTGGTGCTCGAAAAACTGCGAAATTCTGGCACTTGTTTCAGCTTTTGCGAAAAAATAACCGTAACGAAGCGTTTTTCGGGTAGCTTTAGAGCATACTTTTGTAAAGCAAACTAAATTTGCAACAATTTGAGCCCAACCCGAGCTCCTGAGGTCTATTGGTTGCCGAGATACAGCCAGTCAAAGATGGGCAATTGTATCCAAAAAGGGAAAAGTTATCGGTAGGGTCGTCGCTATGACATCGGCCTCTCACCTCTGAGTACCGGGTTCGGTTCTCATGTGGGTTTCGTGATGGTGGACGATCCGCGCTGGGCAGGTTTTCTCGGGGTTCTCCCGTTTCCCCTGCACTTCTCCCACCATACTTTCTCAGTCTTTCTCTCCATCTGTCCTTCTTTCCGTGGGTTAGTACAATAGACCTCCGGTCGCAGTGCTTGGCTTCTCTGCCACCCACATTCACTATATAAACATAAACATAAACATATCGGTAGGGTCATTTTCCAAGACACATACCGGCTAAACGAATGGTCCTAGAGAAAAGTCATGAGAAAGGAATTTGTAGAGAATGGAATTAACTTAGGCCCCAAAGTTTCCTCAAAAACGAAAAAAATATTAAAACATCGGATTTTGGGAAAATGTTGAAAAGATGAAACGGAATAATGTTGGTATGGATTTCGTTAAAAAAACGTGCAAGGATGTGAATTTAACATTTTAAAGGTAACATATGGCTTCAAATAGACATACAGTAAACAAATAAACGTAAACATAAAATAAACAACGTAAAAATAAATGTAAACAAGAAAGTACTATTTACACTGACAACCATAAACACCGCAGTAGTTTAGAACTTCGCCCTTTTGGAAGGGCCGGGTCTCATCAAGTGTGGATCAGTGGGGGAGGGAGGGGAGGGACAAAGTTTTCTGGAGGTGGAGGCGGGTCGTCATAAGGTGTTGGGTCGTCCACATCCTCGTCCTCCTCGTCCAGGACGATCGGGGTGACGTTTGTGCAACTTCGCCCTTGGCAAAAGGAGCACAGCAAAGAGCACTTGAGCCCTGCCCTTCTGCAAGTGCACGACCCTAAGCACCCTTTCTTGCATTTGCAAGACACCATTCTAAGCAGGGTCTGAGAAGCGGGCTGTGCACATATTGTAACGGGCATGAGACCTTGTTCGCTGGTGGCCCATTCCCAGTCACATGGGTTTTTGTCGACCCCAACCATTTTTGCCCCTGGTGATAGGTCCTCCAAGAATGATATTGCCTCTGTGGTGGGGAGGAGGTGGGCAAGGTTTATTTTGGCCGTTGCTGCCGATTTTACAAATGCTGAGTATCGCAGGGTGTTCAGCATTCTCTCATCTCCGTAAAGGTTCATCAAGATCTCGCCAGCATTTCCTACTGCTTTCTGGTTGGAGTTTGGATCAAGGAAAATGCTGATGAGGTACATCCAGTAAGGGTTTTGTTTGAAGACGTTGCACCACTTCATCTTGCCTTGCCAGAAAAGGGCAGAGATAGTGTCACACCCATTGATGGCATGCAGGAACACAACAATGTCTCATGGACCCTGCATTTCTCCACATTTGAAGGAATGTACTGGATATTGGGCGCACTCCGACCCACCTCTGCCGCCTTTCTGGAAGTACATGTTCGTCTGTCCAGAGCCGTTGAGGAGGACCAGCAGGTCGACATCCTCCCCAATGATGAAAACTTGGTCGAACAATGAACTCTTGGAGAGGGCAGTCCTCACTATATCAGCATCGGCGTCTTCTTGAGATTGATGTAACTCGATACCCTGCCTCTCTAAGTGTGAGAGATTACGCATCATGGTCATCAGTCGACGTTTGTTATATTCATTTGAAAGCAGTTTTGCTTGGGGAACTTTATTGGGTTTGCAATAGAGAGAAGCAGAGCGTCGCAGGCGTTCAACTGATTTAGTGTTCCTCCCGCTTCCGAGGTTTTTATTCACTAAACAATAGATCCGACTGCCAGGGACCTGGCACAAACGATTTCTATAGAAGAACACCAGTACATAAATTTTGTAACCTTTCTCATACTATCCCTTTTTCACATAGTTACTTTTTCACACAGTTCTCGGTCTAACTTACATGGCTACAAATAATTCCGATTGCCACAGAGTAAGGAGACCCGTAGCGGTACTCGCCCGTATTATCGTTAGATTTGTGGAGTACCTTAGCGGGACTCATCTGTATTCCGGGGTTATTATGTATTCTGTATGTATTCATGAATTGTGTATATTTCAATGTAGGATTTTGTATGTATGTTTAATTGCATCCATATTTTACATCTCAAACCTTAAATGCGAATCAACTGAAACAAGTTCCAGAATTTCGCAGTTTTTCGAGCACCGCGGGAGTAGCACAGGGTTTTCAGGGTTCCAAACTTGGGTATAAACTAATCTCAGGGGTCCTAACAACGTATAAAAAAATCGTAGATACATGCGCGTTTCCGATGTTTGATGGTTTTATTGACTGGCCTATAGAACCTTTGTCAAGTAAATTGATAAGAATGAAACATGTCTATATATAGCAAACGTTACTAAAGCCTTTAAAAAAGTCGCGTAAAGCTTATGCCTCAATTGGTTGAGCTTGTATTGAAGTGGATTGGTACATTCAGAACAATGCCGATTCATGTGGGAGAGCAGGGTTACTGAGCATGGGGGAAGGGGAGGGAAAAAAAATAAATATCTTTCGTCATCGTCTTCTTCATCTTCTGCTTCAGTAGCTTCTTCACCTTCGGGAGGAGGAAGTGGCAGCAGTAGGCACACAATGGCGCCTCCTTCGTGGGTGGGAAAGTTTGGTTCAAAGGGTCCCTTTGGCTCATCGGGAGCCAATCCTAGGGCCCAGCAGAGGAAGTGACACAGGACCAAAAATGTCAGAAACATGGTGCCGGGCCTTATCGATTATCAGCGTCGGCTTTCATTTACATGGAAAATTTAGACAGATATCATTCTCTTGAGGATATTAGACCTTGATTGTTCACCGGCATCTATACACAAATTAAATAAAAGCCAAAGGGACCCATTGAACCAAACCGTCCCACCCACGAAGGAGGCGCCATTGTGTGCCTACAGCTACCACTTCCTCCTCCCGAAGGTGAAGAAGGTGCTGAAGCAGAAGATGAAGAAGAAGACGACGAAGAATTAGAATGTATTGAAAAAGATGAAGAGGGAGAATGCAATAAATATTTTCTTTTTAGGAAGCCGTATTGCTCCATGTTCTGAACAGAAAGGCACTGGTTATAGCAGAATGGATCAGTGAGAATACAAAAGGATTCTTTGCATTTGCGTATCAAATTATTACTCTCTTTGCAAATAATGGAAGCAAAATCAATACCGTGCCCCTGCTTTTGATTAACAACAACAGTGTTATAATTCAAGTTTCTGTTTTTTATGGCATATTTAAGGTGTGTGAGTCCACGGATAACATTTGGCTCGTTTCCCCAACATATCTGCAGGAAAATTCGTTTGAGAATGGAAGAGAATAAACGACCCCTTTCTGAGAAAAGGGATCGTTTTTCTTTAAGGAATTGTTAGTATTGAATATCGCAATGGTATTATTGCTGGGAGCTGGGAGGGAAATATGGAAGGGACGTAATATTTTGTTAAGGGCTTGGAAGATACCCGGATAGAATGAAATGGAAATGTATTTGTAGTTAACCTTGGTTATGGAATGAATATTAAATAAGTTGTTGTGGTCCAATGGGCTAAAGCCATGATCCGAAAATGCAAGAATCGGGCGTTCGATTTTTTTTTATATTATTATTAAGTATTTTTTTATATTATTTATTTAATTAATTTTTTCTAATTTCTTTTCAATTTTTTTCTCCTTTTGCTTTCTACTTCCTTTAATATAATAGGTTTTTTTTCCTGATTTTATTTTCCTGATGGAAAAGTAATATATGATTAGAAAAAAAAAATAATATTCTCTCTTACTTATTTTTTATTAGAAATATTTTTATTAATAAATAAAATAAGGCATATATGCAACTAAACTATTTTTTTTTTATATTGTCTTTACAGCGGCCCCTATGTTACAGCTTGCCTGTAAAACAAAGGTGACGCTCTTTGTTTTATGCCTTCCTGATGTCACACCCTTTGGTGGTCAAACGGTTAGAGATATTAGAATGAAACTTCACCATTGTGTTCAGCATCAAAAAATAGGTGAACATGTCAAAAAAAATCAGACCTGTAGGACCAATCTTTGACCAAGTGGGGAATCAAAAATGTTTTTATGCCTTCCTGATGTCACACTCTTTAGTGGTCAAACGGTTAGAGATATTAGAATGAAACTTCACAATTATGTTCAGCATCAAAAAATAGGTGAACATGTCAAAAAAAATCAGACCTCTAGGACCAATCTTTGACCAAGTGGGGAATCAAAAATGTTTTTATGCCTTCCTGATGTCACACCCTTTAGTGGCCAAACGGTTAAGATATTAGAATGAATCTTCACAATTGTGTTCAGCATCAAAAAATAGGTGACCATATAAAAAAATAATCAGACCTACGGGAGCACTCCCTGACCCACCATGGCATGTTTTAGCGGCCCCTGTTACAGCTTGCCTGTCACAATGAAACTATTATTGATATTAAAAAATGAATCCAACAAAAAAGCTTATATATGACATGTTTCGGGATAATCTCCCATCATCAGATTACAAATACAAAATATACAAAATCGGAACCTTACTTAAAAGTAAGAAAGATTTGGTACCGTTAAATGTATTAATAGAAGCCTTATTTAATATGGAGTGGTTCATCTTTCATGGAAGGGTCTTCTTACAAAAGCATGATTTATTTGTCAGCTATTATTGCTGAAATAGTTACGAACTATATAGAGCAGCAAATTTGGAGTGTTGATACTGTTACTGATAATGTATCATTAATGTGCCGATACGTTGATGATACTTTCATCATTATTAATAAACACAATATTAACCAAGTCTTGGATGTTTTTAATGGCATACACCAGGATATATAATTCACCATGGAAATTGAACACGAAGGAAAGATCCCATTCCTAGACGTCATGGTAATCGGGGATAATATGCAATTCGATACTACTGTTTATAGAAAAGAAACAAAATGCTGACATTACATTACATTTTTCAGCAGCCGGTCCTATTAAATATAAGGTTAACTCTCTATGTATAGCTATAAAAAGAGAGGTTAAAATTTGTAGTAAAGAGATACTCTTAATACGATGAATTACAAAATATTAGGAATATTTTCTCAGGTAATGACCACCCCATATATTTTATTAATAAATACATTAATAAGATCTTAAAGGCTGAAAGGAACCAAAGGATTGAGGATAAGGTTAATACAAGATATGTTTCTATTCCTTTCCAATATAATTTAAACAGAAAATTGGATCCGTTGTTAGGAAATGTCAATATAAAATTAGCACACAAAGCCAAAAACACTCTTGGCAGCATCTTATGTTCCAATAAAGTAGCTATTGATAATTCAGACAAGATAGCAGCAGTTTATAGCATAGAATGCGAAGGAGGTGATAAAAGATACAGTTACATAGGAGAAACCAAAAGAGGGGTTAGTATCCGAAGAGCCATAGATCATCATAATAAGCAATACCTTACTGCTAATCATCAGAAAGCAACTGGATATAATATACTAACAGACAAACCAATTATTTATGCTATTGAGAAGGACAACTACCTCAGAAAATTTTATGAATCACTTATTATTAAGTCCATCCCTTGTTATAACACTGATGTTTCTATTCTTAATGCTCTTGACTATTTATGAAATGAAATGAAATATTGTCATTATTAGTTATAATTCCTGTATTGATGTTTATTGTTGTGGTCCATTGGTTTGTTACAGTTGAAACATTAGCATTGATAAGCTTCTTACTATGAAAATTTATGTTCTTATGTTATTTAAATTTTTCTCTCGGAACGCTGTAGGTTCCGATTTTGTATAATTTGTATTTCTAATCTGATGATGGGAGATTATCCCGAAACATGCCGTATATAAGCTTTTTGTTGGATTCCTTTTGTGTGGGGGATCCATTTCGTACTACATATGCAAATACACATGATGAATTTTATTATTGATGTTGTTTTAGTTTCCTTAGTATTATAAATGTGATTGTTGCGCATGCAAAAGGCGCAATTGTTGCGTTTACTGTGATTGTTGTAGAACTGCATTATAAATGTGACTGTTGCGAATGCAAAAGACGCAATTGTTGCGTTTATTGTGATTGTTGTAGAGCTGCATTATAAATGTGATTGTTGCGTTTACTGTGATTGTTGTAGAACTGCATTATAAATGTGACTGTTGCGAATGCAAAAGGCGCAATTGTTGCGTTTATTATGATTTTTGTAGAGCTGCATTATAAATATGATTGTTGCGTTTACTGTGATTGTTGTAGAGCTGCATTATAAATGTGATTGTTGCACATGCAAAAGACGCAATTGTTGCGTTTACTGTGATTGTTGTAGAGTTGCATTATAAATGTGATTGTTGCGCATGCAAAGACGCAATTGTTGCGATTGTTGTGATTGAAATTGAAAAAATGTCTCCACGTGCGGAAAAGCGAGATGCTTCACGAGAAGCTTCACGCTTGCATAAAGAACGGTCTCTAAACAAAAAATTTTGTTTGAAAATTGTGCCTATTATGGGGCCGCTTTGCTTTTGACACTGTTTAAAAGCATTAATTACCTTGTTTCTTTCCTATACTAATGCATGATTCACTGTACTATTACTATTTTTCATGATTT
Organism: Thereuonema tuberculata; assembly: GCA_023159025.1. Taxonomy (NCBI): domain Eukaryota; kingdom Metazoa; phylum Arthropoda; class Chilopoda; order Scutigeromorpha; family Scutigeridae; genus Thereuonema; species Thereuonema tuberculata. The sequence continues at coordinate 44,790,645 of JAFIDM010010028.1, read as the reverse complement.
CTTTCTTTGTCACAAAACACTTTCTACACATTTACTACTTCATGGTTTCAAAAATAATCACGAGCTTTTCCTTTTATAAACAATCACTATTTAACAACAATCGCGCTTACAAATTAGTAATGCAATTACTTAATAATGCTTTTATGAATTTATCTCATTCCAAGGTTTCATAAACAATCATTGCTACTATGTTACTTAAACTGAGATACTTACGTTTCCACCCCCACTGCAGAATAACCATTGTTATTAGATCCTCTTTCGTATTTTAATTTCATTTCTGTTGGAAGATCAAAAAATTCTTTTGAAACCCGAAAACATTCCTGAATCTACAGAAAAAAAAGGAAAAATAAATAGAAAAAGAGTTGATATTTTAAGAGCAAACAAAATCTTATTCAGAAAATTTTAATTCTTTAGCGTAAAAATGGCTACAAATAAACTTCCTTAATTACTTTGATTATCGAAAGGAAACTGAAAGGGATTGAGTTTCTTCTGCAATGATTTATCTAAATAAATTAAAAAAAGAAAAAGAAAAAGTTGGGATCGTTTTTGATTTTTGACTTTTTTTTTATCTTTTCTCTTACACTTAAAAGTAACTTAGAATTTCAGAAGGAGGAGGTTCCATTAAAATACAAGGTGATTCAAATTGAAGTATCTCTCAGCAAACCAATCTAGAGAGAAACAACATCAAATTTAGACTGTATATATTCCAGATCATGAGGAAAAGATTTCTGCAAAAAGAAAAAAAATAAGTTTAAAAAATTATGACCATTAGGGGAAAACATGGCGCTGCCTGAGAATACTAATTACAGTCGTACGAACTGGATGTGAACCGGAAAGGAACCCTAAGCAATGGCGTACCATGTAATACCAAGTGATTTTTATTCAATCATTGCAAACATAAATAACATTTTTACATAAAGCACCGGGAGCTGATTAGACATTTACATTTACTTGGCATATGTCAAAGTAACGTATGTAGGAAATCTGGATCAGGAAACTCCTGAACACATTTTATGTTTTTGTCCAGCTTTGGCTAAGAACAGATGGAAGATCTTTGGTAAGATTCGTCTTACTACTAATGTTATCTCCACTTTTAAGATTAAGGTCATCTTATCCTTCTGTAAATCTACAGGACTTTTCATGACCACTGAACCTCAACATAGCGTAGAAAAGTTATCATTGTCGTAGTCAATGTTTTTATGAGTGGACACAATGGACCCAATGATGTGGTCTGAGTGACTAACGGCAATTGCCGACCCTCTATCTATCCTTATCGGGAGCTGATTGGGGCTAATACCTGACTGCGAGCTGCCAAGGATACTCAAAGGCAACTGATATCCAATGCTTTTGAGGTAATCCAAAAGTCAAAAATCACAGGGGTTAAGGTCTGGTGAATGTGGTGGTCATCTTTTTGGAAATGCGCGACTAATAATTTTATTCTCTATAAAGATGTTGTCTCAGCAATTTTATATCCTAAGTGGGGAGGTGCAACATCTGGCATAAATGTTATCGTATTGAGACATTCTCTTCGCTGGAGGTGCAAGATGACGAAACAGCGCAACATGTTCCGATAACCAGTTGCGGTTATTGCACAGGTTACAGGTCCGATTGAATGGATTGCCTCGAAGTTAAACAGGTCGATCAGAAATGTGTCCATAAACCCTATCGATACTGTTATCTTCGGTTGAATCTAAGGGAATCTGTTGAGACTGACGAGTGTTCTCTGCTCCTAGATGCTACAATTTTACGTGTTCACTATTCCTCAAAAATGAAGCTTCGTGAAAATAAGCTTCATCACTCCACAGGATGTTGTAGGAGTGTACGGTACATTTAAGTGCGTTGCTATGCCACGAGCACTACACGTACCTGCAACAATCACAAGTGATTCTCAACTATCGCTCAACTAATGTCTTCGGCCACTATCCTAGGTTTACGCTCTCTTCCTGCTCGAACTATGAAACTACCTGTTTTCTCAAATCAATGCAATGCACATAGTGTCAGTCGACCTTCGCGCAATGACTTGCGGCGTCTATATTCACGCAGCGCTGCAGCAGCGTTTTCACCATTTTGAAATAATAACTTTAAAAGTTAGGGTCGTTCCAGAAACGCGCTCGTTGAAGAATGTCTCCGACCAACCTCAGTCTTCCTTTTACACCTGATTCGATGCCTCATGACCTAAGCGCTATGCAATTTTTACAACTGGTGCTTCTCCGAGCGCCATATTTCCCCTTTCAGTCATTTTTGAACTCATTTTTTTTATTGTAGAAATCTTTTCTCCATGATCTGGAATGTATACAGTCCAAGTCTGAAGTTGTCTCGACCACTGGTTCTGTCTCCAGAGTTCTCTGCGTAGAGAGAATTTAATTTTAATCACCTTGTATGTAAACAGTAAATAGTAAACAAAACATTTAACAGTAAACAAAAAAGTTAATTGCATTTTAACTCTAAGATTGATAAAATAAAATAAAGTTAAAGTTAAAAAGTTAAAGTGCGCGGGAGGTAAGGCTCCCGACGTTTCTTGACCAACGGGACTAGTATGAGGTCGTGGGGTCAGCCAGACGCCCGCCGAAAGAAACCTGGAAAGAAACCTGGTACCCATTCTACAGAGGGCTGGATAGGCCCTAGGACCCGTTTGGAGAAAAATTGAGCATGGAAAAATTCCCGCCCTCCGCCGAGACCGGGAATCGAACCCGTTACCCCCAACCCGCAGCCAAGCGCCCTTACCCACTCCGCTACCGGGCCCACTGATAAAATAAAATAGCGAATAGAAAACATTTTCGTTCAAATATTAATTTGTGATACTATAAAAACTTTTTACCAGAAGAAAATGTTTGAAATTTTTTTTTGAAATGAGTAAAACATTGACACACACATGTATGAAACAATAATGTATATTAAAAATTATGAAAAAAAGATAAGTTACATATATGAGCTTGAGGGCTGGACGTTTCGAAATCATAAGCGGATTGTCGTTCTCAACGGAATCGCAACAGAAAAGAAATAGGTTAACAGTTACAGTTTGAATATTTTTGGAATCTTGGGAAGAGGTGTTCTCATCTGGAAATCGCCAATCATGAGGGGTCTTCAGTTTGAGATGAAGTCGTTAGTGAAATCAGAGGATTGTTGTCCAAATTGCCTGACCCGTTCTGTGTTTACAGTTTTTCGGTGGTAGGGGTTGTTCGGCTGTATTCGAAGGGTGGTGGTCAAAAACAGGATTTTCGTCAAAGAAAAGGCATAAAAAGTTGTGGATTATTAGATTGTTATGCTAAGTGGATTTTATTAGCTTTTTCCTTTTTTCTGATCAACGTATGTGCCCTATTTTGATGTTGAGATTTAATAATTTTTTTGTTGTAGGGTGGAGATAAAGAAGGATTCACGGCATTTTCTTTGGTATTCATTTTTTTCTATCCGTAATATATCGATGTTGTGGAAGTCTGATCTAAGTGCAGTCTCTATTGAATTTGCTGCTGCTTGAGATGATTCTTTGTCAAATTGTTTGCAGGAGTGTAGGTGGGAGTAAATTCTTTTTCGATCTTTTGTTCACTTTCTCCGATTTAGAAATAGTTGTTGTTGGTGCAGTTGTAAATAATTCCTATGTTAGTTTGTTTTCTCTTGAAAGAGTAGCTGTTGAAATTGATTTTGTTTTCTGACTGTTTGTGATTGTGATGTCTGTCTTTAAGGATTGAATTTAGTGCTTTATGGAGTTTCTGGTTGAAAGGGATGGTAATGGAAATTTTATCGTGGTTCAATGAGTATTGTTTATTGGTTGGGATTGTGTTGCAAGATTTCTTGATACTGGGAGAATTGTTCTGGTGAAGTTGTTCTTTGATTTTTAGATTTCATGGTTGAGAATTTCTCGTTGGAGGAAATGAGTAAAAATATCTTTCCTGCAAACAATTTGACAAAGAATCATCTCAAGTAGCAGCAAATTCAATAGAGACTGCACTTAGATCAGACTTCCACAACATTGATATATTAGGGATAGAAAAAAATCAATACAAAAGAAAATGTCGTGAATCCTTCTTTATCTCCACCCGACACCCTACAACAAAAAATTATCAAATCTCAACATCAAGAAATACATGGATACTTTAATCAGAAAAAATGAAAAAAAAAAACTTAATAAAATCCACTTCACTATAACCAACTAATAATCCACAATTTTTTATGCCTTTTCTTTGATGAAAGTCTTGTTTTTAGACCACCACCCTTCGATTACAGCCGAACAACCCCTACCCACAGAAAAAACGTAAAAACAGAACGGCCAGGCAATTTCGACAACAATCCTCTGATATCACTAACGACCTTCATCTCAAACTGAAGACCCCTCACGATTGGCGACTCCCAGATGAGAACACCTCTTCCAAAGATTCCAAAAATATTCAAACTGTAACTATTAACCTATTTCTTTTCTTTTCTGATACGATCCGTTGAGAATGATAACCGCTTAGGTTATCGAAACGTTCAAGAATTTCATAATTTTTAATATATATTAATGTTTCCTAAATATGTGTGTCAATATTTTACTCATTTCATAAGAAATTTATTTTTTTTAAATCTAGTGAGAAGTGAAAAGCCCTGATGGAAGTAAATAAACTAAGTGGATTAAAAAAAAGGCAAAGAAAAACAAGTAATTACAAGTTCTTTAGGAATTCCATGTCCTTTCAAATAAACAAATCCTATTTCAGAGAAGGCTTTGTAGATTTCGTCTGAGACGGATTTCCAATCATTCTGTGGAATATCCTGGTGATCTAATCCTACTGGAGAGAAATCCACTACTGGAATTCCATTCATTTTAATTGGAATGACTGAAAAAAAATAAATAAAGTAATTAGTATAAGAATAAGTAAATCATAATTAAAATATAATAATTTTTACGGAACTTCACGAGATAAACAAACGAACTTCATTGATTCGTTAGGTGACGGAACTATTAAGAAAATATTGATTTGGAAATGTTTCATGACGACACAGCCTCTTCAAAATACATTTCATGAAAAAAAAAATCAAAAATGATCCATCTCTTTGAATTAGAAATAGGCAGTTACCGCCACGCCCTCAAAATAACATGGAATTTTCATTGGCTTAATTCAATAATAGAACAACGTCGAAATCGAATAATCACACATGTAGTGACATACATCTTTTACCATTGTTGTAACTCCAGCTACTTTTGTTTTATTTTTTTTATAATTTTTTTGATAAATGAATGTTTTGATTTGCTTCAATTTAATTGAAAAGAAATTCATCAGTTTCAATGAGTCTGTTAAAGCTGATGAGAAACAAAAGGAAAATAAATAAATATTTTTTTTTTACTCACCTTACCGATTTTTTGATCAGACAACCATTGAAAGCAATATTACATTACGAAATGTAGAAATGAAAGGAATAACTTATTTCAAAACAGTGATTTGCCAAATAAAAAATAACCGTAAATGTTAAAACTTCATTTTTTAATCTTCATTTTCATTAAAAAAAATATGTAAGGACAAAAAAAATCCATTTTAGCTTTCATTTAAGACAACCTAAAGAAAAACTTAAGAACTGGTCGTAATTATTGAATTTCTCAAGTTAATAAATTTCCTGTTTTCATTTTCTTGCTCTTCTATCAATCGGCTGCCATCAATAATGATTTCATTAAATTTCCTTTAAATTCCAAGAATTGTAATTATCAATTGAAAAAAAGTCGTCTTCTGTTAGTATTGCCCCTCCATATCTTTCCCTTTTTAAAACTATTAATTTTTTCTTTGTTTTTTTTATGTCAATTCAGGATCGTGATTCTTAATATAAAAGTTGCGTTGAATTCGACATCGAAATAAATATAATTAAATTCGTTTATTTGTCATTTCGTTGAAAAAGTTACAAGAAAAAATAATAATATAACGACAAGCTTATAAAGATAAAAGATTAAGGAATATTTTTTTGGAGCAACCATAGTCCATATGTCTAGATCTAATCACATTTCCTTCAAATTCCACTTCCTCTCAATTTTTTTTGTAAAATCCTATTGAAAATTCAGTCGTATTCTTAAGTTTAATTTTTATGATGAATTGAAGGTAAAATTGAAAATCATTTGACTCGGAATTAGGAAAAAAAAGAAATTCCTCAAAGCTCCAAGTGTCTCTTGATTCCCATTTCGCAATGATAATTACACCCACACTTTCGTCTTAGAATTGAGTTTCATTAGATCTAATGCTGGAGTAAAGCATTCTTCAATTCGATGTAATAGAGAACGTTATTTAAAAAAAATAAAATCGATCTGCTTTAAATAAAGCTCTAGAAAGTTTGGAAAGAATTTCAATATAACAATTTATAGATCAAATTCCATAAAAAAAATCATAATTACATTTTAAAGTGATAAATTTCAGTGCAAACTTCACCTACAACTATTCTTGGACGTCGATGTGTTTACCAGGGCCTTGTGACTGACTCTTCTCCAGACAATATCAACCTCTTCGTTGATTGGTTAAAAAGATAAGTGGGTCACAAGTACAAAAATCAAAGAGATTAATGGGAGTTCGTTTATCATACTATATTTCAACCAATTATAAATAGATCATTTTGCAATAAATAAAAAAACTGAACAAATTAATGAAACTTCAAGGCAATTTTTAAAACGAAATGACGAATATTTTTTTGATGTGGCCACCCTATCTACAACCACCATAAAAATTCTTCAGCTTAATTTATGAATTATCAATAATCAAAGTTTCATTTTGTTCAGGAGCTTTTCACGTTTTCATGACTAATTTTTTCGTCAAAAAAAAAAAAAAATTATCAAAACAAATCGACTTTCGTTGAAATAATCTTTAATGACGCGGATTTGAGGAAAAAAAAACAGGATAGTGTTAATATTTCTGTTATCAAATAATGCATTCTTTCTAAAATTTATTGTTTCTTTTCTTTGAATTAATATTATATTTGTCTTAACATTTTTCCGGATATTTTTACTTAAAAGGATATTTCCTTTTAAACATATAGATTAGAATAAAATTAATCCTTTGAATCAAATATTCGTTTTTTTCGGAGATAATGAATTTTAATGAAAAAACCAGAAAAAAATACTCAAAAAAGGAAAAACATGAGAAAACGTTTTTTTTATAATTACATTGAGAAGAGAGAACAAAGAAATGATGTATCACAAATCTTTATTAAAAATCCAAAACACTGCACCATAGACCAATATTTCGTCTTATTTTTCAAAGAATTCCTCAAGGTTTTTTGATAACTTAATAAACATATAAATTAAAATAAAAAAATAAAGATCAAAATGGAAAGAGAAATAACCTTCTCAAACCTTTACAAATCAATAAATAAATTCTACGCCAATAAGTAAACCAAATAATACTATTGTCATACAACAATAAAACATTCAAAATATTTTGAAAACAATCAAAAGATTTGAAACATATTATTAAATTAAATGCTACTAATATTAAATGCTACTAACTTACTGTTATTTAAAACAATACTAATTAAATTTTAAAATTTTACTTAATCTTTTTTTTTTTATCAAAGATTCTCTGAAAATGCTCAGAGACATGTTATTCACTTTCTGTGATTTAGCCCTGTTAAAACATATGCAGCAATTTATTAAACAAGATTCTAATGCATATCTTTTATACTCATCCTGAATTTTGTTAATGATATTCACTAAAGGATCTGGGTTAAGACCATATCGAAAACAGTGGTCTGCCCATTCCGATATTTTCTCATGTTTATTACGGAATGCCCGTACATGTTCATCCACCCGTTCTTTAACTGTGCGACCCGTGCTCCCAATGTAGACCCCCTGACAATCTCTACATTGGAGAGCATAAACCACCCCCATATTGTGTAGATCTGTATTCCATCTTTCTCTTTTGAATTTAAATAAAACATTATCTTTGAAATATAGTATATTGATTTTATTTTCTTTACATTCTTTTTTTACACAGTTATTAATTTTTAAACCAATGGGGAATACCATGCATTTTTAAACTCTTCTTTACTTCTGTGATCTTTTTTTATATTTTTTCTTTTAAAAAAAATCTTTAAAACTGCTTTCAACAAATTCCAAAGGGTATTCATTCATTAGTAATCTTTCTTTTAAATTAATAATCTTTTCTTTCCATAGTTTTTGTCTTCTGTAAATTCTGTAATCTTTCTTAAGTGACTCTTAATAATTTCCTTTTTTGTGGAGATGTGATGGTTCGAAGTGAAATTGAGAATATGGTTACTTTGCAAAGATTTCCTGTAATGTTCAAATGTTAAACCTGTAATTTCATTTTTTAATATAATGTCTAAATAATTTATTTTATTTTCTATTTCTTCTTCACTTTTGAATTGTATGTCCTTATGGAATTTATTTATATAATTTAGAAATCTGGAAAATTGTCTGCTTGTACCCTCCCATATAATCAATATGTCATCTACGAATCTTCTATAAAGAAATTGTGCTTCTGTCCATTTCATAATATAATTAGCTTCAATTGTAATGAGGTATTTATGATAATTATTTATGTTTAATTATTTAAATAATTATGTGTAATTGCAATCTGTCAAATCATGTTTCTTTTATTATTTGCAAAGTTAATTATGTAAATTAGGTTGGTAGCGAACCCCTATAAATGGACGGCCATAAGTGGATACTAGGACAGTGAAGTAGAGGGGAGTTCGTCATGAGGTTGGACGGATAGCTGACACGAGATAGGCGAGTCGACAGAAGACGAGAGGGAACGGAGCGGCCGGCAAGAAGACGTTACCCGGAATACGAGACGTGTGGTCGCCGAGTGAAATTGATGGAAGCGTTAGTCGCCGAAACAAGGGACCCGTCTGCGTTTAGAAGCCACCGCAGTTCACTCTACTCGTACGGTCAACAAGAACCGAAGAGCCTGTCAGCGGAATCTCGAAGTGAAGATTAGAATACTTCTCGGAGAGTCAACCTTATTTGAGTATTAAGTAATTTAGAATTATTTGTATAATTTAGTAATTGAGTATCGAGCCGATACTCTATTGTAACGTTTCGTTCCATCTAATCAGTAAATTAAACTCTGTATAATTTAAGAATAGAACAGTTAAATAAAACTATTATTGTAAAGCCATCAAACTCTACCATTTCATTACATCAATCCAATTCATGTAAATATTACATAATGTTCCCGAAACCGGACTACCCATCGGAAAACCTTTTATCTGTTTATAAACTTTATCTTTATATTTAAAATAACTATTTTCAATAATTATATTCAATAACCTTACAAAATGATCTTTTTCTATATTGAACTTATTTTGTAAATTAACATGTACTTAGATTCAATTATTTTCATAGTATCTGGAAGAGGAATGTTTGTGTACATAGATACAATGTCTGTGTATAATTTACATTTTTTATTAACATTATCCTCTCTATATCTGAACTTTACAGGAAATCTTTTCAAAGTAACCATATTCTCAATTTCACTTCGAACCATCACATCTCCACAAAAAAGGAAACTATTAAGAGTCACTTAAGAAAAATTACAGAATTTACAGAAGACAAAAAACTATGGAAAGAAAAGATTATTAATTTAAAAGAAAGATTACTAATGAATGAATACCCTTTGGATTTTGTTGAAAGCAGTTATAAAGATTTTTTTAAAAGAAAAAATATAAAAAAAGATCACAAAAATAAAGAAGAGTTTAAAAAATGCATGGTATTCCCCATTGGTTTGAAAATTAATAACTGTGTAAAAAAAGAATATAAAAAAAGTAAAATCAATATACAATGTTACCGCCTTTAACGGACACTCCGAATAGCGGACACCTCTAATTAACGGACATTATTGCGAGTCCCAGTCCCTGAAAATAGGACATTCCATGTTATCCACTCCGAATAGTGGACACTCCAAATAGCGGACAGTTATTTTAACTGAACAAAAAAAAAAAATGTTTTTTCGATTAATATTTTGACAAACACATCGTGGATGTATTGACAATCGGTGTCCCATACATTGATACATTGTATCGCTATCCTTGATTCAATGCACGAATCTGAGGCCCTATTTTTCACTGCAATTGCTTTGTAAATGTCAATTCCTCGTAAAGCTATCCTATAAATGTGTTGATTAAATTTAGTGCGAATGAAAATGGCGTCAAAAAGAAAGAGATTGGCACTGAAAGAAAAAATTGATGTTCTTGAAGTTGCTGAAAAAGAAAAGCTGAGTGCGTGTTGTCTTGCTGAATGTTTTAAAGTTGGAAAACTCAGATAAGTGAACTTCTGAAGGACAAAGATGAGATTAGAAAAATTTGGATGGTGAATTCAAACGAAAATTTAAAAATTTGAAGTTTCGTAAAACTGAAACGAGCAAAATCGACGAAGTGGTCATAAAATGGTTTCGATCAGCTCGTTCAAAGAACAATCCTATAAGGCTCCGTGCACAGATGGCCGATTTCGACTACAGCTCCATTGGCGGCTATTGCAGTCCCAACTGTTGGGAAGCGGCAGCCATATTTCTTTTTCTAAAATATAGCTTGTTGTTACCCTTCTACTTTTACAAATCTTTTTCAAAGTAATTTATAACCGAATCGATTATCAAGAATGGCACTTGTTTTCGTTTATATACATTAGGAAAAATAGTTGGTAAATAACTTGGACGAAGTAGGTGCATTGACTTTTCATTTCCAATGAAGTGCTGACTGCATAATTTTGAATTTTTAGTTGGTTCCCAGGTGGAACCATTTGGCCTAAAAAACAATTTGAAAGAGATACACTGGTAATTATATAAAATTTCGTTTCTGTAAAGATGTAATTATACAAAAAGTTAGATTATTTACAAATAATAAAAATAAAAAATTCAAATGGTCTTGCAGGAAAAGAATAAAAGTGAACGTTCTCTGTATTTTATAAGTACTATTGCATCCAACAACGCAGCAATTAATGCTGCCTTTGCCCATTATTGAAATTTTTTGCAAGAATGGGCAGGCAACCTTTCGTAAGCAAGTTATTGTTAGAAGCTCTCCTTACAATATTTCCAATTTCTGCCGCCACTGGCAGCACCAGTCACATGCACGGTCCCTATAAGCGGTGTTTTGCTTCAAGAAAAAGCCTGGAACACCGACCTTCGACTACGAAGCTCTCACTTCTATGCGAACCATACCCACCACCACCCTTACATATACTGTAATTGATTTTGTCATTATTTTCAATAAGACAAACTGATTAGCACTCATTAAAAAGGAATATAGGAAATAGTTTGCAATTGTTCATATTCTCTCATAGCGCAATGATATTGTATGTAATTTTTCATTAAATGACATGCTATAAGCTAAAAAATGAAAAAATGATAGTCCTCACCGAATAGCGGACACCTCCCAATAACGGACGTAACTTCAGGTCCCGTTATTGGGAGGTAACACTGTAGTATATTTCAAAGATAATGTTTTATTTAAATTCAAAAGAGAAAGATGGAATACAGATCTACACAATATGGGGGGTCTACATTGGGAGCACGGGTCGCACAGTTAAAGAACGGGTGGATGAACATGTACGGGCATTCCGTAATAAACATGAGAAAATATCGGAATGGGCAGACCACTGTTTTCGATATGGTCTTAACCCAGATCCTTTAGTGAATATCATTAACAAAATTCAGGATGAGTATAAAAGATATGCATTGGAATCTTGTTTAATAAATTGCTGCATATGTTTTAACAGGGCTAAATCACAGAAAGTGAATAACATGTCTCTGAGCATTTTATAAATAAATTATTTATAAATTTTATAAATTAATTATAATCAATCTTGAAGTTACATAAACAGAGTTACTTCAAAAATTGCTTTAAAGTTAGACTTCCTAATCGTAGATAGTTCTACTTTTCTGAAGACATCAAACTTATCTATTCTAATTTACAATTGCTTTTTCCAACTTATATTTCTAACTATCAATTGACACTACTAATAATTGAGAATAACCTATTAATTTTTTATATTAGGTTCTATTCAAAATTCAAACTAAAATTAAATATTATATAACAGACCTCCAAAACACTAAAAATAAAAAGTAACTATACCCTTAAAACAGAAACATCGAGATCTTACTTATAAGGTTGAGATAACTCTGATATAAAGTTTGCATTAAAATTATAGGCCTGAATCCTAAGATATCATGACTCAAACAATAACTAAAATACATTTCCTTTCGCCAGTAAACTATTAAACAAATTCACGATATAAATTAAAACATTAACGCTACTTTCCCCTCTATTCTGAATAATTTTAAAAAAAAGAATAGTCTTACGGTTTAGATGCAACTTGCTGATGCAAGGCCATCATTGAAAAATTTCGGATACGGGACTCTTAAATGAGGGTCACACCTTCCCTATGAAGATCAACGATGTCTATTACTATTAGGCACTATGGAATTCCGAACGTTCCCATTCCAAGATGGCTTCCTCCGTAGGTTTGACGTTGGGGCCTACTCTTGATACTTGGTCTCCCAAACCGTCGTCTTCTTGCAGTTCAGATGTTCCAATGGAATTGTTTCCACTTTCAGAAACCCTATCGTCCTAAGCATATAATGTCTCGGTTGAAACAGAACGCTTCTCGGTTGGAAATCCTCGTTGGGCGGATGATGAATCGGCTGCAGACTGTTGGACAACCACTCTGGACAAGCAGTCACTCACTCCGTTAGGATTTTCTGTGTGTCCGATCAAAGCTTCTTCACCCAAAGCAGACTTACAGGTGAAATAGAATGCTACTCCATTTAGAACCCTCGTATGTCCGATGAGGGATAGGCTTACAATCGCTTCGTATGCGTATCTTAGGTTGGTCAGTTTCTCTTAGCCCTCGTCTTCAGTATCACGGTAAACTTCCTCACCCAAAATACATCATCGTCTAGGTGGAACGAAATGCGTCTCAATTGGGAGCCCAGAATAATCTGACGGTGAATAGGTTTGCGGCGGATGTCTTTGGTCAATATGGCACTCACTCAGTCCGGATCTTGGGATTTTTCAATTTAAGTCCCTCCTCCTAATTATGTCGACGTCTAAATGAAACAGCTGCTTCCGTAAGGTTCACTTCCAAAATCAGCAGACTCATAATCTACTAAAGACTGCAAGATCTTATAAGCGGGAAAAAATATGAGCTTCGGTTTTAAAAAAAAAAAAATTAAAATGTTTTCTATTTTAACTGACGATAGGAAATTAAACCTATTAATACATGATTTACTTTACGGTTATTCTTACAAGAAGGGAAAACGGTTAAAAAAAAACATGAGCTAGCTCATCCTTCAGTCTTAAATCCCTCTCCATTCTAAGTGAGGAAGGGAGTGGAAAAACAATTTTCCAAGAGCTCGGAAAAAAACATCCCGCTCCTCCTGAAGGCTGAAAAAATCTCTGTCCTTCTAAAAAAAAACTCCCGAGCGTATTTCTTACTACAATGCCCCGCACTCACGTTGGCAATAAAACCATCCGTCTCTTCGATACGAGACAACACCAATCTAAACAATGAGAGACAATCTAAGTTTCTCTTCACCCAATAAACGTTACAAATATTACGCACTAACCTGCAAGTCATAATTAAAAAAAACACGAAATGAGACCATTTTTATGGCCGTTTCAATCTGATTAGCTCAAATGTTTTGTTCGTCTGTGGAGCGTAGGTGGAGATAATGAAAAGGAGAATATTAATTTGATTTCAAATTCGACAGTCGGTTAGAACGATGCAGAAGACCTAAAGAATTTTGATCTGAAAACCGACTTGGTTTTTCCCCTAAAAGTTCACATAAAGAGGTCCGAAGCAGAAGGTCCAAAGAAGCTGAGGTCAGCAATTCGTAGCCTAGACAAAATTGTTGCTGTGCTTGGGCCAGATTACAGATAGCCGAACAAGTGCAATCCTGTGAAATAGGGCTGTAATCCAGAAGGGCTAACTACGTGAAGAGATTACTCAAAAAGGACTATTTACTTAGGAAAGTGTTTTTCCTTCCTAGGGTGGATGCAGTTCAAATATTACTAATTTATGACGTTTCCTGCCCGAAAATGGAACCCCTACTGAGGTATTCTTCGTTGACGGACTCGACATCTAAGCCTAGACTAAGCATCTAACCTAAGCCACGAAAGAAAGAAAGCTATCATAGATTTACACCAAGCCTCGAAGGTAAAGCTTTTATTTTAATTTGGTTCTGGAGCTGAAGTAAAAGGACCATTGCGATGAGATTTAGAGTTCTATTTTATCAACATTATCAATTAATTTATACATTTGGGATTATAGTGGTTTTCAGAAAAAAAGGGTTTGCCATATATGGCCATTAGGTAGCGATCGATTTTGACTGGAACAAACATCACCAGTCAGTCAAAGATGGCGTCGTTTTGTGATCGCATAAGCTTGACCACGAAAGGACAAATTTTATATAGCCAAGCAAAGGGAATAGTGTGGAATAATAATAACAATAATGTAGAAATGTATTCGGAATCGTCGAAACTACAAAAACCAGAATGTTTTCGTAATGTTTATAAGATCTTCAGTTACTCTTCAGTTACGAATCTTAGCAATAGATGGCACTGTTCTGTAAACATCAATCCATAAAGAAATTACGTCATCAAAAGCTTTTCTTTCATGAACTGAACTGTAGTAGAAAACAAAAGATTATAGGACTAGTTTTTCTAGATACAAATTGTGGAACTTAAAACATTTCATAAGCTGCAGATATTATAATACGCTAAATCTCCTTAGGGCTGTTGGAAATAATGCCTCTGTGCATCAGCACCTAAGTGTGGTATTATTTAAGTAAAAACGTTAACTCTCATTGTTAAGTTCTTTTATCTTCGATTAAGTTTTTGTTGCCAATCTGGTATTTTGCCGACAATAGCTCTGTAAATTTGAATTTAAATTAACCTAATAGGTTATGGACACAACTGCTACCCACAGCGATTTAAGGACATTTTGGTGAAATATTATCCAGAATTTCTTCGTATTCTCATCGAACGTATGGAATAAAAAGATGGCCGTTCAATATTCCAGCAGTGTATTCTCAACATCTTTAACACAGTTTGAGAAGTTAAAAGGAGCACAGAACTATGCCACTTGGAAATTTGCTATGGAAATGAGACTTATGTGAGAAAATTTGTGGAATCTTGTTGATAATCAAGACGATAAACCGGCTGATGAATCGAGAGACAAGAAGGCCCGTGCTATCATCGCCTTAAGTGTTCAACCGCAAATGTATGTCCACATCCAGAACTGTAAAACTGCCAAAGAAACATGGATGGCGCTAAAGAATGTTTTCGAAGACCAAGGACTTGTTCGTAAGATATGTTTAATCAGAGAATTGCATAAATTGAAATTAGACGAATCGATCGGGATGGAAGCCTATCTCAACATTCGTCACACAACAATTGAATTCAATCGGAGCTCCTCGAGATGACGAGGACTTGGCAATGCTGATTCTATCGGGACTACCGACTTCGTACGATCCACTGGTAATGGCTCTTGAAAATTGTGGCGCAAAGCTTACGACAGATCTCGTCAAATCAAGATTGTTGAGGAAGAATCTCGACGAAACTCAGACATTAGTAAGCCTAATGATGCCGTATTACAGTTCGGAGAGATAAGATAATCAAATGCCTTAAATGCAGAAAATTCGAACGTAAAGCAAACAATTGTCCGACAAAAACAAAAAAATTGTAAAAAAAATTCATTCTCAAAAATCTCAAAAATAAGGCATCTACTTCAAGGCTATTAGTCAAAGCAAAAGAAGATTATTCAGCCTTGAAAGCTGCGCTGAAAACAAGCCAGATATCGGAAGGTATCTGTGGCAACTCATCATTTTTCAGAGAATAAAAAACTTAAAAACTTTTTAAAAACTCATTCTCAAAATTGAAGCCACTAAACAACGGTCCTATATATATAGCTGACAAGCGACAAATCATCGCAGAAGGTGTTGGTGACATCGATTTGGAACTCAACGTCAAAGGTAATCTATCATTTGCTAAAATTTGTGACGTGCTGTTTGTACTCGAAATTCAGACGAACTTGTTATCAGTAAGCGTGCTTACAACTAAAGGTTTTAACGTACTGTTCAAGGGCGAAAAATGCTTCATTACTGACAAAAGAAAAAATTTGATAGCCAGTGCTATTAAGGTTAATGGATTGCATCGTTTATATCTTGGACAAAAATTGTATCCAACAAGCCAGTGTGAACCTAGTAAATGCTGAAATTTGGCATCGACGCTGCGGTCATCTAGATATTGGTGGAATGGTACGATTCTGAGATGGAATGGTGATAGGCATGAACTTTAGTAACACTAAGGAACTTCATTGCAAAGCCTGAGTCATGGGTAAACAATCAAGAACTCCATTCCCAAAAATAAAAAAAACAAATTGAGCAAAGCAACTTTTGGAACTTGTGCACTCAGATGTTTGCGGACCTATGCAAGAAAGGTCATTCGGCAAATCACGTTATTTTATGACATTTATTGACGACGCATCGAGATAGACATTCTACTATCCGATGAAATCGAAAGACGGAGTGCTCAACAAATTTAAGGAATTCAAGGCGGAAGCTGAAAATTCAACTAGTAAACGTCTTAAAATTTTACGTAGTGACAATGGCGGCGAATATTGTAATGACGCTATGAAAAATTTTCTAAAGCAAAATGAAATCCGTCATGAGACTACAATGTGTGTGTCGTTAACCATTTAGCCGTATCCGACTCTTGGCGATTCTATGGATCATCTCTCGCCACTCTTTCCGATCTTGTGCCTTCCTTCTTAGCTGCTCTAAACTTAGGCCTGTGATTGTTTTAATCGTGTCTATCCATGTGATCCTCGGTCGGCCACGTCTTCTTTTCCCACTCATCATTCCCAGCATTATTGCATTCTCAAGTGAATCAGATCGTGAGAAATGTCCAAAATATTTTAGCTGCATTCTATTTATCTTCCCGCCAAGTGAAATTTTAGGTTTCATGCGTTTCAAAACCTCCCTGTTTGTAACTTTTTCTGTTCATGGAATTCGTAAGAGTCGTCTCCAACACCACAGTTCGAACCCATCTATTCTCCTCCAATCAGCTTTCTTCATTGTCCAACTTTCGCAACCATACAATGCAATAGGAAACACTATGGCATCGACTAGTCTGCGTTTGGTCGAAAGACCGATGTCCTTGCTTTTCTACACTGTGTTCATGCTCAACATTGCTCTGTAGCCCAATGCGATTCGACGCTTAATTTCGGGACAACAGCCTTGACTCTGGTCAATCTTGGATCCAAGGAAACAAAAATCTTTCACGCATTCAAATTGTTCTCCATCGATGGTTATTTTATTATCCTTTGTTTCAGCAGTCGTCATGATCTTTGTCTTTTTGATATTAAGAAGAAGACCCATCTTTTCACTTTCTCTCTTGATCTTTCCTACAAGTTGTCTCAACCCTTCCTCAGATTCTGATAACAAAGTTGTATCATCTGCGTATCTAAGGTTGTTGATAACTCTACCACCAATCCTCACACCGACCTCTGATTCTTCCAAGTCTGCTTTCCTCATTACCATTTCAGAGTACAGATTAAAGAGGAACGGGGATACAATGCAACCCTGTCGCACACCTCTATCAATATCAAACCACTCAGTGTCTCCATATTGTGTTCTAACAGTAGCTTTTTGATCAGTATATAGAGATCTTATCATCTCTATTAGATGCACAGGAATGTTTACTTCTTGCAATGCCTTCCATAATTGGTTATGTTCAACGCAGTCGAACGCCTTTTGATAGTCATATAAAAAAATGTAAATGTTTTTCTGATACTTATAACATTTTTCCATAATCCACCGAAGGTTTGAAATATGGTCGCGAGTACCACGACCACGCCGGAAGCCAGCTTGAGAATCTGGCAGCTCTGCTTCTATGAACGGTCGAAGACGTTGTTGGATAATTTTGAGCAAGATTTTGCTTATATGAGGAATCAAGGCTATTGTGCGATAATTTCTGCAGTCTTTTGAATCTCCTTTCTTTGGTAATGGGATTAATGCTGATTTTTTCCACTCTTCAGGCCACCTCCTAGTTTCCCAGATTTTCTGGCAAATTTCCTTGATAGCCTTTGGTGGAACAGATCTCAACAGTTCAGCTGGAATACAGTCAGTGCCAGAAGCCTTATTGCTTGGTAAGTGCTGCAGTGCCCATAGAACTTCCTCAATCAAGATGGCTGGTTCATTTTCTACCAGATCGTTGCTAGGTGGCTCTACTTTGCTAGTACTAGAATATAGGTCTTTTGTGTACTCCAGCCATCTATTTTTAATGCTCTTCTGGTCAAACAAACATTTTCCATTTTTGTCTCTTATCATTTCCTTTTGGGCAGCAAAGGGAGTTCGAATTTTCCTGACATGGGCAAAGAGATCTCTAGTGTGACCTTTCTGCCAATCCACTTCCAGTTTTTGGAAATGCTGATTCCAGTAAGCCTCTTTGTCTTTTCTTGCTGCTCTTCGGAACTCTGCATTCAGCATCCCAACTTTGTTTTGATCCCCCGCAGACTTGGCCGCTCTACTTTGCTCAGCAATTTTGATGGTGTTTTCTGACAGCCATTTGTTCTTTTCCTCACGTTTCTTGTATGATATATGTTCCTGAGCTATTTTCGTGATAGTACTTTTTATTTCTTCCCACAATTCCTCTGGATATTTGTCTACAGTGTTAAGAAGTTCGAATCTATTTTTCACTTCAACAATATATGATTCAGTAACATTGGAGACATCAAACCGTTTCGGTGGGGCAGTTTTCTTGATTCTACAAAATTTCACTTTGATTACAAGCAGCTCATGATCAGAGCCACAATCTGCACCAGGGAATGTTTGACAGCTCTAATTGAACTCTTCCATCTTTGCCTGCAGAGAATGTAATCAATTTGGTTCCTATGCTGTCCATTGGGGCTTGTCCAGGTGTACAGACGGCGTTTTGGTTGCATAAACCATGTGTTTTCGACCAGAAATGATTCTCATTACAGAATTGGGTTAGACGGTCTCCAGCCTCATTTCTTTCACCCAATCCAAATTGCCCTATAATAGTTCCCTCTTTTTGATTGCCGATTTTAGCATTAAAGTCGCCAATTAGGTAAATAATGTCTCTTTTGGGCATCATTTTCAGTGTTTCTTCAATATTGGCAAAAAACTGTTCAGTTTCATCTTCTTCAGCATCTGTTGTTGGTGCATAGATTTGGAGCACTGTAATGTTCAGTGGTTTAGCACGGATACGGATGGCCATTATGCGGTCATCGATGGTGAAATAGCTCTCAATTACACGGGCTATTTTCTTCTGAGCTATAAATGCCACTCCATTTCTTCTTTGATCTTGATGACCAGAATAATACACAAAGAAGTTGTCAGACTGAAAGTGGCCACTGTCCTTTCAATGCAATTCGGTAACACTGAGTAAATCTATGTTTAGTCTCCTCATTTCTTGTTTGACGATGTCCATTTTGCCCAGACTCATTCCACGGACATTCATTGTTGCTATCTTGCACATTTTCGAACAGCGCAGATTCTTCCTTTCATTGCAGACAGCATCAGCAGTTGGGCCTCCAGAAGGCTTTCTCCCCTCTGTATCATAAATTCCTGCAATACTCGCGAAGGATTCTTGCTCTTCCCCAGTATCACGTCGGGTACTTACTGGCCTGGGGGGCCCACCATTGGGTACCATAATCAAATTATGCGAGAGACTTTCCATGAATTTTCTTGGCGATGATTTTCTGGGGTAGGTCGCCATTTCTTTCCCCAACCCTCACCATTTGCATGGTATGGGAGTTTGGACACAGTTAGTCTCATTTCTCGATTCAGACCTGTCTGGCTTTGGAGGCCCTTCTGGTAGCACTGCTACCGCCAGCATAGCTCTAAACTTCATTGAAGCACTCAAGCCCCTCCGGCGCGACAATACTCGGAACAAAATGGGGTAGCCGAGCGAGCGAATCGGGCAGTCGTTGAACGAGTCAGATGCCTCTTACATGATGCAAATCTCAACAAGCATTTTTGGGCTGAAGTTACAAACACCGTAGTATATCTAAAAAACAGATCACCAACCATAGCCATCAACGGAAAAACTCCAGAAGAGGCATGGACTGATCGAAAACCCAACTTGGCCCACCTGCGCATTTTCGGATCGAAAGCATATGCGCATATTCCCAACAACAAGCGGACAAAACTCGACGATAAAGCTGTCGAATGCATCCTGGCTGGTTACTGTTGTAAAAGTAAAGGCTACAGATTAGTCAAAGCAAACAATTATCGTGAAATTATAGTATGAAGGGACGTTACAATTCACGAAACTCCTCTCAATGTTGATATAATCTATCATCAAGAAATAGTGAAAGATTCAATTGAACCAAATGAGGCTGAAACGGAGAAGTCAGTGGGATAAGAGCCACAGCAAACTCGAGCTGACGGACTAAGACGATCGAATGAAACGCCGAAGCCGAGGCAGTTTCTTGGAAATCCTGTAATGTATTTTCTGGCAGCGGAACCTCAAACTGTTTCCGAAGTTTTAGCTAGTTATGATCAAGCTAAATGAGAACAAGCCAAGAAAAATGATATGGTATCAATCGAACAAAACAAGACTTGGAAGCTTGTAGACCTACCGAATGGGAGAAGAACAATTAAGCATAAAGGGATATTCTAAGTCAAAACTGACGAAGACGGCAATGTAAATCGTTACAAGGCGAGGCTCATAGCGAAGGGATGTTCTTGCAAACCTGCTGTTGATTACGATGAAATGTTTTCTCCTGTGCTCCAGTTAACTTCATTGCAATTGCTAATTGCATTAGCTGCTCACTTCGATATGGTAATTGACTAAATGGATGTTGATACTGCATTCCTTAATGGAGAACTTCATGAAGAAATTTCGGATTTTATCAAACCCGAAATCGAAGGAAAAGTCTGCTTATTACGCAAGGCTCTGTACGATTTACAACAAGCTGGAAGAGCTTGGTACGAAAAACTTGACCGAGAACTTTCAGTGCTGGGACTTCAGAAGAAGCGGATATGATCCATGTGTTTATTAAAAGCATGACGATAAGAAAATCCTCCTAATAGCTGTGTACGTCGACGTCTTAATTCTCCTCAGTAATCATCGCTCGAAACTGGACGAGTTAAAGAAACTACTGTGGCAGAAATTTAAGATGAAGGATTTAAGTGGAATTCACGATTGTCTTGGAATTCGTGTGACTAGGAACCGTGAGAAGAGTACCATCAGTCTTGACCAGAGTGCATACATTCGAACAGGTTTGAAACGATTCGCAATGGCGGATGCGAAATCTATGTCAACGCCATTAGTCTCCGGTCAAACATTGCCGAAGGCTCAGCAACCCTCGACAGATAAGGAGCGTGCAGAGATGGATTGTGTACCATTCCAAAGTGCGGTTGGAAGCTTAATGTATGCGACATTCGGGACAAGGTCAGACATCATCCATGCAGTAGGAGTTGAGAGCCAATACCAACCCTGGAATGGCTCATTGGGTAGTGGTAAAGAGAATTTTACGTTATCTCAAAGGGACCGTGAATCAAAAATTGACCTATAAAAAGGGAGATGGGGACATTTTCATCATTGGACACTGATGCCGACTGGGCAAACGATATGGATGATCGAAGAAGCTTAACTGGTTACGTTTTCTTTGAAGGCAACGGAGCAATCAGTTGGAATAACAATAGAAAGTCAAACATTGCTATCTCTACAACAGAAGCAGAGTACATGTCGTTAGCAGAAGCAACAAAAGAAGCTATATGGCTCAAAAACTTTATGCGGGAATTTGTTAACAAACAACTTGTTTACTACTGCAATAACCGAGGAGCTATTACATTAGCTAAAACTCCTGTGCACCATGCTCGTACAAAATATTTTGATGCGAAACATCACTTCATTCGTGAGAAGATTGCTGAAGGCCACATCAGAGTCAACTACTTGTCAACAGAAAACCAGATAGCGGACGTGCTGACTAAAGGGCTCGGAGAGTGAAGCATTGGTGGTGCATCAAAAGACTTGGACTTGCTGAAAACCTGGCAACCTGACACCTACTGATGAACAACACTAAGTGTACGCCAAGTGGGAGTATTAGAAATAATGCCTCACGAGGCTCTGTGCACGTAAGTGTGGGATTATTTAAGTAAAAACGTTAACTCTCATTGTTAAGTTCTTTTATCTTCGGTTAAGTTTTTGTTGCCAATCTGGTATTTTGCAGAAAATAGGTCTGTAAATTTTACTTTAAATTAAAGTTTTAAATCTAAATCCTAACAAGGGGAAGATAAAATCAGATTACTGTTATTAAATCTTAGAAATTTCTTTTGCTAGCATAATTATAATTTAATGATTAGTTATCTACAAGAAAAGAGCTCTTTATTAATGTGGGAATTTTGTTTTATATGATGTTCAAATACTTTGTTTTGCATTTAATCTTTTGTGAGTAGATAAGAAGGTCTAAATATGGGTTTAGTTGAAATATTCGGGTATGCGAGGTACTGCAGCGCAGTGGAAATAAAGTGAAACTGTGTCTGAATAACAAAGAGAAATGAGTGGAACAGTTGGTCCCCTACAGTCAAGTTATTATAATAGATAATCAACCTATTTCATGATCTTGAACCATTTCAGCTATGTTCAATTATTTTCTTAATCAAATTCTATTGAATCAAAAGCTGATTTGTAAAATGTATAATATAAGTATACATTACTTATATTATAAACTTGTTCTAGCATAATTTCTTAATTGGATAGAACCACGTGATAATGGCGGGAACCAATCTTAATGCTTCGTACCAAATGGTCTAAATACAAGCTACGAAAGTTGGTCTAAATATGAACTAGCACACATTTAGATCTTTTTATTTATTTGAAGCAAAAAACCCAATTGATCTATGAACTCTTCCTTTCAGAATGCCCGAAGTACTCCAAAGCATTATTCGAAAGGATAAAAAAAAATTAAAAAGAAAACACTATCTGAAGATGATAGAGGCCTAGAAATTCCACAAGGGGAGGGAACTTTGGTTCAAATGTATTCAGTGTTTTATGTGGGCCCACAGGGATTGTGCAGGTGCTGAAAAGAACGTTTATATTTGTGACTTTGGAAATAGACAATTAATATTTAATTTCATTCTTTCAGCATTTCTTCATATTTTTTTTTAAAAAAAATCGAATATTAAATTTTTGTTGGTAGCCCATATTTGGACCAAAATTTCAAAAACCAGATTTCTTCAACTTTAAAAAAAATTGAAGCAATTTTCTTTTATTTATTTTTTTTTATTTCAACCTTTTATCTTAAAGTAAACTCATTTTCGATATTAAATAAACTGGTACAATTTATAAAATAAATAAATGGCCAACACAAGTTTAAAATCTTAAAAATGTTAAAAAAATAAAAATCCAGACGTTTCATTCCGTGCCACGGGGAAGTGTCTTTTACATCGGCTGCTTATATGTGGACCAATGAACTGCAACAGGAGAGCACGGCTTATAGATGAATCACCAATCATAAGACGGGGAGGAGGAGCAACTACGCCTCCAATGGAGACCCGCCTGGCGGCGATCAATAGAACTTCAAAGTCGATTGATTAAGCCACGTAGAAATGTTTATAAATGTTGGATAACTATTGGACATGTAGATCTGTTTATAGAATGACTTGTGGAAGTTATCTGTAGATTGGATGATGGAGTCACATCAGCTCAGATTACAATAATAACATATATGGTCACCTTGGGAAATCACTATACAATTGGTAGCATATCCTAATGTGGGGTCTGTGAATCTTTCGATCGATTGTGGCACAGGATGAAACGTCTGGATTTTTAATTTTTTAGACTTGTGTGTTGGACTTATATTTATTTTATGAAACTTTTAAGCACACGTAAAAGTGAATTTAATATGGTACATAGTAAAGCAAATTTATAAAGTAGCAACATTTTTATTAATATTTTAATAATATTATCTCAATTTTTTTCTTCGTGAAATTCATAAAAGTGGTAGCCCATATTTGGACCTTCTCCTCTGTATAAAACATCAGTTTGATTTATAATTTGTTTTTATTTACTTGTCCGTTTACTATTAGGCTAATTTTTAGTTTAGTTCATATAATAGTTCATATAAGCTTAGTTTTTATTCTCAATAATATCCAGCTGCGACTGTGACATTCTACTTTCACTGAGCATTTATCCTAACCTTAATGTTTCAGGTTAAAACGTTTAAAGCTTCAATGGCTTCGATATAGAGGAGGACTATTTATTTATTATTATTTTATTGTTATATTTATCTTTATGTTTATTTCTTCTATTTAAGAATATTATTTCCTCCCAACATGGCTCGATTTTTAGTGCAGAGCAAATCCAAACTTCATAAGTGCTACAGAAAATAAACAGTAAAGAAAAAATTTCTGCTAGAATCCAATTTTAAAGGAGATGCATAATTTACGTAAAAAAACACTTTGGAAATAAATTCATAACAATAAAAAATACCGATAACACTAATTTCCATGAATGTTAACAATAACACGTGACTTATTCTACAAAATAAAATTCTAAATTATAATTACAGTAACCAAAACTTCAATAATAGATAAAGCTCAGGTTTTATGGCTGATTAACAAAATACTAATGAAAGAAACACAATCTTTGTAAATTACGTAAATTTCATGATTTATATTAATCACTTTATCGCGTTTTGCAGTTTTAGAAACTCTGATTCATTAGAATAATTGTGTTCTAACTGCTAATCTCAGACTTAGTGAACACACAGTTTCAGTTGCTGCATTGTTTCTGCAAGAATTATACTCACGTTACTGAAACACTGACAGTTCAATGCAGAAGTGATACTTTAGAATATAAAACAAAATACTGAACGAGTCACCACAGTTGAATGCAGAAGTGATACTTTAGAATAGAAA
>JAFIDM010010028.1:44725886-44759628 GCA_023159025.1 Thereuonema tuberculata | reverse complement strand
ATCTCTTGAAGGTGGAAATCGTCTGCTTATAATAACTATTTGGAAGCGTCGTAAGTTCAACTTTATCATAACTTTGCAGTAATGCAGTAATTTCTTAGGTTATTACAGGATATCATCAAATATTATATTGTAGAATATTGTTTATACTTTCACATAAACACAATGTGAAAATATTGTTGTAACAGAGGGCGACAAAGGAGGTACCACTGTCATACTTAGATGATTATTTAAAGATGGGATTTATAAAAACAAATACAGGTTATACTGCACTAATGAAAAATGAAAATGATTTCATTAAGGACACATGCCAAAAAGTATAAGAAAACAAATAGTATGATAAAGAAACCATGGATAATATGATTAATGATAATGTAGCTATGCCTATTATGAAAGCGCTACCTAAAATCCACAAAGATAAAGAATTAGGTTTATATAAAAATTAGATCGATAATTACTTGCAGTAAAACCGTCATTATGAGATTTTCTAAGAATTGTAACGAAGAAATTAAAACTATATAATATACATTCCGTTTTAGTATACACAATATGAGATCATTTTTAGGCTTCTGATACAAGTATCAGACGCTTTATATTCCCGGTTTGTCCTTATATTCCCGGACAAGTATCATTCAAATCTCATCAAATTATCATAAGCACAACAATCACAACAATCGCAAGAATTGCGCCTTTTGCATTCGCAACAATCACATTTTTGGTAATACAGCTCATCAACAATCACAATAGTCGCAACATTTGCGCCTTTTGCATTCGCAATATAGCTCAGCTACAATTACAACAATCACAATAATCGCAACAATTGCGCCTTTTGCATTCGCAGCAATCGCATTTATAATAATAAGGAAATTAAAGCAATAATTCAACAAAAAATTACGTGTCAGAAGCCGTTGCGAAGCATTGTGATTGGTTTACTAATCGCTATACCTACCTTGTTTAAAACAATTGCATGATTCATATTATGATGAACAAACTACAGTAGAGTCCCGCTATTCCGAACCCCTCTATTCCGAACAGAGTTCAGAAAAAAGTACCGATTTTTTTAACTTAAAAACAGGAGAAATTAAAAAGACGTTCGTGAAAAAACGTACATTTATTGTTATACAAAGAAGTTAAATAGAGACGTAGATTGATATACGCTGTATAGAGCTGACACTCAGAGATGTCTCCGCACTTAATTTACGCCTTAACAACTCAATACGTTGATATTATTCATGAAATCCGCCTATTCCGAATTCCCGCTAAATCGAACAGGTCCCAATTAGTTCGGAATAGCGGGACTGTATTATGATATCATTAGATATTATGAACTTGTAAACATCGATAATCTCACGATTAATAAAATTAGTGCATTTAGTAAAGATTCTAATATATAAAAAATATTAATGCTGCTTTTAACATTACAAAAACATCCTTGAAAAGATAACTATCCGATTTGACAGGTAAAAATTTGTGTTTATTGGAAGACCGTTAGGCCAGACCTCGGGTTTGATCATGGATGCGCCATCCATTGGAGAATGTGTGATTGAAGGATACAGCTATTGAGCAAGAGATCATCTTACATGTGTCGTTATGTAGACGACTCTTTTATTATTGTCAACAAACTAAAATGATCTTGAGATAATTAATGCTATTAATGATGAAATACACAAAACAGAAATAGACAGCAACTAATCTTTTCTTGGTGTCATGGTTTATAAGTCTAATAATAAATATTACACTCATATATATAAAAACAGCGGACAAACATGCAAATATAAATTATAATAGTATGATACCCAACAATTATAAAATATTATAAAACGAATGCCATAAACAGAGGTTTATGAAGCTCCCTCGACAAATACTGGACTGTAGAATGAACTGAAAACCATAAAAACGATCTTTAGTAATAATGGTTTTCCTGAAAAATATTTGGATAGGCAAAAAAAAATTTCAATAAACAGAATTAAATTAATAGCCCCTGATTCCCACAAATACAACTAACATGGATAAATACGTATGTATCTGTGGTTTACTAGGATATATATTGTTTACTAGGATATTAGGATATATTGCATCACATTACATTAAAACAATTATTATCAAAGCATAGTATAAGGATAGCAAGCAAAGCTAACAACACTTTAAAACACATACTAACTAACAACAAATTTCAACCATCAAAAGAAAAATCCAAATTAGACATTCAAGCAGCCATCTACAGGGTTAAGTGCCAGAACAGCGATTGTCCAGGAATCTACGTATAGGAGAAGCTAAAAGATAGCATTAACACGCGGTAAAAATAGAAGCAATATGCTACTGCACAATACTGCCAAGATATAGAACATAAAATAGATATCAGGAATCCTATCCTATATGGTAAACAAAGAGACCCCTTATCACAGAAAGTTCTTTGGATCATTAATAATAAGAAATAAAGATAGCTAAAACCAAGACCTATCCGTAAACAAAACTCTAAAATATAATATTTGGTGATATCCTATAATAATCTAAGAAATTATTGCATTAAGTTTTTTAAAACTTTTTAATCTTGTAAATTAGTGCTTTTGTTGTTGATTAATTAAAAAAAAACCACAAATAACCTCAAACACAATATCACACATGAACTGATGTAGATACGTACCGACTGCAGAGGGAAGTTGCTGCGCTGTTGCCACTGATGCTAAATAGAAACCTTTTTAATACTAATAATTCCACAATGTCCTTAGATAAATTATTTATTACTTAAACCTTTACAACACTGACAATATCTGCAAAATATTGCGAAACATGATGTTGTCAATGCTGTATTGGTTTAAGTAAGAAACATTTTTACTTGCGTCTTGTTCGCAAGTGAAGAGCTCGCTTGCGTCTTGTTCGAAAGTGTGGTCGAAAATGTTATTTATTCCCTTATGGGATCACGGACGTATCTTCAACTGGACCTAAGTCGAAGGATGACTAACAATGTAATACTCAACTTCAATCTTGTTATTTAAAAATTACATTTTTGGAAAACTCTAATTAATCGTGATGTTTTACAGTGGCTAATTTTAGTTTTATTGATTTTTTTTAGTTTGTCTTTTACTAATAGTCAAAATAGCAATTTTCTTAATTTCATTTATAATTGTTATATTATCAGATTAGTTTTAAAAGGATTTACTGAAAAATGTCGAACCAATTGGGACCAAGGTTCGTTCGTACAATCAAATAATTCTAATAATCAAACATACTTCAGAATATCCTGTGTATAAGAAACAAAATACAATTGGATTAACAATTAAATTCCTTAATTACAAGCAATTTAATTATAAACCTAATTACAATTGTACTTTAAGATACGAAGTAAAAAAAGGGAAATGGGAAATAAGTTTTAATACCTGCAAAGACAGGTTAAGACTATTTCTGTTCGAATACAGAATTGGCAACGAATGCATTAAGTGAAAGTATTTAATAAAAAGTGTACTAAAAGTAGGGTACAGATTATATTTTCTGTTGAGGGGGCGTGAAACGGCGATGAATATTTTTTCCTTTAGATAATCATGTTCTAGTGCAGAAGTAAAAGCCATTGGAAATAAGGGCAACAAAAGCGAAGTCTAATAAATAGTAAATACAATACATTTTATTTATCCTGAGGACACATGTCACAACACCTGTTCTGCTATACACGAAACGACGTTGTTGCTTCGGACAATGATCTACAAGTTACAGACAGTGAAATTACGGATGGATAAATTATAAGGGATGGCAGATGACAGGACTCACACAGTGCAGAAAAATAAAGTCATTACTAAAGAGTAAAATTTCTGTGTTATGAAACGGACAGTTTCATCTACAACCTGAAAAAATATTGTATGCCACGCAAATAAACCTTAAAATTCCTGCATGCCATATAAAGAACAAGATATCCATTGCTAATACATAAATATCTAACAACATACAGGATATATCTCATACTTCAACTACGGCAAGATGTACAAACGATAGAGTAGGCCTAAATAGGTTTTTCACATCATTGAGATTTCTTTTTCTTTCTTTCTATGTTGATGGTAACTGAGATCCTTTGGAGTTTGTGTCCAGAGCAGATCCTAATGAAAGATGTGACTTGTAAGGAAATTGTAGTTAAAACACTGTGATATTTTTTGTATTCGTAAGTTCATGCTTACATACAGGAAACGATATAAATACCAGAAAGGGAGACAGAGATACAGAATGCTATCACAGCACAGCTACGCACATGTAGATCTCGCTGTTAACTTCAACGATGTCTTTATGGTTGATTCTTTTCCTTTTATTTTGAGAGAAATTTTGTTGTTTTCCTTAAGAGAATCAGTGCAGCTGAGATCAGATCCTCCAAAGATTTTTTTCAGGGTTTTTTTTTTCCTTAATCTTTCAGAAAGTCTTTGACACTTATTTTTCTCTCAAAACACTGCTTTTTTTTAATGTGACATAACATAGAATAAATAACATAACTTAGTTACCCATTTCGCCGGAAACTTCCAAGCAGGCATGTACATAACTTAACATGTGGAGTGTACATGACTGACATTATAATTTATTTATTATATACACAATGCAATGTCACTAAGAGCAAGTCTGGCAGGAATTTCCGACGTCGTCTTCTGTCAGAACCAGTAAAGATCTTTGGCTGTGTCTTGTACGGAACCTTCAAGACCTGAAAAAAGGAAAAGACCCTTGCGATTAACAATGCCAGTGAAACCACTTGGCCTATGTTCACAACTATAACTTCCTCCTTAGCATCTATTGATTTCCTATTGACTAAAATAATAAACACTAGATGATTCCTTCGTTAATTTAGTAAAAAACAGAAATTTTCTTAAGAGTTAATGAACTTTCTCAGATGCACAGACAGGATTACATTGAAAATTTTCATAAACAATGATTTTTAAAATATATTGTTAATAACATAAATAAGAAATAGAAGAAAATCAATGAGGTAGTTTCCAAATTTTTGAAAATACATATATAAATATATAATAAAGTTAAAATAAAGAATAAAAAAAATAGTAAATCTAAAATTACCTTAGAATTTCCACATTAGTCATTACACTAATTCTATCCTTTTTTTATTACTGCTTCAGAATTACTAACATAAAATAATAAATTTATTTAGCCTTCAACAATATGGAAATTGGACTTCTATTATTATTTGTTCTATCTACTTTTTGAAAAGTTTTATTAAAGTATAAATAAATAATTTCTGTTTATTAGATTGTTTTTAACAATTGTGTATTTTATTAAGAATAATTAGTTGAATAAGAAACGAAATGGAAGAGTTTTCATTGTAAAAATATTGGTATAATGAGGAGGGGGGATATAACCCCACCATTGCCTCCGAAATGAAAGAAATCAAGAATTTTAATCTTTTTTTTTGGTTATTAAGCCTATCGTTTTGTTTATAATCCTTCCCCTCCAGAAAAAGGATACATCCTTTAGCATCGTAGGCGTCCATTCGAGACTCGTGGTTTCGTCTCTTTTAAAACTTATTCCTAATTAGATTACTCTAATTTCAAAATAGAAGATATATTTAATCAAAAATACAGACTTATTTCAGTTATTATAAACTATCATCATGGGAGTGCACAAAGATTTGGATTTGGGGATTGAAGTGGTTCTAATCGTTTAACCAAAAAAACAAAACGTTGTTGTCCTTTTTCTGATGGGGGAGAGATGAACCTTCAACCAAGGAATTGACAAACTCAAGCAAAGCAAATGAAAGAACCAACATCCATAAACAAAAGAACCCAACAATGCTTAATACAGTAGAATATTTATCTTTCTTTATATCAGAGCTTCTCCATCGCTGTGCTGTGAAAATCCTCTCGTCACCCAGTTTTTTTTGTTTTTTTTTGTTTTTGAAGAATCTATTAGTAACTAATTCGTAACATAAAATAATAATTCAATAAATAAATAATTTCTGCTAGAGAATAAATATTACTACATCTTTAATTGTGAACAAAAGACGTCAATTGAGTTACGAACAATGAAAACTAATAACCAATAGAATCACAGACATTAATATTTCCTCCTTTTGTCATTGATTCCCTAATGGCTATCATGATCTAATATCTTCATCCCGAAAGTATCATACATTTATTATATGAATCTATTACACAAATGACATTTATTTTGTTATTCCAAAGTTTACTAATAAAGCATAATTATATATAATAAGCTTTTTCTATATAAAAATTTGAATAAAAATATGCATGATTTTGTGTAATAATTTGTTTATTAAAAGAAATGAACATAAAGCCACAGCACAAGAATAAATGCCTTCTCTGTTTCAATTATGGGGAGGATTAGGGAACAGCTGTTTCACCCTTAAACGGGATCTTCAGCCCTACCCCGCCTCCCTCGATAAAAGAACCAGAGAAGGTGCAAACCAATGAGAAGGTCACCGACCAACCTGGCAGTGACCCCCCCCCTAAAGACAAAAAGGCAAGAAACAAAATTTTTGAAATGCCGAGAGGCATTATCAAAACCAATGCCTAAAACTAGTAGGTCAAAGGCAATAAAGTACAGAAACAAAAAGAAAACAAGGCTACATTTAAACAAAATAAGAAATTTAACGTGCTGAAAATACTAAAAGAAATGAACATAAAGCCACAGCGCAAGAATAAATGCCTTCTCTGATTCAATTATGGGGAGGAAATTATTTTAATATTTTCAGCACGTTAAATTTCTTATTTTGTTTAAATGCAGCCTTGTATTCTTTCTGTTTCTTTACTTTACTGCCTTTGGCCTTCTAGTTGTAGGCATTGGTTTTGATAATGCCTCTCGGCATTTCAAAAATTTTGTTTCTTGCCTTTTTGTCTTTGGGGGGCCACTGCCAGGTTGGCCGGTGACCTTCTCATAGGTTTGCGCCTTCTCTGGTTCTTTTATCGAGGGAGGCGGGTTAGGGCTGAAGATCCCGTTGAAGGGTGAAACAGCTGTTCCCTAATCCTCCCCATAATTGAATCAACGACTTCTTCGTTTTTGTTTTTTTTTGGTAATGAGTGTATTCTGTAATTTTGGAATTAGAAAAATTTACTTCTTTCCTTTCACATATTATTTCGTAATTTCCTCTCTCTCTCTCTCTCTCTTTTTTTTTCTAAACCGCGAAAACGAAATATCCACTTTTATTATTCAAATCATAAAATCAATTAAATAAAAAAAGTTTCCAATCTTAGCTAATTCAGTTTATATAATTACATTGGATTTATTTTAATCGAAGCACAACCAATTAGTTAAGATTTGATGTTCATTGTTTAATGAAATATTCATAGAATTAGGATAGAAATTCATTTTTTACATTCCAATGTAAAAGTTTCGATGCGAATTTTGTCCATTTTCTGCGTTGATTCTTCGACAAAGACCATTTGCAATTCGGAAATATATGTTGGTTAACCCTCGAATATGTTTCAAGAAATCATTTGTTCAAAGGTATTAAAGTGTAAAAGTGTGTGTGTGGGGGGGGGGGGGGCTGACTGACTGATTTGATGATTTTCATTTTCCTACGGAAAAGAAGCAATCGAAATAATAAGAAAAAAGCAAAATTTGTTTGCTCCTTACCCGTGTCGCATAAATACACGCAATGACATAAAAATTTCCACACCAAGATCATTCTATAACAGCGAAAGCAAATCAATATCTACTGCGATGGTAGGTCTGCAATTGAATAGCAATTGGTGTTATTGCGCATGGCCGCTTGTCCTACTGCAATCGCAAGCTTATGAGGCACACGCAGTGGAATCTACATGCACTGTAAGGTGATCAGGTGAGTGATCAACATGCCGCGAAGACGCCTAAGACATCAGTAAGAACAACTCACGGAATTTGAGAGAAGCCGTATCATCGGGTTGGACTAAATTACTTTCCATTTGGGCCGTTCTGAACGACCTGCTCTGGACGACCCAGACAGACCCATGGAGAGAGGATAGTTTGATCACAGAGAGGCACAAACAGATCAATGGTTTCCTTGTCCACTATCAAGGTACACGTGGCTGGATTACAAGAGAATTCTGTCTCTGCCAGAACCATTTCCAGACGCCTAGCGGAGGCGAATCTAAATTCTAGACGCTTTTGTGCCTTTGACACCTTAACATCATCGACTGAGTGGTTTCAGCAAAATGGAATGCACGGACTGGCGATGGATCCTGTTCAGCGACGAATCCCGCTTTTGTTTGGGAACGGATAACCAAAGGTGCAATCCCAATCTCAATTTACAACGGCATAAATGCACGCGTGATGGTCTAGGGTGTCATCGCATAGGACACTCGTACGTCACTAGTACTTTTACGAGAGACATTGAAAGGGTACGGTCAGGAGATCCTGCGGCTCATGTGCTGCCCTTTCTGGCTGCGCGGCCAGGAGCGATTTTCTATTAAGATAATGCTATTCCTCACACAGCTAGGGTTTCACAAGATTAACTACGTCATATTGTGACTTTTCCTTGGCCTGTCCGCTCGCCTGATTTCTCGCCAGTTGAGCATGTCTGGGACGGGACGCCAACTGTCGCCATGTAACAATGTTCGTAATTTGGAAGGTTATTTGCAAGAACTGTTGAAGTAAAAGATAAAAGCTAACTGAAATGGCTAAATCCTAACTTTATTACTAACTAAAGGGAAAAAAACAACTTCAGAACAGTCAAAATAAAGGAAATACAATAACCAAAAACGAAAAAAAAACAAAAAAACTAAAGAATTTAAACACATTAACACTTTTAATACTTTAATAATAATAAATAGAAATTTGTGAAAAATTAACAATTAAATAAAATAGGTCTATTTAGATACAAAAGTTAACTTAAATGAGCTCGTAAATTAAATAGTTGTGATCAAATCATGCTAGTATTTAGTCAATACAATAATACTAATTAATTTTCAGTAATAAAAGAAATTTAACCTTTTAACTATAAATACTTTTGAGTAAACAAGACAAAGACTATGGTTATCGGAAGAAAGACAAAGAAGATAAACATAAGTATTCGGAATGAGACATTGGAACAAGTGAACAACTTTAAATACTTAGGGTGTACTATAAGTGGTGATATGAACTGCTGCCAAGAAGTCAAGAGGAGGATAGCAATAGCAAAGGAGGCTTTTAATAGGAAAAGGAGCATCTTCTGCGGACCTCTGGAAAAAGAACTAAGGAAGAGACTAGTGAAGTGCTTTGTGTGGAGTGTGGCATTGTATGGGGCAGAAACATGGACATTACGACGCAGTGAAGAGAAACGACTAGAAGCATTTGAAATGTGGATATGGAGAAGAATGGAGCATGTGAAATGGACAGACAAAATAAGAAATGAAGCTGTGCTAAAAAGAGTGGGTGAAGAAAGAATAATGCTGAAACTGATCAGGAAGAGAAAAAGAAACTGGTTGGGTCACTGGCTAAGAAGAAACTCCCTAATGAAGGATGCACTGGAAGGAATGGTGAACGGTAAAAAAGTTCGAGGCAGAAGAAGATTTAAGATGATCGACAACATTATGGTAAATGGATCTTATGTGGAGACGAAGAGGAAGGCAGAAAATAGGAAAGATTGGAGAATGCTGGGTTTGCAGTGAAGGACCTGCCCTTGGCAGAGAACTATGTATGTATGTATGAGTAACTGCTATCTTTAATCTTATTTATAAGAAAAAAGTTTATATAAATGAATGTCTTCAATATGCAGTTACTTTGAAAATATCACTGATCCAGAGATAAACCACTCCACGTAAAGATTTTTATCCTATTTTAACGGCTTATCACCTGAATTTTTCACTCTTAATTTTCCTTTAACAATTTCCACGTTTCTTTCTCCACGTTTCTTGTTTCAAGGGAAGTAGATTCCAATCGAACAATCATCATCGATTCTAACACAATCTTCTATTTAAATCATTAATAGTCCATCGGCGTTGAAATTAAAATCCATCCCTTGGCTTCTTGAACGTCGAAGTGATGCGGCGATTAGAAGATGCTGGCAGGAATGGGTGGACAATGGCAGATTTCAGCGTCATGAAGGTAGCGGTTGCTCCTAGGGCCACAGCAGAGCGGGAGGATAGAGTGATTGTCAGATCAGCTGTCACAGCGCCTGAATCATCGTTATCAACCATCAGACGTGCGACCCGCAAACGAGTGTCCACCATGACCATTCACAGACGGCTGAGAGAGCGACATCTACGCTCGTACCGACCGCTACGCCACCTGCCACTCACGTCTGTACACCGTTGGGCCAGATTACAGTGGTGCTTGGCTCGATCCGGATGGAATGATGCTGACTGGGGATGTATAATGTTTAGCGACGAATCCCGCTTCCAACTGTGTCTTGACGATCGTCGCAGACGTATCTGGAGACGCCCAGGGCAGCGTGCCGATCCTGCTTTCACTATTGCACTCCACACAGGCCCTCAACCAGGAGTTATGGTCTGGGGTGCCATTTCCCTTGATAGCCGGACCCCTTTGGTCGTCATTAGCGGCACACTTACAGCACAGCGGTACGTCGACGACATTCTGAGACCTGTTTTGCTACCCTTCCTTTTGCAGTACCCTGGCCTTATTTTTTAGCAAGATAATGCCAGACCACATACGGAACGTGTTGCTATGACCTGTCTTGCAGCTTGTGAAACACTTCCTTGGCCAGCCAGATCCCCAGATCTCTCTCCAATCGAGCATGTCTGGGATATGATGGGAAGGCGACTGCATCCACCAGGGAATGTGGATGACCTAGCCCGACAATTGAAGCAAATTTGGCAAGAAATACCGCAGGAGACCATCACTCTATCGCAGGGAGCTTTATCACTCTATGCCATGTCGTGGCAGCTTGCATTCAGGGTAAAGGTGGGTCAAAACCTTATTGAGCTCGTTACTTTGTAAGTCTGTAACTCTGAAATAAATCATTCAATTTGTCTGAAATTTTAATCATTTTCTATTTTGTACATAATCTTCCTCTCCGCCAATTTTTGTTTCCATCGGACAACTCCTTCTAGGTGCATCGTTTTTTTTTTTGTTAATGAGTGTAATTTCAAAATGAAATTACACTGTTTAAGTTTTGTTTAAGTTTCTTCCACTAATTGTGGTAAAGTAAATATGAAGACTTTACCAACGTAATTAAATGAGGTATTTACTCATCGCGTAATGAGGCAGTCCTGAGGGATCCAGTTTCACAAGTCCTCAAAACAATCCTAGGCCTCTAATTTTAAAGAAATCAATAGAAGGGATTTCTCAGTCAGGAATAAAGACCTGGGTTTTTAAGCTAGATCGTAAATAAGCTGTGTATGAAATGTTTCGTTTTACTGCCGTTTTACTCGTGATTCGCAAAAAACAGAAGAAAAAAACAGAAGAAAAATGCTCAAATGAAATAATAACACGGAGGCGTAAAATTTCATGTTCGGTTGAAAGCTTGGAAGTTAAAAATGTTTGCGAAGCTATCGTAAGAAATTGGGAGTAAGTTTTTGTTTATTGAAAAGAGAAGAATATATCAGAATAGTATCCCAGTGTTTCTATCAGATCAGAATTCGATCTTTCTATTAGTTGAAATTAATTATCAAATGACAGAAACAGAAAACCCGTGCTATCTTTAGTCAGAAAACTGTCTACAATATACAAATATGTAATAATTTTCTTATTATCAGACGTTTTAAATTATAAAAACAATTGGGGAAATATCGATAATTTTTTTTCATAATTATAATGATTTAAATCACTGAAAAACCGATTCTATAGGCTAGTTCTATTATTATTATTGTTGTTATTATTATTATTATTATTATTATGTTTCAAACCTTGGGTTTCCCCTGCAAAAAACAATATGTCGGGTCAAGGACCAAAGCATATATTGCCAAGCGTAAAGACGTGTGCAAGAATGATTAGGGATGTGTGGTTGTGTCCATAAATTTTCTAACTATGCGTGTTGTGTTGAGTACTATAGCTTTCTGCAGTTGTGCATAAGTGTTTTTGTTAAGTCCTAGTGTGCTGAGACTGTGGTGCAAAGTGTTAGGTACCAGACCAGTGGCGGACAAGACGATGGGTACAACACGTACTCGATCCTGCCTCCACTGCTTCTGGAGCTCGTGTGCTAGGTCTGTATATTTACTGATCTTGTCTGCGTGAGTTTTCTGCATGTTCTTGCTGATAGGCACTGCAATATCAATGAGATAGGTCTGTTTGTTGACCTTATCAACAAGTGTGATGTCAGGTCTGTTGTGATGTATGGTTTTGTCTGTGTGAATGGGACGATCCCAGTACAGTTTATGTGAGGATGACTCTAATACACTTTGTGGTATGTACTTGTAGTATGGAACCGTGTTCTTAATAAGTGAATGTTTGTGTGCTAGCTGTTGATGAAGAATCGACGCTACCTGATTGTGTCGGTGGAGGTAATCTGTCTGGGAGAGAAGGGGACAGCCAGATATTATGTGGTCGATCGTCTCATGCGTAGTGTGGCATTTCCTGCATTTGTCGTCATGTGTGTTTGCGTCGTGTAGGATGTGTTTCTTGTAGTTGCGTGTATTATTATTATTATTATGTAAATGTTTCAATTGTTGAGTTTCTTTGGCAAACACAAGGACCAAAGCACATGTTGCCAAGTGTAAAATAAAAGTGTGTAAGGGGGAGGATGTGAGGGATGTGGTGTTGAGTCCATGAATTTCCTAGCTATAAGTGTTTTTATGAAGTCCTAGTGTGCTGAGGCTGTGATGCAATGTGTGAGGCACCAGACCAGTGGCGGATAGGACGATGGGTACAACACGTACTCGGTCCTGCCTCCGCTGCTTCTGGAGCTCGTGTGCTAGATCGGTGTATTTACTTATCTTGTCTGCATGAGTTTTCTGCATGTTCTTGCTGACAGGCACTGCTATATCAATGAGGTAGGTCTGTTTGTGGCCTTATCAACATGTGTGAAAGGGCGGTCCACTACAGCTTATGTGTGGGTGACTCTAACACACTTTGTTATATGTACTTGTAGTACGGGACCGTGTTCTTAATAAGTGAGTGTTTGTGTGCTCGCTGTTGATGAATGATCGTTGCTACCTGATTGTGTCGGTGGAGGAAGTAGTCTGTTTGGGAGAGAAGGTGGTAGTCTGATATTACGTGGTAGATCGTCTTATGTGTATTGTAACACTTCCTGCATGTGTTGCTTGTAGTTGCATGTCGGTACGGCTTGGTCCTGCATTGCGATCATGAACCGTTCTGTCTCCGCGATCAGCTCATCACTCGTCAGCCATCTGTTCGACACTTCCATGTCGACATGAGGCTGGCTGAGTTCGTGGCGATGTCTGCCGTGGATCCTTGATTCGAGCTCATGATTCATGCAGCTGCTGAGTGTGTGTGTGTGTGTGTCGAGGGTGCTGGATAAGGGTTTTGGAGGTCCAGGGGGTTGAGATGTGTAACAGCATTGACAATGACTAAGTGGAGTGAGGAGTGTTGTGCTCTTTGGTGGAAGTGTGTGTACTTGTTTATCGTGTAGGATAATGAGGTGGATGAGTCCTCGACCTCCTTCCTTGCGGGAGAGGTCATCCTTTCCGGCGCGGACTTGGGGTGGTGCATGTTGTAGTGCTTTGAGTTAAGGTGTTTGTCCAAGGGATTATGCCAAAGGAGGATGTAGTTTATTCGAATACGTACAATATATGAATATTGAAATATGTACAGATTGGCCAAAAGAACCTACGAATATTTAAGATAAAAGAGTCCAGGTGAAGCACTGTATACTTTTGTATATTAGAAATGTCTTACTATTCGAATATTGAAAATGAGTAATTTCACTAAAATGATAAAAATAATAACGTATAAAACAGGAATTAAAATAAAATCAACTGATCTTTGAACTTGAATAATAAATTACTTAAATATGTAAAAATAATATTTTAAAAAATAAATTTAATGAATCTTTCATTAAGTAAATCATTAAAAATTGATGAAAGATGTTGCCTATAAAATTTTAAGTTATTTGTAAAATAAAAATTCAGAAAGAAGTTTGCTAATAACTTTATTTATTAAGCAATTTATTTAGTATTGATTTACTTATTTATTTACAAATTACGTTGAGCTAGTCATGTAAAATATTAAAAGAAGTATCATATAAGAAACTGATTAAATGGCAGTAATTTTGATGAAAAAGTTATTGATTAAAAAATATAGTTGTTTTAATTTTGTTGATGTAGTTTAGCTTACCTGCCATATTACTCATACTTGTGTATGTGTGGCTTCCACTATAGTTTCCGTCCAAATGAGATATGTCGGACGTGATGGTGTCGTGGTAGCGA
The DNA here is from genome assembly GCA_023159025.1 of Thereuonema tuberculata. NCBI lineage: Eukaryota > Metazoa > Arthropoda > Chilopoda > Scutigeromorpha > Scutigeridae > Thereuonema > Thereuonema tuberculata. The sequence continues at coordinate 44,745,394 of JAFIDM010010028.1, read as the reverse complement.
GGCGTGCCCCAGGCCTCTGATGGTTTACCGAGTGGCGTGCATTGGCCCGGCACAGGCGGCAACCTTGTCGGCCTCACCGACGGCTGAAGAAGAATCGACGAGTACTGCGGATTAAAGCGGCTGGTTCCGGGCATACTGGTAACGCTCGAGTACGCCAGATCGTGCATCTGCCGGTGCGAGTAAGTGGCTTGCGACGACAGCGAGTAATGCCAGGGGTCGCCTTGATGGAGGCCGTGTAGGCCGGCGGCCGCTGCCGCTGCATGGTACGGATCAGCCGCGTACGTGAGGTCCGGATGACCAAGACTTGCCAGACTCCCAGGCGTTGGCTGGTAGTTACTGTTCCAGAAAGACGGAGGGAAATTCCTCTGCGACATTGGAGACACATCTGAGGGGAGGAAAAATAAGGGAATTAATTAATTCCAGACCACAGAAATGCATCAGTCTTCCTCCTGTCTGAAATAATTGTAATAATAATTATTCGTTTACATTTTATTAATGATATAAGCGCAATACAATATTTCTATTAAAAAATATATAAAAAAAATAATCTTGAAATATTAAAATTATAAAATACTAAAATAAAGTAAAATGAATTAAAGAATGCAGTCCCAGAAAAATAGTCCCTTCAAAGATTTAATGTTAGGTTTTAATGAAACAAACAAATAAAGGGGTTTGTTTTTGATGTTTTTTTTTTAATATTTTCTTATTTTGAGAACAAAATGGAAGCTTTCGTTTGATGCTTTTATGTTTCACACAAAGAAAGTCCCATTGATAGAATGTAGCGCTTTTTTGAAAGCTCTTGTTTTTTAGGTAATTTTAAATGTTTAATTTTATTCAATCTCCTTAAAAAAGGCGTAGCGATATTATTAAACTTCATAATATATCGGAAGCGCCTCAAAGGAAAAAATACACAATGATATTTAGAAATATATTTTCTTAGTATTTGTTTAGGAAACATTGTAAGGTAACTTATTTTCTAAAAGAGAAACAAACCTGTTATTATTTGAGTAAAAACTAACTGCTTTCTTATTCTGTTTCGAAGGATTTCTTGAATGATGTTAATTGTACAAATTTTATTGAAATCAGGAGAAGAGGCCTAAGGGATCTAATGTCCACCGTGGATATGTTTTACTCTATTCTAAAAATTGTTTTTAATACTTCATTATTTAATAATTTAATTTGTAATTATGTAAAATATCGCTATTTTCTAATGTTTATTTCTTTTATTGGTGCTTTGAATAATTTAAAATTGTGGGTTTCTTTCTAAGATTTTTTTATGAAATGTCGTAAAAAACTAAATCCTCCAATTCTTTAATTAATATTTAGTTTTTATTTATTCTATTTAAAAAAAAAAAAGGAAAAAAGAAAAAAAAAGAAAGAAATTTAGAAATATATTTTAAGGAAAGTAGACTTTAGCTTCTTTACAACCTCTTCTTTTTAAATAAATTATTTTAATTTTTAAAATTTTAACGTAATTAACTTACATAAATTAAGAAAATAAATGGTGAAATTAGATTAGGAAAATAGAAGCATCTTATTGATGAAAAGCAGAAATATCGCCATTTTCATAAAAACGCTGGAAATTTAATTTTAATTTTTGAAATTTTTAATAATAATAATAATAATAATGAATTTAATAGTTCTAATTCCATTTTTGATTTGATTGATGTATAACGCTGTCAATTTATAAAACAATAAAGAAAAGAAAATAACTTACTTTACAACAATAAGTGAATGGGCATTTTGTAAGTCTCCAATTTGATATCCATTGTTGATATATAATTGTAGGAATTCTTAATTGGATATCCATAAAAATCCAAAATTCAATTCGGCAAAGTCACTTCTTCCATTTCCGTTTTGTTTTAAAGCAGATTTTTTAACAATTATAGTAAATAAAAGCCATTCTTAAATTATTGGAATTTGTCAATAATTTTACGGAAAATTTGAAAACTAAAAAACAAAGAAACATTTCTTTTTTCAAAATTTAAAGAGTTTCAAAAAGTTTTGGACGATTTTAGTTTTTTTCTAAAAGAATTAAAAATGTATTTATTAATTAAATAATATTGCCCTGATGTAGGCCTTTCATTTATTTGTGGAACTTTTTATTCTAATGTTGATTCATTTCGTTTCATAATGGGAATTTTATACTAATTTTATTTCTAAAAAAAATACATAAATCTCTTAATTTAGAAAAAAAATCTATTCCACAAATTAAAAGAATATTGATGTTGTAAAATTAAATCTAAAGAAAAGAAAGAGAAGTGATTCTCTATAATAATTATTTTGAAGTAAAATATAAAAATCAGATCAAAAACATCAGAAAAAAACCCTATGTTTTATTAATTAATTTAAAAGCAAAATTTAAATTATAATAAACAAATATGATAATAACATAAAGACCGTTACAAAGTCGTATTTTTCATTATATTTTAAATAAGAAAAAAAAAGATAAGCAGTACAAGAAATAAAAAAAGAAAAAATGAAAACAGAAGCAGATGAAACAGTGTTAGATATGGGTTGTTTTTTCAGTCGAAGAATAAAAAATTCATCAATAAAGATATCACTTGGAAATAAAGATATCACTTGGAAATAATTTGGTCTCACCCATTGTTAATCAAAAAATCTCTTGATTTTGTTTCAGTTCAATTTTTTGGAATCCAAAGGCTTTTGCATCAACTGTTACATAATCAAATAAACAAACAAACAAAAAGATCAAGTTTTAACTCTTCATTCTTCTTTAAAATTTAAAATCTAACCACTTGAATATTCATCCTTTCCCGCATTTATTGCAATCCCATCCAATTAAAAATAAAAACAAAAAAAAATATTTTATGTAATTTGTATCGTTCCGTTACTCACTATACCGCCACACACACACGTATACAGTCTAAGTATGTGTATCGTCTTTGATGACTGAACCTTTATTAATAGTTATTTACTACAATAAGTAATCCCAGAATCAGGTTAAATAACGGGCCTTTACAATCTATCTCCTTGATATATGACAATAAGAGAAGATGGGCTGCACATGTGGCGAGATTAAGGGACGATAGATGGACACATACTGGAACAAAAAGAAAACGTGGAAGACCACCGACGAGATGGGAGGACCCCTTGGTCAAGATGTTGGGAAGAACCTGGAGGAGGAAGGCACAGGACAGGGACTGTTGGAAGCATCTCTGCGACCTGCATTTGTGGAGAAATCCCAGGTGAAACCACGGGTCCATCAAGGAGTCAAGAATAATAGGATCCTTTGTATCAGATAAGGTTATAGTTCTATCCAATCTCCTTGAGAAGAGATTTTGTTACATATATGTATGGTACGTTATAAGTTGTAATGAGACATTATAACTGTATCTTCTAATATTGACATTCTGATTGGAGTTTATTAATTACAAATAAAAAAGAATCTCAGAGGCCAAAATAACTATAAATTCGTAATAACAACTTTTTATCCCTCGTTCTTTCAATAATAGTAAAAAGGCTCAGTCGTGGCCCGACCTTTTAGCTTATTTTGGTACCAATGACCTTTGTACCCTTTACAAACATTTACAAGTGAGGGGGAGAGGGTTCTAACAACTTTACGCTGTTTCTACTTTGAGGGTTCGCGACCTATCAGTTGTGAAACGCAATTCTAAGTTAAAAGAAGAAATATAATGTATGAGGAATAAAGACAATCCTATTAGGATAAATATATGAATTAAAAGGTTTTGGAAAGAAGGTACTTAGTGTATCAGAGTGGTAACACAAATGTACAAGAAATGTACACTTACAAATGCACTTTTGCTTTTTTTTTTTTGTATGCAGATAAAAAGAGGAATCTCTAAAGGTCCGTCTATTTCAAATTTACCGAAATTTCATCTCTAGAGAAGGATTGGAGAGCAATTGATCGCTTTCCCATTCGAAGAGTGAAGCAACTTACATCAATTATTAAATCGTATAACAATGTAGTTTGGTAAGATCATTTATAAAATGTTTAAAACTATAAATATTTTAAATGTACATACCGTATTTCTTCTTCATCTCACTCCTTCTAGATATATTGTTAATCATCATCATCTTCTTATATCATAAAATAAATGTAAAATTAAAAATAAATTTAAAATACATTTATTAGCCAGGAATTTTCGAAGAGACTATTTCCTTCTCTCCTTCTTCAGCTACAATCATTTTTAACAAATATGGGAATTGAAAATCATGATATTATAACATTTCATTGTAGTAACTATCATGTTAACACTTATTCTTACATTTAACACTCATCTATTCTTACATCGAGATTGTTTAATTATTAAAAAATATGGGAAGTCAAAATTATGATATTATAACATTTCATTGAGTAATTATCATTTTAACACTTCATCTCATCTATTCTTACCTTATTAATACAATGAGATTGTCTAATTAAATCTCTAGCCAAGTTTGCAATAACATTACTAACTTCAACACCATTGTTTCTATTTATATTTTTATCTTTGGTATTTCGTATGTATAAACTTTCAATTGTTTTTCTCATTTTAGAATCTTTCTCATTATATAAAATTTTAATTTCTTTATTAATACAATGGGTTTTCCAGTAATGTTATTGCAAACTTGGCTAGAGATTTAATTAGACAATCTCATTGCATTAATAAGGTAAGAATAGATGAGATGAAGTGTTAAAATGATAATTACTCAATGAAATGTTATAATATCGTAATTTTGACTTCCCATATTTTTTAATAATTAAACAATCTCGATGTAAGAATAGATGAGTGTTAAATGTAAGAATAAGTGTTAACATGATAGTTACTACAATGAAATGTTATAATATCATGATTTTCAATTCCCATATTTGTTAAAAATGATTGTAGCTGAAGAAGAAGAGAAGGAAATAGTCTCTTCGAAAATTCCTGGCTAATAAATGTATTTTAAATTTATTTTTAATTTTACATTTATTTTATGATATAAGAAGATGATGATGATTAACTATAAATATTTTTTCAGCTTTAGAAAAATATATATATTACATATATTATTATAATGTATTCAAGAAATTTTCAGGAACAACTATTAAATCAGGTAGATTTTTAACGTGTGTAAATTAAGCAACTTAAGATAAAAATTGAAGTCATCACAATTTAAAAAGCTTATGTACAATAAAATACAAAACACGAGTACTTTCGAGATGGTCTACTGGAGAAATAGAATAGATTAGGAAGTGGACAAAGTGGAAGATGTGAAATGATTAAAACCATTTGGAATTGGCGGGAGAGGCATCAACAGGACATCCAATGGAGAATAAACACACTCTGAACGGGGTGATTATAATAAAAAAGAAAAAAATATATATATAATATTTTAATATATAATAAAATATAATATAAATCTGACCTTTAAATTGAATAATCCACTTATTTAAAACACTTATTATTTTTAATCTATAACATAATTTGAGTTTTAAATTAAAACGATTCACTTAGCGGACACATACAAAGTAACAAACAAGGTTCTGAAAACGATTGTAACAAAAAGAAAACAAACAAAGAATAATTCGATACTAATATATCACAAGATTAAATTATCTTGAAGACGCCTTGGACCAAAACAAAGGAGAAACCGGTTGGATCTATTTTGAAATGCACTTAACTTTGTAATTTTACTTCAGTGGGTTGCTCTGTCAATTGATACGCACACGTTAAAATTGATTGATTAAATTATGTTCTAAGAATAATTTACTATAATCAAGTAATTACATATATTTTGTAATACGTAGATGTATTTTCATCTTTTCTGCATTGCTTCAATTCTCATTTGTGTTGTTTATTTCTTTTATGAAAATTTCAGTCGACATCAGTGATAGGAGAGACTGAACTGACAAAATTAAAAGAAACGTGTATTGTTATTATTATTATTATTCACCTGCATTCATTTGAATTTGGATAACTTTGAATTATTTCCTAATTCCGGGGAAATAAAATAAATCAAAGGTTTTTTGTTTTTTTCCTGAACTTAGTTTCTGTCCAAACCTACAAAACGCCGTTGTTGTTTAAAAGCGATGAAACGTTTCATAACAAGGAAATGGGAAACATTAAAATAGAAACAGAAGACTCGAATGAAATTCTTATAATTTGGTCGAAAAACTTAAAAGTCTACTTGCTTTAAAATGTGATTGAAAACTTCATTATTATTGCTATTATTATTATTGTAAAATGTAATTATAATGAATTTCTATTGTTATTGTTATTGTAAATCCTACATGTAATATCTAATTTCATTATTTTGTTGAATTAACTTCCAATGTCTTTAAAATTTATTGTTACTAGTTCTTACTGTACTCCACAAAAATAAGCTAAACATAGATAACTTTAATATACATAAGTACAAACATATGTAGAATTAAATCACAAAAATACTTTTACTTTTAAATTATGTTACTGCCTAATATAAAATTAGCACTTAGCGCTCTACTTGACAAAAAAAAATCACTTGAAAACTATACATTGATGTAAGTCTTTTTTTTGAACACTGTATTTTAAATTAATTAAACAATTATAGTACACCTATATTCAGAACCTGTTGATAGGGATTTGTCAGTCCTAATGGGTCAGTAACTTTTGTATTTAGAAATCATAATAAAAAAATATTATTATTATTAATACTTTTCAACTTTTATTAATTATATTTATGAAATAGCGAAAACCAAAATGAAAAATCGATATTTCTTTTCATCTGCTAACGACAAACCATTCCAACCATTTGTATTTTCTGAAAAAAATAGATTGGATTAACTTTAATCTCATCAGAATTAACGAAGTATTCATAGAAATAAGATTCCGTTCCAGTTTAAATCCCAGTGTTTTTCTTTCTCTCTCCTAATATCTCGTCAATGGCTCATTTGCACAATAATTCAAATAGAAAAATGAGATTAAATAGGCATTCGAATTATTAGTGGGACTGGTAAGTCTAAGATTACTAATAATACGACTTCTACAATGACTTAACTAACGATTCCGTTTTAAAATATCTTGAAAATTCCATTAAATGCTAAAATTAGAAACATTAAAGTTTCTATTCTAAAGGAAACACCACATGACGTAATTAACAAATCTGAATTGAAATTGAAAAATGTTCAACGCAGGCCGTGTTTAGTAGAAATCTATTTGAAATCTCTTTATTGACAAAGCGAATAAAAGTATGTGTGGAGGGAGAGAGACTGAAAGGAAGGCTGTACAGGTGGTTCCCTAAGTAATTATTGAATTACACAACAAATGAATTACAAGCATACAGGGAGGTTTATAAAGAAACAGCATCAGGATACGTAGAAAAAAAAAAAAGATAATTGTTTTAAGAATAAAAAAAAGAAATAACGAAATAGTTTGTTTGTTTGTTTTATTCCAATAGAAAGCGAAGCTTACGAAACTAGTCCGTTTGTACGTTCACTCCTAATAATTTTTGAACTTGTTGGAGGAATCTTGTTGGTAGGAATATTTAATACGATCTCATTTGTAATCTTTGAATTCTTTTTCCTATGAATCCTTGATCGAGAAATTAACGCCAGAAGGTGAAAGAGATTCCCAAAGGACAGCGATGATGTTGTTGTTGTCCTAAACAATAAATAGTAATTCTTGCATTTGAGATGTATATAAAGAAAAAAAGAAAATAAATAAAGTCGTCTTTGTCCTTTTTCAGAACTTTAAAAAAAATAAAAAAATAAGAAATTTCTCGACATTAAAGTAGTTCTTTAGCTTGTTTTTATTTGTCTTTCTTTATAATTTCTTCCATGGTGTTTGATCTAATCATTGGTTAGTCTTAGTTCTATTTTTTTTTTTTTCTACAGAAACTGAAAGTAAGTGAAAATTTGTAGATTTCCTGAAACCAGGGAAAATGATCTATGACCTAATTGCTGTTCAACATCTTGAAAAGATATTCTTAGCATCCCGTCACTTCTACCCAAATTTCCAGCAAATCGTCGGGCCCAGCCTTCCCTGTCCAGTGCCTGGTCGACACCTGGAGGCCGTTTTTTAAGTTAGTGACGGCGCTTCCGGGCGATGACATCCGTGCAGATGGGCAGCCGTGAGGTGGAGCGTTTCCGGACCAAAAGCATCTCACGAGACAGAATTGGCGGATCATTTGAAGTAGGAGGGGAGGAGAAAGAAGCAATGCGGAATAAGGGTTCATCTGACAGTGGGGGTGGATGATAACTACTAATTCAGATAGAGACACGAAATTGTCTTTAAATTCCGGCTGTTGTAAATAACGGGAGAAAGATGACTGTCTGATTTATTTGCATGTATAATTAAAAAGCAATTGTGTGTTAACTAGCTTATAGTCCGTCCAAAGATGATTATAGACGGATTAGTTAATGTATAACAGAGAGAACTTTAAGCCTGTTATTATATAACAGCTATTAGCAGGACCATACAAGCATTAACATAACATCGAATTTGTTTTTTTTTTCCTTTTAGTTATAAATTGGTCCTCCGTTTATTTCTTTACAAGAGATTTGTTATAAGAATAGAGTCTTCTAATTCCATGTTCTAATGTTTGCTAAAAAAAAACTTTTAAAATTTTAAAGAAAAAATGTTTTTAAATATATATTATTTGATTCCACGAAAAACAATTGTGCAATATTACTAAAATGTTTTAAAATCAAGTACAACTTTACTATTAAAAGAAAAACGAAGTTTCACGACCATAATATTAAACTAAAATAGTTTGAAAAGAAATCTATTTTTTTATTATTATTTATTTATTTAACTCCCAACCCTTTAGAATTCATTAATCAAACATCTTAACTAATTCCTTTTTGATACCTTGTTCTTCCATTGTAACTTTCTCTATAATTTTCTTGTGTCGTCATCATTGGTACTTATACAGTAAGTTATGTTTTAGTATTTTATTAAACAAAATTAAACCAAAAAATAACATGATATGTATTGCTAAGATTGCTGAAATTGTTTATTATTGTAAAGTTTTGTTTGAATTTAAACTATTTATATAATAATATGTTATCAAGTGATAACTTTAAAATATATTAACGTACGCAAAGTGAACATTGTAATGATTAAAATAGGCCTACGCACAAAGTTTAAAAAGGTATAAACATATTAAAAAGAAACTACTAGTTTCGATTCAGTAGTGAAAATAGTAAATGGAAGCATGGGATATAGAGCGTTTGAGTAGGATTATGGGTAAATTAAGTGGAATGGGAAATGCAGGGGTGTTGGATATAATGTAGGAAAAAGGGAATTTTTTTTTCTTTTCTATTTTCTTCTTTCTTGGCCAATTTGATATTTATCTATTAAGTACAGATATAGTATCGTTGTAACAGTTTGTTAGTTTGCAGATGCATTTGCGAAGGAAAGGATTCGTTTCTGGACAAATAATAATGGTAGGGTTAATGGTGTCAATGCAGTGACTGTGCTCACGGGAATGCGTTGCTGTAGCGTAGTTAAAATCCCTGTTAGAGATGGCATATTTATCTCATAATTATACGTTTTGACAACCTCTGTCGGGTCTCCCCTACGTATTTACAGGGGTTATCCTTACAGAGAATAGAATAAACGACCCTTGTGTGGTGAGAATGTCATCAATGGAACTTTCCTGATTTTTTTTCCTTTTGTTCAAAATTTCTTGTTTTGTTATCGGATGGTGAAGTGAAATGAAATGGTCGTAATATTCTATTTTGAATACTGGGGGATGATACGGAAGTGAAATGTATTTAACCGCTTTTTTATTATGAGGGTGAAGGTTATTGTAGTGAGATCTTATGGCTTTTGTGATATACTTTTTTAGAAAAGAGAGGTAATCGTTGTTAATGAATATAATCTGGATTGTGTTAATCTCCTTTGAGAAATTATTAAGATCGCTAGAGATGTCGAAAGCTCTTTTAACTGCCATTGCAACATTATTTACTTTAAATGAATAGTAATTTAGTGTGATTCCTTGATTGGTTGGTTGAGTGTATTAAAACGAGAAGTATTGCGCTGGATGAATATATCTAAAAAGGCAATGCAATTGTCGTAAGTGTTTTCATTTTCTAATTTAAATTTAATATCTGAATGGATTTTAGACAGAATGTCCATAATTTGACTTTTGCAAGGTTGGCTCACAATAAAAAGAAGATCGTCAACGTATCTAGCAAAATGGAATATGCATCGTTTTCTTATCATCTATATTGAAAGCCATATCTATAATATATATCATAGATATTATCCGTCGACATGGCAGATGCGGATAGGCTCATAAAAAAGCCGTTTGTTTGATTATAAATGTTTTCATCGTAAATGAAGAATTGCATTTTAAATAGTGCGTATACCAATGGGAGGATATCCACGAGAGTTTGTGAATCCACATGGTTTAAGAATGATTTTCCCTGTAAATGAACAAAGCTTTGGTGATGAGATATAGAGATGAAAACGGCATCCACATCTAAAGAAAAAAATTCATATGAATTAATATAATACATTGCTCTGATTTTTGAATAACCATTAAACTATTGTCTACAGAAAAATTGAATTCGATATTGAAGTTTTTAAGCTTATTATAAATAATGGTAATACGATGGCCGTATTATTCCAGTTTACGATTACCTGGATTGGAATGATCTATTTTGGGTTGGAGGTTTGTTGAGTTTTGGAAGGAATTTTATTTTGGGATGACGAAAGAATTGTCTTTAAGCTTATCAGCAACTGGGGGTGTTACAAGGTCTTGAGAAACAAGGGATCGAATAATTTTTCTATTAAAATTTAAAACGGATTTTGAATTGCAAGAATAAAACGATAATCCATGGGTTTATCCATTGTAAAAAGGTGGAAGCCATATCTGTGTATTTGCGAGTTGTCCATGATAACGGTAGCACCTTCTTTTTTATCGGCCCTTACATATCTTGTGTCTTCTAAATTGCGTCTTAGTGAATACAATTCATTAATTCCAACGGGTTTATTTTTTATAAATTGGCGTTTTTAACGTTTTACTAAAATTCCAATGGCGGATCTCAAAGTTGTTGGGATGTCATTATCAGGGATGGTTGCGAGCGCTGCCTCTATTGGTGGAATCGTATTTAGAAACAATGTTCACTTTGAGGCCTTAACTTAGCAATTGTCGTTAAAACTATGAAATTGGCTTGCTGATGATGTTGATTACTCTTTTGTTCAATTGAGGGGTTGGAGGCCATCTTTTGAGGCTTAGCTTAGTCAACTTTTTTACATGTCAGAGAAATATATGGGTATTCGAGCTGATATTTGGCCGCTGCATGCTTAAGGATTTCAGTATAAGGTAAAGTCTGCATACGTTGTCGTAAATTATTAGAAAGAAATTTAAAATATCTTGTATCAGCCACTTTTTGTTTTTGTGGAACGTTGTTATCCTTTTTTGAAAAATGCATTTGCGTAGAGGCTTCATTGCCTTCAGAATTGGTGTTGATGTTTCCCATACCTTGAGCTGGAGAGAAGTAGGTATCAGGTCCATAGTTCAGCACTGAATGAGGAAAAAAATGGCGGCCTTGATAGCATCAACTTCTTCTGCATATTGAGAAAACGATTAATGACTCGTTGTAAAAATGGATCGCTTCCATTACCATCTGTTTGTCACGGTGAGAGGCGATTAAAAACGTATCCTTAAGAAAACTTTAAAATATATTAACGTGCGCAAAGTGAACATTATAATGATTAAAATATGCCGATGCACAAAGTTTAAAAAGGTTACTAACAGATATAAACTACTACAACGATACTATATCTGTACTTAATATAGATAAATATCAAATTGGCAAGGAAAGAAGAAAATAGAAAAGAATTTTTTTTTTCCCTTTTTCCTACCTTATACCCAACACCCCCGCATTTCCCATTCTACGTAATTTACCCATCCTCCTACTCAAACATTCCATTACGCTTTCTATCCCATGTTTCCATTTAGTATTTTCACTCTTGCTTGAAGATGATTCTACTGAATGGAAACTAATATTTTACACATCATCTACTGAATCGAAACTTAATATGTTTATACCTTTTTAAACTTTGTGCGTTGGCGTATTTTAATCTTTATCAAGTGATAAGATATGAAATAATCATGTTTTCTAAACTTCTTTAAAAACCTCTATTTCAATTTAGAGGTTGTAATAGGTTTCTTAATAAGAATGAGGATTGTTTATTCTTACGAAAATATTTCCTATTAAGTAGAGTTTTTAACATTGTTATGATGGATCTTGTTTCCTTTTGACTAAATAAAATAATTAATTACTATTATTGTTCATGTTAAATGAAAAGTCTTTTGAGTCAACTGCGACCCTGGAACAGTTGTTTCGAGCTTATAGTCTCTCCTCATCCAAAACTACCCAGCAATCAAAAATCCAAAAGGCGGGAATAATGATATATTCTTGAGGGAACAAGTCATAGACTAAATATTTAAGATAGATGTGACAGCTCCCAGATCAGGTGGGCGTGGCTAAAACCAGTGCTGCTGCTAGGGTGTAGAAGAGGAACTACACACCGAATCTGTTTGGCCTCGAACTCAGTTTTCTCCTACTAACCGGCGCAAACCACCTATTGGGAAACCGTTGACACAAATCTATTTTTAAAGACAGGAAAGAGAATGGGACCTCCAAGCATAAATTAAAAAACAAGAAATACACTTTAAAAATAAAAGAAAATCTATTTTTTATTGTTGCAGTTTGAAAGTTTTCCATTCATATGTCGAAGACTCTCCGAATTCTTGCCGCAACTCCAACCAAAACAGCGGTGGTTCACTGTTTTCAACCAAAACGATACGTGTGTAGTTTGCAGTTGTAATGTCTACTCCAACGTTTGCTGCTTTTGAAACATGAAAGCAGTTACTTGCATTCGTTGAGGACTCTGATTTAGGACTCTTATTATGTTGTAATTTTAGTTTGGAAGTGCTTTGAAGAGTTCATTGGGAAATGACAAATTCCTGTTCAATGACCATTTTGACATTTTTGCTTTTACAAAAAATTCCAAACATTGTTCGTTACCTAATATAATAAACATCTTAAAACTTATTTAAAAAAATGATTTTTTATTCTAACTTTTGTTTTAACTAATTCTCTAAAAGACAAAATTACTTGAGGACCTCAAGTAAAGCATATTAAAAAATTTGGGAAAAAACAATAAATTACCGAATTAGTGGGAGGAAGGGCGAAAAAGGAAAGTATCGGAAATGACTTGAGATTTTCACTGAAGTCTTTAAATTAAGGGTTTTGCAGAATGAACTGTTCTGGTTGTCCGGTCGGAACCAAACTTGGTAGGTGGGTGCAGAAAGTCTTCCCAATACCATCGCCACCCAAAAAATAAAAATGGTAGAACCCGTTCGGTCTGAATAAATAAAGTTCAGAAATGCCACCTGTGTAGTGGCAGTGCGGGTCACGACACAGAACGAATTGTGTGACAGTTTTAGTCACTGATTGTACAGTAATCTGTGTCAATTGTTAGAGTGATAGGACGTCTTGAGGCAGACCAGTCATAAGTGGAAGTGTTTCGTGCACTGAACGCGTCAACTAGCGTCATCTTCCGTTTCTAGCAGGATGGAAATATTGCCCTTCGCTACAGCAGAGGACGTCCACATGTCACCACATCCCAGAAAGACCGCTATCTGTCGCTAACGGTTAAACGGAACCCCTGAAGCACGGCATATATATATATCTATATACTTTCAGAAAAGAATTTTTTACTTTTACTTTTTTTATTAAATGTGATGTTTTAAAACTAATTGAATATGTTTTTTATGTATCTAATTGATTATTTGAAATTTCTCATTGCATTCATTTTACAATACGCATTTGTAGATTTGAAAGTATGTTATCATATGCGAGCTACAAATCGCATTTTGTTCTCGTTGAGATCGCGATTACAAAATGCCGTTCGACGAACCGACAAACAAGTTGAATTTGCAGCTTAGGATTACTAATAATTCTCAAGTCAATTCACAGCAGAAAGAAAGAAAAAGGGAAAAAAAATCCTGGAGGAAGAGAATGGGATGAATGAAGCAGTCATGGATTGAAATCACGAAGAAAGAATATCGAGATTTCAAATACAAACTTCAAACACTGTCGTAGTTTTTAAATAATTTTTTCTCGCCGCCAAGGGCGCTGATGTCTACTTGCTTCTAATAATTGTTTGAATTTAGAGCTTGTTGTTTTTTAGAGCACTGGTAGATTTTTCGAACAAGTATGAGTTTTCGATCCACTTGCCGGTTTGAGGGGAGTTTTCGAGAGCAGTCCTAAGAAGAAAATTGAAATCACATGACTAGTTTTGATTATTTTTATTAAAGGAACTTTCACAGGAGACTGAGTTAGATATTGTACACAAGGGAATGAATGCACATAGGAATCGATCAAAATCACAGCTAATTAATTAAAACACTTCTTTGAAACCAGAATTAAGAAATTTCCAGAAAGATGAATTGCATTGAAAAGCTGTAAGTGAAATTTCACTAGATTAATTCCATGAAATCTTTTAGTTCAACAACTCCTGTATTTGAATGCTACTAATGTATATTTATATTTTATTGCACTAAAGATACACTTACATGAGACACTATTTTTATTTTGTGTTTAGGTACAAACAAAATATAGACGATTCGACGCATTAGATTCTTGTAAAGCGAGAATATTAATATTCTGAAGCCTTCATTTTCTTCAAAGCAGTGAAGAATCATTCCTAAGGGGCTTTTCTATGCCCTTTTCTAGTTTAAATCACAAGGGAAAAATGAAAGTAAGAAACAGTTTAATATTCGCTTTATCACAGATGCAGCGAGCACAGTGTTGAAGCAAATTAACGCCAAACGCAAGTTTGTCGCATCAGCGAATGAATTGTCAGAAAATCGGGGAATGGTGGCAAGGAAAAAAACCTATTGTGTGAATAAAATCGTAAAATAGCGACTGTTGTTAAAACCTGTTCTTTATTTTATTAATCACTGAATCTCTTTTTATCTAATTGAATAATTGAATTTTGTTTGTTTTGATCTAATCAGAGGACAGGAAATTTCAAAGCAATCCTTTAAGTCTACAAATTAGTAGGCGGATGGATACGTGACGTCATTTAAATAACTAATCTTCAAAGAGTAACATAGACATGGTTTTAAAGTGAGCTAAGATTTTCAATTTCTATAGTTCCTAGGATTTATTTTTCACGAAGCAATAAATTCCCTACAAAAAATTAAGATGCAAAGATATTAAATTTAAATGAAAGAAAATCAAATGCATTTAGGAAAAAAATAATTAAATTGTCTTTTTATTGAAACTGATGTACTCCAATATTTTGAAAATCCTCGACTTTTCTCAAATTCTTAATGATTTGTGCTACTATTTTATGATCAAATATTTCTATCTTCTGTAAGTTATTAAAACTATCTTTCTATCTTATCATTATCGCTTCCGGGTTTTGAGTTATGGCTTCGATTATCGCATTCCTTCAGTCGTGCAACGTGTGAAAGTTATCTACAACTTCATTTCCAGCTTCCAATGGACCAGAGAAAGTCAAATGTGGCGATCACATGACGTCAATGGGAGTAACGCCATTGTGAAGGATGCGCTGAACACATTGGGAAGAAAAGATCAATGGACGGAAGGGACTTTTTTTTCCCCAAAAAGTAGTGAATCCCAATGGACTTTATATTTTCTTTTTGTAGAAGCTTCAATAGGTTCTTTAATAGGTTTTTAAAATCTATAGCAAAATAAGAGATTTAAGAAAGTTTTACAAAGTAAATGCGAAGTTTCTGAAGTGACAAAACACGTTTTAAAAGAAATGAATCAAATTCTTTTTTAAGAAAAGTTGGAAATTTTAGTTGTTTAATAACTAAAACGTTTCTTTTCAAAAAAGTTATGAATTTTTATGATATCGTCACCATTTCTTTTTATCTTTAATTAATATCTTAAAACTTAAAAAAAAACTATATCTGAAAGCTTGTCCAGAAAGGAATTGTACAGAATTACTCTGTAAATATCAATAAATTTAAAAAAGAACGACTTTTTTTTTTTTGGCTTAACGTTGCTTTTTCGTACAAATTATTTAGTCTTAAATAAGATCGTAATTGTTATCAGCGCATATGATCATAAGCTCTAACTTATAATCTCAAAACGACTTTTAAATATCTGGAACTAACAATTCACCTCTGCTGTAGAAACCTCCGTTATCGCTTCTCAGACACACAATCGTTTTTATGTCTGTTATAACGTTCATCTTTTCCCCAATGCACAGTGACTAGCCATTTGTCATTCATACTAACGTGAAATTTTATTTTTATGAAATGTTGACGTCATAAAATTTAAATGAGTCCGAAATTCAATTCATTTTGTACGTGATGAACTCAGTAGCAATTGTTTTGTTTAATTGGCACTATTCCTAAATTATGATCAGTTAACGATGCTAAGTGACATTACAGTGAAACAGGACTTGGAAAGGGGGAAGTATGGGTGGTGATCTAAAAAGAACTGCAGAGTTGCTACAGGTAAAGACATTCTAAACTTCATGACTTCTTCATGTTTACAAGAGAATTATCCAAACATCAAGCTTTTGGTTGTAAATAGCAAAATGATTTCCAGCGTGGATTCAAAACTACCAAAAAAATCCAAGATTTTAATGGAACAATATAAAATCACCAAATTCCATGGTCACAAATGAAACCAACTGAAGTTATCAGAATTGAATCATATCAAGGCAATAATTCGAAACACTTTATTTCTCAAATTAATTATTTCTATTCAGTTCTCATGGATTTTTACGAAATTTAAAGGAAATGATAACTGGGTCAGACAAGTAAAAAAAAAGTTGAAGCCAAATATATGAGAAATAAACAAAAATAAGGCCGTTCAAATATTTAGGCGATTTAAATTCGTGTAAGATGACTGTGTTCGATTACAATGTGAACTTAGGCCTTTTGTGGAAATTCAATAGAAAATAACATAGCTCTTCCAACAATTCCCAGAAATAAAAAAATTGACGAAAGTCTGTATGTTTGTAAATTTATATTTCGTTAGTTTAAAGAAAGCTAATCACTGATTTGATGGAAAATAAATAAAAAATACAATTCTTCTAAGTATTGATTTGATAAGCCTTGAACCATGGAAGCGTCTCGTCTGTAAGAAACGACTCCATCTTTTCTCATTCCTTTAGATTTCAATATCTTATGTATTTTTTTTTTCAAACAGATTTCATGATTTATCAAATCAAATCTAATGTTCATTTTGAATTTAAGAACTTTTTTGGTCGCTTTGACGATGTATTTGGTCGTTATATCAAAGTGTCATAAGACGAATGGCATTCAGTAGAAAATCGTGTTTCCCGGAACCTTTACATGTTAATATCATCACTAGAAAATATCTGGAACAAATACAAATATTCATTAAGTAATAATAAGAGCTTATAATTTAAACTATATTATGAAAAAAAAAAAGCTTTTAGAAATTGTAAACATTCAGACAGAATTACAGAACTCATGGAATACATTAGAAACATTTCCTTCTCAATCAACAGTCAAAGTTTGAGTTAAAGAAATGGAAAGAAAGATTTCGATAAGGGTCGAACTTAAGGCTTTCTAATTGATATTAACAAATTTTCAATGTTATTAATCAATATCTGGGTCAATATCCCATTACGGTTGATAATAAAAAGAAAAATATGATATAAATCAAATTCATTTTTTTGGTATTATTATGCTTCGAATATGTAGTAATTGAATTACTTGTTGCTGTCATCTACTCAGCAGAGCTTAAAAAATTAATTTTAATATATTTTAATCATTGTAATTTTGTGTAGTGAAATCCAAGACAGCAGAAATACTGTTCTTTTACAATTCTTTTTGTGTTTCAAACAGCAATAAAAATAAGGGTATTTATTACAGTATAATTACCTTATCACGGATTTCTCTATTAAAAAATACTTGGTATTATTATGATCGGTAAAAAATATAAATTGTTAGCTTCATCAGCTCCGTCACATTATTGACAACTCCGTCACATAGACTTGTGACGGAGTTGATGAACACATGCTAATTTATATTCTGGTGTAGAAAGACGATTAGTCTACGAGCCCGGGCATTTGTAAAAAAAAAAAAAAAAAATATTCTGGTGTTAGGCTTAAACTCCGATTACGGCTGTATTCAGTTTACAACAATTCAATAATATTTCCCAACAAAGTATTTAAAATTTATACTTCTACTGTTAAAAATTACAATGTATAAATGCGTGACGGAGTTGACATATCATTAAAAACAAATATTAGTGTAGAAACTTACGACTGTTGTAGACACTCCTTCTTTTACCGCTCTATCCTCGCCCAAGGTGATTGGTAGCGTAGTGAACGTGCTGTCATCTAAGGCGAATTTAGTGACTTTTTCGATGATAAAGGCTCTTCAGTGATTAAAATCGTTATGTGTGACGGAGGTGACATACAAAACAAGTTACTCACTTTGTTTAATTTATTAAAAATACACTATTGGTATTTATTGATAACAAGTGTAACAAGAATAAAATATGAACCCAATACAGTTATCAATATTTTTTACGAAAATTCAAGCACACTTTTAAGACTGTTTCAAAATATGAAAAGTAGTCAATTCAGCCGAGTTACAACGCAATTACTGCTCTATTAGGCAGAAAAATATTTTTTCACAATTATTTTTTAATAATAAAAAATTCTCAGTAGTTTAAAAATCATATTTCAGTCCAAATTTAAATTATGGTAAAAAAAAATTCTTTAAAAAAAATATTTAACACTTATTTTACACCAAGTTACATAAATTCCACCATTTCCAGATAACGACCCTTCTACGGAGATGATATGCTTATTTTGCAAGGATAAATTTGTGAAGAAAAAACTGAAATTATGTAATAACAATAGTTGAATATTATGGTTCCAAAACTATTTCTGTTTCTCCAAGGTTTTTGAATTCTTCTTCTAGACTTTCCTATTTGAAAACTATTCAACAATGACGGCAGAATATTGTAACGGCTTTTAGTTGAGATAGGGTTTTTAAGTAAAAGTTTTTCTGTGTTTAATATTATTTTAATTTTTTCATGAGAAATGTCTCTAACGATTCTTCAGTTCGTCGCTGAGGGTGAGCTTCTACATCTAATGCTTGTATGGCCTGCGCTTGTAGTAGGCTAAAAAAATGAACTTTGACATTTAAATTTTAATCTAGTAGGCTAAAATTAAGAAGTTATTTTTTTCTGTGGCTCTTCTCTCATTGCGTCACACAAACAGAGACAGTGATAAGATATATTTAACAATAATTACACTGTAGTTCCCGTAGCCTAATGAATATCTGACTTCGATTCTTATCGCGGACATTATCACTATAGAAATTATCTCTATTTTTCTAGGAAATTAAAATTATTTTCCAAACCTAGAGGAAGTGCGTTAGACACAAACAGATCTGAAAAACAACTAAAGAAGAGATTGCATTTCATTCAATGAAGTCGTTGTAATGAGATTAGGTCATGAGTTTTGCTCTTCGAAATAGGATTCCTGTAAATAAATAAAATGGGATAGTGTTGAATAATCATTTCTGGTAAA
>JAFIDM010010028.1:44695417-44708039 GCA_023159025.1 Thereuonema tuberculata | reverse complement strand
ATGAATATACCGAATCAAACAGAAATCAAGAAAATACCAAGTAAAATAGTCGACTAATCATGAATATATCGAATCAAATAGAAATCATGAAAATATCGAATCAAATCATGAAAATACCAAATAAAATAGTAAATAGTAATAGATTAGATCATATATCTAATCAAATAGAAATCATTAAAATACCAAATAAAATAGTAATCATGAAAATACTGAATCAAACAGAATTCAAGAAAATACAAAGTAAAATAGTAGACTAATCATGAATATATCAAATCAAATAGAAATTATGAAAATAAAGAATCAAATAGAAATCATGAAAATATGGAATCAAGTAGAAATCATGAAAATATCAAATCAAACAGAAATCAAAAAAATATCGAATCAAATCATAAAAATACCAAATAAAATAGTAAATAGTAATAGATTAGATAATATATCTAATCAAATAGAAATCATTAAAATACCAAATAAAATAGTAATAAAAATATCGAATCAAATAGAAATCTTGAAAATACCAAATAAATTAGTAATCATGAATATACAGAGTAAAATAGAAATCATGAAAATACCAAATAAAATAGTAATCATGAATATAGCGAATCAAACAGAAATCACGAAAATACCTAATAAAGTAGTAATCATACAAACTCCGCTACTTAATTATCAGGAATTTTCGCTTTTTTTTAATCGAAAAATAAGCAAATTGTGCAAGAATACAGTTGAATGAAATGCAAAGCTAATTGTTGAAATTTAGCAGTGAATAAAATATACAGAAGACTTTCAATTTGCTTTTGTGGCAACAACGACATAGTCCTGATGCAGAAATTTTACTTCTGTAATTACAGAAGTTTCTGTTTTCACCCTAACTGATTTCTCCTAAAATTTTTAGAAAGAGGACATTAAAAAATGTTCTATCATTACGTGATTTTAGTTATAGTAATTCCCAAAATTAGACAAAAATATTAATTATTGTTTTCTTGATTACCTAAAACAAACTATTCAGAATTTTATGCATTGAAAATATATGGAGCGATTTAGAGAAATTATTAATAATTCATGATTTTTAAAGTTTGTGTTGTAATTTACGAAGAGTTAAGGATTCTCAATTTGAACGTAATAAACTTTTGGCATATATTTCAAAAATTGTTTTCTTATTTGAATCTTTTATTTTGTAAACTGAATAAAAGTTCTTATTTTTAAGCAATATTAAACTTTAAATATAAAACGTTTTGGGAAGATTCTATTCTATAAAATCTATTAGCAACTTTTTCTTATTACAAATTAAAATTATCAATTAGAAATCAAATTCATTTTCAAAATTAAAATTACATTGCTTTTATATTGATGACAAACAAGATTTTCGATTTTTGACTCCTTTACTATTCAAGACGAAATAAGTCTTGAGTAACAGAAGGAAAGAGGATTTGGCGCCATCTTCAAACATGTCTATTTGGGATTCAACCCCCTCCCCCCTCAAAGTGAGCCAAGAAAATTCCTCGCAAGAAACGGTTGCACTAATTAGTTATAATACTTATTTATGATCCTACGTAAAACACTGACTCCTCCACCCCCACCCCTCGTATTCAAAATTGACCCCACCCTCTGCATGTTCACTACGCAATGAATTTAAGTTGCGTGGGCGTCTGTTCATGGAGGGGTTTTAATCAAATGGTAATTGAAACTTGCCATTGCATTTTATCGACGTCTGGGAAAGTTAGAAGAGTATTAGCGTTGTAGCAGGTTTTTTTTAATTGGTCCAATTAATTAAAATAATTTGATTACTTTAAAATAACATTAACTGTACAATCCACAATCTTAGACAACATAAAGGTTCCAGTCAAACACAGGTTACGTAGAAATTTGGAATGGAAAGGATTAGCAATGTCTTAGTGTTCATCCCCAGAAAATAAATAACCTAATTACTAAGCAAATGAAAGTTTGTCCTTTTCCTTTTGTTTGAAGATTTATCTTTTGTGAAGATTAATTTCCTCTTTTTTGGTTCGGATTTTTTTTTTTTTTTTTTATGTCTATCGTAAAGTCCTTTTTTGTCCTTTTTTAGCGGTCCCATATTACACTTAACATAGAACCGCTATTGCTTGTGTGTTATCTGTAAGTCACACTGTATGTCACACTCTGTAGCGGCCAAACGGTAAGAGATATTAGAAT
This sequence comes from Thereuonema tuberculata, assembly GCA_023159025.1. NCBI lineage: Eukaryota > Metazoa > Arthropoda > Chilopoda > Scutigeromorpha > Scutigeridae > Thereuonema > Thereuonema tuberculata. The sequence goes on along the minus strand of JAFIDM010010028.1, from coordinate 44,705,873 downwards.
GAAACTTTCACCATAGTGTTCAGCATCAAAAACTAGGTGACCATATCCAAAAAATCAGACCTGTAGGACCACTCCCTAACCCCCCAAATTAACGTTTTCATATCAGTGTTAGTAATAATGATAACAATTAACACAGTAATAATAATGATGCTTCATACATAACAATAGTAACAATTGCGTACAAGACGTCATTATTAATATTTACAAACGTATTGTTTCATAAATTCTTTAACATATCCAAATGATGCACTAAGATTACAACTTGCCTGTAAAACATAAAGCAACGGTCTTGCATTTATATGCTCTTGCTTCTAATTATTTTGTTTCTACAATTGTGCATATTATGGGACTGCTTTGCTTTTGACACTTTCTAAAAGCATTAATTACCTTCAAAAATACGTACATCCTTCGTCTTCTTTAAAACAGATAAACAAATATTTCGGACTGTGTTGACCATTGCAGGATTAACGGACACAACCCGGACCCCATCGTGAAGATTGTCCATCAAGAACAAGATGAACAAAAAAGATTCATGATTGAGTCCTGCATCATCAATTGTTGGGTCTGTTTCAATGAGAATAAATGTTTAAGAGTAAATGAGATGTCTTTGTCCTCGTTTAGGAATGCTTTGTTGAACAATATGAGAGTTAGAGAATTTTTGTCTTTCAAATAAGTCATCTATTGCTTAACAATAGTCACTATTTCTTGTCCTATTCCTTTTGTTTACTCATGTATTTTAATTATTGTTTTTTAATTATTGTATTTTTCTATCGTTTTTAAAAAAAGAGAGGAATTCTCTTTTTAAATTTATGTTAAATTTTTAATTTTTGTTTACAAAAACCTTGAGAAAGTTTTAAGAGATTAAAACGAAATATTGGAAAATATCTACAGCGTAAGAGTTTCAGGAATTTATTTATGTATTTATCTGCCTTAATTACCTTGTTTTTTAATCAAAATCACTTACAAAAAAAAATTATGAAAAAGAAAGGAATCGCCTGTTCAATCAATATTAACTGTAATATATATAATTATAATTATGTAAATATAAAAAATATATAAATAATTAAAATTATATCAATGCTTACAATTTTTTGGAGGACTTTAAGACGAAAGTCAAATTCAGAAAAGTATAAGAAATATGAAATTGATGATTAAAAATTAATGGACTGGGATTTTCTTATGTTTAATATTAATGTCACCTTCATTTAGAAAAACCGTTTTAAAATATGAATCATAATTAACATATATACATGTTTTCTTTCTTGTTGTGAAATTATTTCTAGTGAATTAAAAGCATTTTTATAAAGTGACTGACAGCTCTATTTAAATTTAGTATCTATCTTCTTTCTGATCTCTTTCATAATTAACTTACGTTCAGGCAAACCCATTTCAAGAGGAGGGGAGGGATGATTTCCAACCAAATAAACAGACTGTTCAAAATGCTACATTTCTTTCATTTTCGGATGCAATGGTAGGGTCCTCCAAAAATAATAGCCTTCAAATCATTTCTTCTCTAGCAAAAATCACTTTCCTTAATGATCATCTTTAGAAAGTATTTTCTTTAGGCATTTAAAAGAGAAAGATTTCGGCAAATACTGAATAAATAATATAGAAAATATATCAAAATGTCTTTCCAAAAAAAATGAAATTTATAGTTTATGTATGTCTCAATGTTACTTTTTTGAAAAGTTTCAATTTCAATTTCTTTTTCTTTGTCTCAATGGGCTGCTGCTAAACTTACTATTTGAATTTTGTTTTGTTCATTTTTTTTTTCCTTCAGTTTAATTCTTAGGAATTAAAAATTTTATTGAAGAAATGAAACCCACTACTCAGTATGGAAAACTACCAAATTAGAAAATATCATAATCGGAAGCGTAGTGGTGTCTCAAAGGAAAAATACACAATGAAAAACTAACCAATGAAAAAAACCAGTGAGAAAATCCATGTGCCAGCGAGAGCGGCCTCAATGATTTTTTTTTAAGCATAAGACTTCAAACTGCGCATTTGAAATGTTAAAAAACAACAATGGATGAGACCAAATTATTCACAAGTGACATTCTGGAACAGCTGTTTCACGCTCGTTGGCGATCATCAGCCAGGAGAAGCCATTGTAGATAACAAGGTCTCCGTGCTGAGGCTAGTATGAACAATACATCGGAAGCGCAGTGGTGCCTCAAAGGAAAAACACATAATGAAAAACTCACCAATGAAAAAACCAGTGAGAAAATCCATGATGATCGCCAACAGCTGTTCCAGGATGTCACTTGTGAATAATTTTGGTCTCATCCATTGTTGTTTTTTTATAAAATATCATGCTATACAGTTGTCTCACGCACAACCTACCACGTATTTTGAACGGATTAAAGCCAACAGCTGAGGCTCTGCGCCATCTATTAAGACAATTCCGTCTCCACTTCCACTATTAAAAGGGTTCGTTACTCGAATAGGCTACAATTCTTTCTGCATCCGTTTTCATGAAACATTTTATTTTAGAATCATTCGAAGTCAGAAAACAATTAGAGGAGTTGAACTTAGGGGGAAAAAAAAATAGAATAATATCGATTGCATGAATATTCGTTCCTTATTCATCTTCTTCTTCTCTACACATCGTTGTTAAAATGTTCGATGGACGTATTGTTGTTCTAGGCTTTTTAATTTCTTATTACAGTGAAAAAGAAGTTGTGTTATTTAGTTGTGCTTTTAAAGCAATCGCTGTATTCTAATAATGACTGACGACAATAAATCACTGAAGTCGGACGAAAGTGAAGCCGAAAACGTTCAGTCCATTTGGACAGAGGGGCGAAATACTCCGTGTCGGTTTTCCTTTGGCTGGTCAGTCATCATCTGGGAATGAAGTTGAGTTCACCTGGAACGGCACCAAGTCGGTCGTCCAAGTGAATAATGACCAACGACGACAATCGTAATTCGTAGCAGGACTGAGGCCCCGGCGATGCCAGCAGTCACATACCACGGCCTTTGTGAATCATGGCAGGGCTAACCAAGTTTACTTGTTTGCGTCGTCTCATTACATCACCTTCTCCCTCTTTGGTCGGAATAGGTCATCCAGATTGTTCTTTGCCTACAATGAAATAACTCTAGTTTTAGATGCGTTGTGATTTAGGCTTTTTTCTTTTAGTAAATTGGGGACAAATGTAGTTCCTTTTGCTTAGTTCGTCTCCAAACTCGAAACCCATAAATATTGACGCAACTGAAAGGAATGCATTTAATTAAGATGCAGTTCAGTAGAAATGGAGTCAGTTTTATTGTCTAAAGACGATCGAACGTGGCTTCCTGATAAACCACTTAACTACTCCAAGAAAAAGATTCAACATAAAATTTGTGAGTTTTTATAGGACTTATCGTTTCAGAATTATACCAAATTGCGAAATGAACATCAAAACCTACCAGTCCTGTTCTATACAATCCAAGTAATATCTCCATTGCTCTTCTACTGACGAGGACTGGATCCAAAACAACGATTTAAAGTTGGACCAGAAATAAAAGATCCTTCTGAAGAAATCAGTCCAACCATTTTTTCGATTGGATTATTTTTGTTTAGTGGGAGTTGGTAGATCAAATTAAAGAGGTTTTAAATGAGACAGAAGCAACGGAATGGAAGCGATTGAACAGAAAGAGGAAAACTATCCAAGTTAATGCTTCTTCGTTCGCATAAATAAATACCCACCCACCCCCCAACACACAAAAGTTCTTAGTTACATTAAAGAAAGTAAAGAATTCCTTTCGTTTGTGTTCATTTCATTATTGTAATAATAAAGCGGATTATTATCAAAGATGATGAAGACACTACAATCAAGGTGTGTTTTCTATTACTAAAATGAACGCGCAACATTTCACTCAGCATTTTCGTATATATTGTAGTGAGTTTTTTTCCACTGCTATGTAGAGGCTACTTTTCAAATTATAAGTTACGTGAACTTTAAAAAAGAGCCGCAACGGGAAGTGATCAAATGAAAATCATGTATTTTATTTCGTTAAGGTTCTTTCCTTTTATCTCATTTAACTTTTCATTTGAATTTTACGATGTCATAAATTAAGAGTTTTATTGAAATATTTCAATCAATTCTGTGATAATAATTGATTGTAGAATAATTGATTATTCAAGATTGATTGGTGCCATAAATCACAACAGAGGTTAATTAAATGTTATTAATAAAACAATAAAAGAGAAACGTTCCCATTCACGGAATTTAAACAGGATATTGGAATAAAATTTTCCTGTTTCTGACAATTCATAATTCTTTTTTTTTTCGTTCAAATAACTTAAAAGCAGTCGTAAATAATCCATTCACTTTTTTTCTATGGAGTTAAAAACTAAAATGTAGTCGACGATCTATTAACCATTTCGTAATGGAACCATTGAAATCCTAAGTTGGATTAGAAATAAGCATTAGAAGGAATTTTAAAGGAATCAATCTTAATGTTTTAGAGAGGGATTTCGGGTGTCATTTTTATGGAAAGTGAAGGTGAAATAAATTTCCACAACCAATAAGCATTTTTAACCCAATTTTTTGGAAATCTGTCCAACCATTTTAACTTATACAGACAAAAAAAAAAAGAATTGAAAAGGACACAAAGATTTTAAATACAATTATGTATTTGAACCTCGGGTGTCCTTGTATTGGAAAATGAGTGAGAATTTATGCATCGCGAACTCTGTTAACATTCTGAATTTATTCCTTGATACAGTGTGTGGTCAGATTCTGAAAAAAAAAAAAATGGGGTGTTGCATTGAAGAGGGTGAATGGGGAAAGAAAAAAAAATGTATTAGTATTTAATATACAATGCTCGTAAGGAAATACTAATTTGAGTAAATTAAATTTCTGTAATTGTATATCGCTTTTTATTTAGTAAACAGCAACATCATCTCAAGCTTGCGTCCACTGTTTTAACTGAAGCACTTTCTAATAATGAGGCTTAAATATTGATCCATTGGCAAATAGCGGAAAGAATTTTACTCATCAAAAGATTAGAATGATAGAATATGTGTCACAAATATAGAAAAAAAAGACGATTAACTAATTGGGACTAATTCACATCATCAAACCTTCACGAGAATATCCGAGGAAACAAATGGTATTGAGTGTTAAATCTGTTAAATTATCAAAAACAAATGCCTTAAAAAAACCATGAATTAAAAGTAGATTAGGCCATTTTTCTAATATGGTATTTGTTCGGATGTAGAACGATTAGGATAAAATAGCTGCCAATAAAACGATCTATGATGGAAATTCGATGAGAGAAACACAGGAATTGGTTTTAATGTATTTGTTTTATTAAATTTCATTCATAATTTAAAGAAAAAGAAATAAATAAATAAAAAATGTACATCTCAACAAAAATATAACTAAAAAACAATTATATATATATATAAGTTCATTTAACTTCTTCGGGGTTTTTATAAGTTACAGTTACATGAATTCCAAAGCTTATGAATATTTGTTACCTCAGGAATATTATAACATCTATTTTTCATTTATACATTTACTAAATAAACAATTAAAAGAAGTTAAAATAGTTACCGTACTCTTACAATCAATTCAATTACAATTAATTCTATATTAATTCCATTTTTTTTCCTTTTTCAATAAATCCTATTACAAATTTAAATAACTTTTTATTTACATACTGTGAAGACAATATTTTGTATCACAAACTTCTTCTATCCTTAACATTCCTAATTTCCAATATTTCTCCTTCTTTAGTCAATTTCTCACAATCAAAAATCACATGTTCCCAACCCTCTATTACTTCACAACCCAACCAACAAAATTTATCTTCTATTTTTTTTCCAGTATTTACTTTTCCTCCATATGAATCCCATTCTTAACTTAATATCAACTTCTTTTATTTACATATTTTTCATTTTTGTACAGACATAGTATGAACCGTTTATTTGCCAATTTAAAAAATTTATAATATTCTTATATGAAGAGTTTTGTATTTTATTATACATTTTTTGCAACGCTATTTCCTCAATTCTTTTTATAACTTTTTCTTTATTGAATGCCCAGTAATCGGCCTCTAAAGCTCTATCCCATTCTACTACCCATCCAGCTTCAATAAATATTTCATTAATCTTTTGAGTCCAATTTTTGCTTTCTTTCTTTTGAGTCCAATTATTTAATTTTCCAATTTTAGCTTTCTCAACCATACCTTCCCAACATATTCTCAGTAGTCATGTTACATTTAAATTCAAAATTCTTTCCAAATAAACAAATGCTCTTTTTAATATTTCAATACGAAAACGTACCAAACCTAATTCCGCATTAATAATATATCTAGGAACATCTCTATCCATCGTCCACACAACTTTCATAAAAATATTTTGTATACATTCAAATTCTTCTCTAATTATCCATCCATCAATTTCCATTCCGTAACTTAATATGCTTTTTATCATTGTTTTAAATAAAAATCTAATTTTATCCCAATCCTCTAATTTTGATCTTTTTATTAATTTAATTACTTCCCAAGCCGCTGCAACTCCTTTCTCTTTTCTATATTTCACGTTTTATTTATACTGTTTTGTGTTGTAAAAAACCTTCGTAAGTACTGATAACTATTTGCAATTAAAATTTCTTCATTATCCCAATACCATTTTTCATTTTTCGCTCTTTTTTCTCCTCTCCTAAATGTAATATTTTTTTTTCTTTAAATTTATTGTTAGTTTATTAACTTTCGTGAATTCCTTAAGTATCTTAATCATTTTATCTAATTCTGCATTTGTTTCCGCCATTAACACCAAATCATCCGCATACAATAAAGCCCATTGCACATGGATCCGAAAATCGGTCGGTCGGATCCATGTGTAATGAGCAAAAATTATCATATTGAAATGAAAAAAGGTAAGGTGAATGAGGTATGTAAATTTTGGACTGAATAACCCAATACGTAAATTGTGTTCCAAAACACCCTCATTCACCTTACCTTTTTTCATTTCAATTTGATAATTTTGGTCTCAAACACTCCCCTTAAGCCCATTACACATGGATCCGACCGACCGATTTTCGGATCCATGTGCAAAGGACTTAAGCTGGAAATTTTTTCTTTTCCTATCTTAATTCCCACCCATCTCTCTTCTCTTAATTTTAGTTCTAGATTATTAATCAAAATTACAAATAAAACGGGACTCAGACCACATACCTGTTTTACACCTTTTTTAAATTTATTTTTTTCTGTTCCGATTGTAACTATAGTTTCTTCATAGATATTCCTAATTATTCTCTAAACTTTACCATTCAATAATTTTATAAAACTTTCATCAAATATATTTATTTCATGAATAGATTTTAAATCATTTTAAATTTTCCTGTAATTATCTGTTTATATTTATTTATATTCTCCCTTATTAAACTCACTTCCCATTTATAATTCTTTTTTACATTCTCAACTACATTTTTTCTACATAACCTATTTCTTATTGAGATTAGCTAATGTCTGATATCCAAGAATCCCTTACTTCAAAATAAATATCCTTTTGTAAGAAGTTTTCATTAACAAAACAGAGGTCGATTACTGAGCGTCCTGTATCACCATTTTCTTTTTTTTTTTTTCTGCCAACGCCCGGGCTCTTAGAATTGACACTATTGGCCTCAACAAGAGGCGAGAAATGTGAGCATTTAAACGACGAAACGTTGTTCAGGGTACGCCATAGGAGGCAGCTCACGCTATACTCGTAGAAACGGACGAAATACAGAAAGAGAAAGTAATATCCATGCCGACGCCGGGATTCGAATCGAGGTTCCGACACATCGACCTCTCATATATAGGCCGTACGTGTCATATCAACCGCCAATAGAAGTCCACTTTCTACATTATTTTTTATATAGTTTCCATTAAAAATTTCTAAATTATTTTCTCTTACCCATTCCTTAAGTAATTTTCAATCTTAATTACACACCTTATCCAATGAGTTTCTATCTTCAAATAGTAACTCGTCCTCAAAATTAAAATTAATGCATTTATAATTTAAATTACCTATGCGAACATTCATATCTCCTATAACAATTAGATTTACATGACTTCTTAAATCCTCTATAATATTTTCATTTAATTTATTAATAATCTACTTATATCTTTATTATAAATCTTAAAGGAGTCTTTTCGTCTCATAACATTTACAATTCTCTTTTGTGTAATAAATTTAATATTCTTACTTTAATTTATTCCTAAACTAATCTTCCACTTGGTCGTCCAAATTTAATTTGTTTATTTACTAATTTATGATACCATCCAAACCTATTATTTATATCAATATTTTCAATATTTTTCAGCTTTTAACAACCATGTTTCAATTAAAATTATTATATCAAAGTCATTTAACACTTTCTTTAGTTCACTATTATCGTTTTTCATTAAGCCATTCACATTCCAGGCTAATATCGTTGGTAGATTATTTTTAACTTTTTTCTCATTGGAATTCTTTTTCTTTTTTCTGTTCAGTAGTTGGAATTTACTTTCTTCCCCTTGTCAATTTTTCAGTTTTTTAAAACCTTAACTGTTGATATTCTTCTAAGCTTTCTTCGCATTGGTTAATTATGATTCCTCGTTTTTTGAGTCTTTTCCTTCACTATTCTTCACGTCTTTTTCATTTACTCTCTCCCTTTCGTCTGATTTAGCTTTCCTCATCCATTTCTCAAACGACCATATTTTATCATTTACCTTTATCTTATTAAAAAGAATTTTTGCTGAGTTTCCTTTTCTCCTTTCTTGACTTCTATTAACTTCTTTTTCTTATTTCTCTAGTCTCTACTGAAAATGTCTTCATCCAAATAAATCTTCATACCTTTAAGGATATCTATTTTTTATAATTTTTTCTTTTTCCTTCCAATCGTAGAATCTTACAATAATCGGACGTACCTTAAAAGTGTCCTTTGTATTTCTTTTTCCTATTCGGTTGCTCTTTCGATGGATTGAACCTCCACTCCTAATGGCTTTCTACATATTCTTTTATTTTTTCTTCCGTTTGTTCCCATGTTTCCTCATTTTCTTTCTTTACTCCACAGAAGACTACGTTGTTTCTTCTTCCCCTATTTTCCATTTCTATCATCTTTTCTTTTAGATCTTTAATTTCTCTTTCCAGCTTATCTTTTTACTATCTCCTCCTTCGTCTCTTCCTCCTTAAGGAACTTTATCATCTGTTGCTCGAGGTATCGTATTTTTCTAGAATCTAGCCATTATTTTAATTAGCTTTGTTTCTTCTTTGACTACTTGTATATCTTTCTTCAATTCTTGCATCTTATATCTTTATTTTAAAAATTAGTGTTCAGCTTATTTTCTTCGCATTCCATTGCTATTTTATTCTTATAATATCCTTCTCTGCATCTAACGTTGACCTTTGTCTCTCCGTTTCAATATTCCTTTTTGGTCTTTTCTCAGGCGGTGAACGATTTGAGTTACTCCTAGTTGCAAAGATATCCGACTGATTTCCTGTACTTTTATTGAAGTCTTTAACGGTAGATTTAGAGAAATTTAAACTGCCCACACTACCTGCACGAGGTCTTCTACTAATAAACTCTTCCATCTTTAAATCACTTAAGACGACCTTTATATTTTCACGAGATTATTTAACCAAATAAATTCACAAGTTCAATTATTATTGTTTCCAGTTTGTATCCTTATTTATATATAATATAATTCGTGTACTTACAGGCCGAACCATCTGCTTCCTCCTTCCTAATCGAAGCTTCCACTTGGACTGTGCCTCACATGATTTTATTTCCCTAATTATCACATAAGGAATTTTCTTCTTATTCCTTATTATGTCTTATTAAATTTCCTCAGACATTTGTGTAAACTTGAAGCTCACACTACCACAATCTTCACTAATCTTTTACAAATCACTGCGCTTTCCACTACTTAGCCGCACTTTGGAATCCATAAAAAGACAATAATGTTCTCTAGGAATCTAATAGAAAGAAATAAAGAAAGAACGAAAAGCCTACTTTCCTTGTGGTATTTTTTTTTTTTTCCTTCTTTGTTGACAAAGAAAAATCTGCTGAATTTTTGGTTGACTTCCCTATCAAGCGGGAGCTTATGAAATCCTTCAGCCTGTCTGTGTGTGTGAAGGTAGATCTCTTTATTCTAAGGTCACCTGTATTTCTTTTAATCCTCTCTAGTCGTTACTACACTCGGAAGTGATCATAAACGAATTCACAAAGAACCTTGTTTTGTTTTAAGCGTCTTGGACTTACGTTTAAGGACATATTTTGAGAACAATTTTTTAATGTTAAAAAAAAAATAATAATTATTAGCTGGGATTTTCTATGTGAATGATTATTTAGATGGATTATAAATATGAGATTCGATTTTATTAAAGTATTTGGTCTCTTTAAACAAAAAGAAAAACAATAACAGACAATAAAATATTATTTTTGAAATAATTTCTCTTAAAATAGACATCAATCGCAAGAAGGCACCAAAGCTAAAGTTAGGA
>JAFIDM010010028.1:44675216-44695017 GCA_023159025.1 Thereuonema tuberculata | reverse complement strand
TAATTTTCAAAAGCATGTTTTTTAGAAGAAGAAGCTCTTATTAATAATACATTTTAATAAATTACCCTACTTCAATAGGTCAAACATTTTGACTAAGTCTACAATTTTTTTGCTTCTCTGTTTTCTACGTGCATTACGCTAAATCGGATGGACTAAATCTTTCTCTAAGATTTGATAGTAGCTTATTAAAAAAAAATTAAACGCTTAAAATTTTCAAATTAAAAAAAAGTAATTGGGTCTCCATTCCAACGTCCTTCGCTTTCTTTGAAGCGATGTTTATTCATGGATTAATCAATGGATAGCCTTTCTTTCCAATTGGAATGGAAATTTAGACAATGACTGAGTTTCTTATCCAATTTCTCTGTTTGTATTTTATTTTGGAATGGATGAATTACTTATTTGTTCTTCTTAAAACTCAACCATTATTTTGAATGAAAAGCGAGTGCAATCTACAAATGCCCTAAACAATATTTAGAGTCAAATGCAAAGCCTTTTTTTATTGCTATTGATTGATAAGGATTCAAACGAAGTGCAAAAGCAACAGGAACAAATTTTTAGCAGCACGAGCCCGAATTCATTTCGAGCAGAATTGAACGTTGAGTTTCTGAGGTTTTAATTCTTCACAGTCACTGAATTTAAGAATGAAATAATAAAAAAAATAAGGAAAACAACTCTCCTTCTAATCAAACCCCTATCATCAATTCTCTTCCAATATTGTCAAGATTTACAAAATTTGGTTCGTAAATTACATATTACATTATCAATTATGCTTAAATACCATTGAAACAAAAATCTCATTGCTAATTAATTGTAGAAAATAAATCCTATAATTTTGCAATTGGAATTTTAAAAAAAAGGTGAAAACGAAGAATAAATAAGAAATCTTAACGAATTTTATTAATTAAAGATATATCAATTTATTTAAATAAAAAGCTTAATGGTAAAGAAATTCTATGTTGCATAAATAATAGAAAGAATAATATTAACATAAATTTAATTAATAAATAATAATAATAATAATAATAACAATAATAATACAACTGTAGTTGGATTTAATCATTTTTTTTTTCAGAATTATATTCATAAGTAAGCACTCCTTAATTTTCAAATTTTATTCAAAGATTAAGTTATTATTAATTTTTCTTAGATTTTCGTATTTAAAAAAAACAAGTGTGATTTTTTTTTCGTTATTCATGATTTCCTCCAGTTGTCTATATTTGAAACCATCTTATTTATTTGTTTACTTATTTTATTTTAATAAATATTACAATGATTCTCTTGCGGTTCATTTTCCTCCATAACCATTTTTATTCCTGCTTTGTTTCAAATGGAAGATGTTGGGATTTGAAAAGTAAAATTCTATTTCATATTTTAATTGCTTTTCATTAAATCTTGAACCACAGATTTACCAGTAATGAACTTCACTAAAAACGCTCAAAAATACCTATTTTCTCTTTTTTTCTCTGTGTTTTCAATTTTTTTTTCCTCTAGAATTCTCAAAAAGAGTTGGAGATTTATTTCGACGTCCTTCCAAGAAGTCCTTTCCCACTATTCAGGTTCCTTCGGTGTCTTTGTGTCCTCAATATATCTATTTTTTTTTTCTTCTCCTTGGACCTTACTTGTTTCAATAAATTCCAGTGCCCTAATCAGTCCATCTTGGCTGGAGGCATCCACAAGGTAATGGAAGGAAGACCAGCGTTCTCAGGCTCCTGTAATGAAGATCGATCATTTCTCATTGTACCTGTTTCAGTCCCATATAGGAAAGGAGCAATCCTAAAGGACAATTCCTAAAAGTTTCTCTAGCACATTTTCTAGAGGAAAAGGAAGCTTCATTTTCAAACACACTTCTTCAAGTAAATTCATGGCCCATCATGAAGAGCTCGTAAATTATAATTATATTTTGTTTATTAGTGCAATTACAGCAAGACATGTTTTTTAACGTTTCTCTGCTATGAATTTTAATAATAGAATTTTAATATATTAATATTGATTTATTACAGACATTGGGTCCCACTCATAGGAAGGATTAGGAGCGCAGTCTAAAAGTGAAAGTTTTATAAGCAGATGTATAGAAAACAAGGCTAAATACGGATAGACTTAAAAATAATGAAAGTGAAATGAATGTACATATTTATACTATCATAGAGCTAAGCCTAAATAAATGATTTTCGTTCTAACAAAATTGTAAAATTTGCTCGCAATTCTACAACTCAGCTGTTGAGAAGGTCCTGACGAAAAACTGTGGAAAGAGTTGGACAAGCGCCGAACTTAAGGAACATTGAAAAGTACAACATTACGGAAACGCCGATAAGCGGATTATACAGGAGTACAGGACCTTATACATGGGCTCCTGCATCTTTGGGGATAAAGAGGGGGGGGGGGGGCAGCTTTGTCCCATTCTAGAATTTTCCATTTAATTGAGACATGGATTTTTTTTTTTTCTCTAAAAAGTACTATCAGAGGGAAAACTGGTAAATTTTATTAAAGCTAACAAACAAACAAACAAACAAACTAAGGGATATACGCTTTTATAATAGTAGCTATGATAAGTTAATTCTTTTATTTATATATTATTTTACTATTATTATTATGTTTGTTTGTTTCAAGCTTTTTATTATTATAACATATGACACAGTACAAAGACAACATCTTTGACTGGATTAATTGAGCAATTTAAGTCTCACCCAGAGACCTAAGAATTGTTCAAGTATCTTCGCAAATTATTATTATTATTATTATTATTATTATTATTAATTTTATTATTATTATATTTTACACATTTAACATATATATATAAAAGAGTGGAACAGAGTAATTGAATTTACATTGAATAGTTATTATTTTTTTATTACGTAATGTATATTCTATCTTATTGTAAATATTCAGTAAGAATGTGATATGATCTTTACCAAATTTTATTTTAAAAATACATGTAAAGAGAATTACTGTAGATATTGAGACGCTCTTACAATGGTTGCAGTGATAGCCAAAGCGATGTGTATGAAATCACTCAGTCTGTGCGTGTGTGTACGCTCCTAATAACTTTTGAACCGTTGAATGATATTCATTTTCAATCTAGGAAGGGTCGAAATGTTAGTATTTCAATGTCAGACGATAATAAATGATCTTCCTTAACTAACGAATCCCTCCATTAATTCAAATCACATTTAAATACTTTAATGCCATTTCAAGAATGGGTTGGGTTTTTTTTTTCAGAAAATATAAAACTAATTCCTTCAGTAGATTGTGTTGTAATGTGAAAATAAACATTGACTTTTCGTTTATTTTTCGCTTTAAGTAAAAATAAAAATAAATTTTAAGAAATTACATTTTAAGGAAAGTAGGCTCTAACTTCACTAAACTTTTTTTGGAATTAATCAATAAAAAATTATCACTTTCATTTCTAAAATGCTGCCTAGAGAAAAAAAGAACCACTGCTGTAGACTAATAAAGGTTCTTCAATGTTTGTTTTTTTATTTTAATCAGTTTCTTTTTACTGATTAGGGCACAAAGTATATGAATGCAGGGACGCAAATGAATTGTTCTTTAACTATCGGAGAAATAGTTAATGGTATTTGTTAGCAGACCTTTCGAATTCCTCATTACAAGCCAGAGTCTCGTGGGATTATCACCACCCCTAGGATCCGTTTCGGAGATAGTCATCGGCTGCCACCCAGGTCGACGACAGAGGAGTCGTGACAAAGGAGTGGACTTCTCTTGACACCAACTACAACAACTGATGAAACCAGTCAATACAATGTTTATTTCCATGATTCTCTTCTCCAAAGACAAAAACAAAATTCCAGTTTTTTAAGGCCTTCATTTTTATTTCTTGTTGTTTGTTATTTCTTTCTTTTTTTTTTTTTTTTTTGTTTTTTAATCGTAAAACAACAAAGATGAAAAACCGAAATTTATTTTCAAATTTTAAGATATTCTAAAAACAAACAGTATAAATTTTGCATTATTTGGACAAAGTATTAAACTCATTTTATTTATTTAAGATTTCTAAAACGGATTAATTTTAATCATATGACAGCAATTGTAGGCTACATTTGCTAAAAACGATTACTAACATTGTTTACAATAATGAAATACTAAGAGAAACAGATGAAAAGTTTAGATGCCAAATTCTTTATTTTTTTTTCCAATTCGAAAATCTGTAGAAAACAGAAGAAAAAAAATGGAAATGAATTAAGTTGTTGAAATCAAACGTCAAATCAAGATTAACTCCCTGTAATCCAAGGAGATATTAATAGAAATAGAATAGAAGCCCACTATTTACATTTCATTGCTGTAACTGTTCATCAGGTAACTGTTTTGATTGATTTCTTTAGATGAGAGAAAAAAAAAACCTTGTTCGGCCACTTTATTAGATACACCTATCTAGTAGGTGTTGGGCCTCCTTTAGCCCTCAAAACAGCCTGAATTCGTTGAGGCATGGATTCCACAAGATGCTGAAAACGTTGCTGAGGTATTGTGTACCATGCAGACATGAGTGTGTCACATAGTTCCTGAAGATTTGATGGAGGTTCCTGGAGATTTCCTGGAACGAACAGCCCGTTCCAGCTCATCCCACGAATTCTTAATCGGGCTGAGATCCGGGGAATGAGTGGGCCACTGCTGAAAGGAAAAGTCATCGTCATATTCCACAAACAATCCCATAGTGATGCAGGCTATGTGCATTATCCTGCTGGAAGTAGCCATCTACATAAGAAAACTGTTAACATGTACGGTTGCACTTGGTCAGCTACGACGTTTAGGGTACGCTCTAGCATTCTGACGTGCCTCCAGTGGTATCAATGGATCCAACGTGTTCCAGGAAAACATCCCCCACACCATGAAGAGCTGTGAGACACGATGGGTCCAGATATTCATGTTGTTTGCGCCAAATTCTGTATTTGCCATCAATATGATGCAGCAGGAACTTCGACTCATCAACCGTTTTCAAGTCGTCGATGGTCCAGTGTCGGCGTTGGTTTGCCCACAGAAGGCGTGCGCTCCTGTTCTTTGCTGATTACAAGGGTACCCGACGAGGCCGTCGGCTGTTGTAGCCCATGTGCAACAGGGTACGTCTAGTGGTGCGTTGCGATATAGTTTGCTGCGCACCATTGTTGAAGTCGGACATCACTTGGGCAACTGTGACCCATCTTCAGGCTTGCTGAATTCTAGACATCCTCTTCCGGCCTCTGTCATCAAAGAGCGATTTTCGTCCACAGGAATATCGCTGACGACGTTTTCTGTTCGTTGCACCATTCCCTATGCACCCTTAATATTGTTGTACGCGAAAAATACAGAAGCACTGCCGTATTGGTTACTCTTTGACCAGCACGTCTAGCCCCGACGATCATGCTACGTTCAAACTCCGTTAGATCACTACACTTTCCTATTGTCGCTGTGGTTTGCTTTCTCAAATGATGATGGGAGTTCTGTACTGCTGTATTTAACAACTGTCAATTTAACTTGCAAGTGAGTGGAATGTACCATTTGTGCGCACAGCAGGGGTTTATCTAATAAAGTGGTCGGACAGTGTATATTTCCCGGGATTTCAACTCGTAAGGCCATACACATATTCTTTTCCACTAACTTCTTTTATTAATGATGTTTCGTTTCTTTTGCGGAAAGATTTTTATTTTGAGGACAAGAAAGTTTCTTTTCATTTTCCTCAAATTCATTAACCCATCGATCAAATGCAATAAAAAGTAACAATAGACAATAATTGAATCGTTTTATATTCAATGCCAATACAATAATATAAAAAAATTAAATCTAAAATAGTGGAAAAGAATACGTGTATGACGATTCTGATATAAAATACAAGATTTTAAGGAAATATATATCTGAAGGGCTTCGATGGCAATTGGCCAGAAATTAGAATCAGATGTATTTCTTATGATCCGTTTAACGATGGACTGAAGAACCAAAGGATTATGTTTTTATATGTTGAATTGAAATCAACGATTACACAAATATATTCACGAACAGAGATGATCTTTTGACAGTTTTGCCTTAGATGCTTCCAGAACAGTACTAATCAAAATCCCAATAGCATTCCGGACTCATAAAATCCTCACTAGTTGAGAGATTTAATGAGAGATTGAAATTAAAAAAGATTGTTGTTAAATAACTACTATATTTCTTTGCAAATTCTGATGCATTCAAAAAATGACTTTTACAGAAAATAATGTTTATTTTTGATAAGTAAAACTTGTTCTTTATTCATTCTCAGGTATAAAAGTTTTGTTGTGATCAAGTCATTACGAAAGCGTATTTTTATTCAATGCCAATCTACTCTTACAGGTGTAATTACTTTAATCTGCCTTTAATTGTCCATCATAGGTGGCCTCAGCCATGTCTTTCTTTCCCAGGTGTTCAGCATTAAGAATCTTCGAATGTTTCATGTGTGTGCGTCTGTCCTTAAAAATAAATTAAATGAAACGTACAAGGGTCCGTTTGAAAACATCAAAGCTAAGTGAACTCTACTGCTAATTGTATAAAGAATCTCAATTGAAAATCACATCTTTTCATGCATTTTTATGAAGCAACAATCAAGCAAGTAATGGAAATCAGAGGCTATATTTTAAATTTGGAAATTTACATGATTTTTCTCTTTATTTGTTTATTCAAAATTCATTGATCTGCTTCCTAAAAAAATTCCTAGGACTATTAATTTTAGACAGAATACGATAACAATAGTCTAAGAATTTCATTAGTTAATTTAAGGTGGTTATAATTAAAGTGGCCTTATTTAGAGCCTCTTGCTGCTGCAACCAATAGTCGGAGAGACACAAAAACTTGTACCCATACTATTCAAAAGATGCTCACAACGATTCTGCAAAAAAAAATAGTCGTCCGCTAGAGGGCTCTTTTACAGCTAAATGAAAGGGAAACGAAAACAGAATGTTCAAAAACACATTTATTTCACACAAACAGTATCAGACGTTTGAACGAGACTTGCGATATTGCTCAATATGTTCCCCCTGACAAATGTGTGTCGGTTGCAGACGATGAACTGTATGTTCTACCGCTGACTGTAGGTGATCACCCGTGATAGTTCGCATATGTAGCATGATACTGTCTGTTATTTCTGCTAATGTTGTAATTCCTCCACGATACACCACATCCTTTATTTACTACCACAAACAAAAAATCGCATAGAGAACGAGGCAGTAGGGAACTCGATCATTGGTAGTATTGACGCAACAAAGTTTGCACGAACCTTCCAAAATGAGGAGGTTCACCATCTTGCATAAAAGAGGTTGAATCAAGACACTGTCTTTCCTGTAGCTGGGATCACAAAGTTCCGGAGCATGTCATGATATCTAGCCGCAGTCACGGAACATGTCTGAGGACCATTAGCAGTAATTTCTTCAAAAAAATAAGGACCCAGGATAAAGTTGAATGTGAACCCACACCCGACTGTAAGCTTGGGCGAATGCAAAGGCATTTCCTACAAAACATGTGGATTTTCCTTGGCTCACACATGGCAATTTTGGGTTTTCACAGTGCCATTGAAATAAAAGTGTAATCATACTTCGCTCCATAGGATATTCCGTGGCTATGACATCCATCCTCGCCAAAAGATTAAAGCAAAAGTGAGTCATTTCTCCTTGTCGCCTGTAAGCAGTTCTTGTCTGTGACTGATCTTGTATGGAATAAATAAATTAAGTTTCTCAGGATCTTTCTAACTGTGCTCGTGGGTAGCTCTAATTGTCGTGATGCGGCTCGGGCACCACCTGAACCTGCAGCATTCTCCAACGACTGCTGAACGATTGATATGACAACGTCTTCAATCACATGATCACCGATGCACTTTCGTCCTCTACCACGTTACACACTTAAAAAATTTAAATTTTTTTGTCATTTTTCACATTTTGTGGTGACGTTAGTCCATGTACTTTTTTAGCCCGACGAAATTCACGAATCGCAGCTACAGCATTACCATGACTTTCGTAATAAAATTTGACCATCAACGCTCGTTGTTGTGAAGTCATCGTCATCGCGGCTGTTGCTAAGAACACGTTCTCAGTTCACACCGATTATTTACAGCCCGATGTCGGCTGCGTTCCTGGCGTCTATGAAAATCAGATTATTTTCTCTTTGCATAAAGATTAACCCCATGGAATGACATTTGAACCACTTTTACAATAAAAAAAAGAAATATTACAATTAAAACGGTACTCTATTGTTATAGCATTGCGTGTTTAATGTTTTTCTACAATTATTTTCATTGTTGTAGCAAAAAGCCCCCTCTAGCGGACGATTTTGTAACTAATTTTTTTTTTCTGCAGAATCATTGAGAGCATCCTGTGAATAATATATGTACAGCGTTTGGTATCTCTCCGACTATTGGTTGCAGCTGCAGGATGCTCTAAATAGGCTAACTTTAATTATAACCACCTTATATATAATTCATGTTTCTTAGTATCGTATTTACTTAATAAACAAACCATTTGAAACCAAGCCCATTAATAATATTCGAACAAGATAGCAAACATATTCCTTTCATACAAACGAAATACATGGTTTTATATTACAGTGCTTTCTAATCTTTACCATTGCTCGTTAAAATAAATGGAAATTTGAATTAAAGCAACAATTGAGTAACATTGGATTATCTGAAGATTTATTAGAAGAGAAACAAAAGAACAAACAAGAACTTTAAGCCTACTTTTCGTAAGTTTTTGTTTTCTTTTCAGAATATTATTTCCAGAACCACCTAAAACCAGTCGGTTTGTGTGTTTCCTTAAAAACTTTTGAACCTTGGATAATGAATATACACATACACTCCCCGAAATCTCAAACTATTTCTCAGCTATTCCAATAAAAGCATCTTCCACTGAAAATGGGACAAAGCTACCGAATAACAAAGACACGGAATTCAATAGGGAAATAGGCTGTATTGCGGACCGCAACTGCACAAAACTATATTCCATTACACTATAAGCAACAATAGAATTTTAATATTAGCGTTACTATTTTTTTTAATAAATTATAAATACAGTATAAAAATTATAATATCAGTACAAAATTATAATTATAATATCATTTTTAAATTAATTTTCTAATTTTGACTATAAATTGCATACATTTTTTATTTCATTATCTGCGTTTTTTAGCGACACAAAGTGTAAAGTTTTTAGGAAAGTCTACAGCCCAATGAGTTGTCCATGAGTTATTGGAAAGCTAATAAGGGAAAGACAGAAGCGATCACTTTTGTGTCTCACAGAAAGAGGCGAAAAATGAAACTTTCTCTTCAGCTCAAATTGAACAGACATGAATGATACATTATTGGAATCATTATAAGTTGAGAAAAATACGAGTTGCAATCTGCGTTCACTCTCTGTCTGAAGGAAAAGGAAACAAGTACGGGGGTGGGTCGGTTTTCTATAGAATTATTTCAATTTTAAGTGTCGTACATAGAACACTTAAAATATATATGACACTCATTTAATTTTTCAGAAAATATATAATTTTCTAAACTGAACTATAAAAAAGCAACGTATTTTGAACTAAAACTAAATGATGATAAATTATACGAATAGAACACTCGTAAATAAAGAGACTGAAATTTCATATGAAAAAACTTTTAAAAGCAAAAAATTCATCAATTACAAATCAGCGCAAACATTACAATAAAGAGGGCGGTGATTAAAAATACCTTAGACCCCATAACCATTAACACAAAAGATAAAGAAAAATGGGGAGAAAAAATGGATAATTTTAGAAGAGTATTAAAGATTAATGAGTACCCTCACTATTTCATAAACAACATCTTTAAAGATTTCAATAGGGAAAATAAAGAAGAAAGAAACGAAAGAGAAAGAAGAAAGAAAAACTGAATAGGAAAACAAAAAAGCTCTGAAACTTCCCAATGATATTAAAATTAACGAAAGAATGAGAGAAATTTGTAAATTAAATGACATTAAAATACTGTATAAGAAAGGAAAAAACATAAAATCGATACTAAAACATAATATGTATAAAGAAGTAGTGGATGGTAGAATTGAGGGGAAAGTGGAAGGAAGAATCATGGGGACTCTATACTAGTTGAAATGTCGGTCAAGCGGGAAAGTGTACTTTGGAAACCCGGGCAGAATGCTGATAGAAGGGGTAGACGAACACACCGCTGCCTACAGAAACAATCATCCACTCGTTTCAGATTGGGCAGAACACTGCATCATAAAGAGGCACAACCCAGACCCGATTGTCAACATACTCTTCAGAATAACAGACAAGCATACACGATACGTCATGGAAGCGTGTACCATTCAAACATTCGAGTGTATTAATAAGGACAGAGGCTATGTGGTGAATGCCAAAACCCTATCATATTTTCAGGATATGATCAGGGGAGAGGAAGAAAAATTTCAATAATTGAATTTAATAATACTTTCTTAAACAACTTGTTATTATTAGTATATTTATTACATTAATAATGTATCATTGCAGAATTGAACAGGTTTTCTGCAAATGTTTTATCTTTATTATGTAATAATGAAAAAATCGTATAGGATGTGCACTTAATGTATCTTTACTGATGTAAGAAAATGTAGACATGTTCATTTGTTGTCATAAAGTGAAGACAAGCTTATTGTTGTTGATATAATTCAAAAAGAAGGCTTCAAAAAGCAAGATGATTCTAATCTTGCGAAATATTGCCAATAGAAATAAAGCAGGAGTATTTTTGAAATGAAGTCTTATATTAAATATTATGAAGAAATGAAGAAGAATAGTAAATAAAAATAAATTAATTCTTCTTTTATCTATTGACTTAAGCAAAGCATTCGATAACATTGATTCGAAAATACTATTAAAAAATCTGTACAATATTGGAATCAGAGGATCACTATTTGAAATTATTAAAGACTACTTTAAGAATAGAAAAAAATCTTTGTTTCAATTGACAATATTCATAATGACATAAAAACTATCCAAAATGGAGTCTCTCAAGGTTCACAACTTGGCCCTTTGTTTTTGCTACTTTTTATCAACAATCTATTTCAGATAATAAAATCATGCTACATATACATTTACGCAGATGATATGATAGTATATTCGAATAGGAAGAGTACTACAGAAATAAGAGATAAATTACAAAAAGATTTAATTAGAATACAAAAATGGAAGCATGACAACAGACTACAGATAAATGAAGACAAAACAAAATTAATGTTAATTTGTCCAAAAGAAGACCAATAACCGATAAGCCAAAAATCTTTATTCACCATCATAACTGTCTTCCAGATAAACTGCCAGATAAATGTAAAAGCTATTCAGAACTAAAGTACACAGAAACAATTAAATATCTGGGCTTAATAATAAATGAAAAATTTTGCTGGAATAATCATATTAAAATGTTACATAAAAAAGCTAAACAAACTATCATACATATTCTACCATATAAAAGACATATGCGGATTAAAATGTTATTATTTTGCTGTATTCGCTTCGAACATAAATTATGCTGCTGATATTTGGGCCAACACTAATGACAGTTGTTTGAACCTATAATTAATCTGCAAAATAAAATTTTAAAGTTAATTTACTTCAAGCAAAATCTAAAGGATAAAAGTATAATGTTAAATAAGAAGCTTCAATATAATATACTAAATCATAAACAAAAATTCAAATAAAACATACTAATTAATAACTATTATAAAATCTTTGAGCACAAGAAACAAGAAAAACAAAAATCCTCATCTAATCTAAGAAACAAGAAAAATATCCATCTTTCCTACCCTCTTATATATAATAATTATGGAAAGAGACATTTTAACTATATAATTGAAAATTTATTCAATAATATAGATGAAAAAGAAATATATAAAAATTGGAAGCAATTCCAATGTGATTAAACTATTAAAAAAGTGGCTGATAAAATGTAATTATAAGGAACTTCTATTGTTAAATTGCTTTCATTGTTATTGTAAATCCTGTATGTAATATCTCATTTAATTATTTTGTTGAATTTACTTCCAATGTCTTTAATACTTATTGTTACTAGTTCTTACTGTACTCGACAAAAATAAGCTAAACTTAGGTATCTTTAATATACGTAAGTACAAATATAGATAGAATTTAATCACAAAATTATTTTTACTTTTAAATTATGTTACTGCCTAATATAAAATTTTAGAAAATTAGCACTTAGCAGTCTACTTGACAACAAAAAAACCACTTGAAAACTATACATTGATGTAAGTCTTTTAATGTTTTTTGGACACTGTATTGAAAATTAATTAAACAATTATAGTATACCAATATTCAGAACCTGTTGATAGGGATTTGTCATTTCTAACGGGTCAGTAACTTTCGTATTTAGAAATCATAATAAAAAATATTATTATTATTATGTTTGCATGTTTCAAACCTTGTGTTTCCCCAGCAAAAACAATATGGCGGGTCAAGGACCAAAGTACATACTGCCAAGTGTAAAGACTTGTGCAAGAATAGTTAGGGATGTGTGCTTGTGTCCATAAATTTCCTAACTAAGCGTGTTGTGTTGAGTACCACAGCCTTCTGGAGTTGTGCATAAGTGTTTTTATTAGGTCCCAGTGTGCTGAGGCTGTGGTGCAATGTGTGAGGCACCAGACCAGTGGCGGACAGGACGATGGGTACAACACGTACTCGTCCTGTCTCCACTGTTTCTGGAGCTCGTGTGCTAGATCGGTGTATTTTCTCATCTATTATTATTATTATTATTATTATTATTATTTTTCTTAATTTCAGCAGAATGTATCAAATGAAAAGATTAAAAACCAACGACGTCGGAGATTTTTTATAAAGAAATAGAATTTTACTTTATGTTAATTTTTATTTTCCAACGAAAATCGAATGAGTGAGACTGTGTGGGTGTGGGTGCGTTCTTCCTAATAATAATATTTGAACCACTGGAGAGATCTTCTTGAACCTTGGCATGAACTTATAAGAAGAAGAGATATTCTAAATACACAGAAGCTCGCGGTTGTTTATAACGCGAATTCGGATATAACGCGATTTGGTCTTAGACCCCGTCTATTTTCGAAAAATTTATCGTTTTTTCGCCTAAAATCGAATCAAAGGTGTAAATTAATATGCTTGTTTCCTTATTATTTACAGTAATTGAGACTCTATACCCACCCTAATGTCACGAAAATGCGTCAAATAAAATATATTTTTAAAAAAATACCAGAATCGCGGACTTTTTCGTTTAGCCAAAATGAATATCGAGATCTATTTTTCTGCCAATGACAACCAGTAAAGAGGCCCATGTAATCTAATAGACATATGAATACCTAGTTTCCATCCATGTGACTCGTCTTTTTTACAAGATGCCAAGATGGCGGCGCCAAATCGATTTTGGCTAATATAACCCATCAAAGTGTTGAAAAGGTAATGATTTATGTATTTGTAATTATAAAAATCTCACATAACTCTGAATGATGTAGGTAATCACAAAATGACCATTTTAAATCGATATGGAATCGTGTGGGCGATAATAGGGTGGGATATACGACATTTGACGTCGCGAAGTAATAAAAGTTCGGTTATATCGCGGTTATATCGCGATCTTCGAGATCTTGGATCCGAAAGACCGCGTTATAACCGAGCTTCTGGTATTATATATTAATTTTTTATAATATGGGTCCTAGTGGAAAAATTAGAGCGAAAAGATGACCAAAAAAAAAGCCTTACAACTAGAGCAATATGTTCTATCCAATGTGTTTCTACGATTAGGGCTTCTATCAAGACCCTTCATTTCTGAGCAAACTTTAATATGATTAAAAAAATTAATTGGGTTCCCAACACTTTTATTAAGTATTTACGGATTTAGTTAATTTTTAAAAAAAAAATGGAAAAAAGAAAACTCTCCCCCCTGTTTGGTTCCTTTTAAACTTTTTTCCGTATTTTTTATTTTCTTTTTATTTTCATGATTTTAAATAAAAATAATTGTAAAAAAAATACAGTAAAATAAAAGTAAAAAAAAGTAAATAAAATTCAAGGTTTTAAAGAAAGGAGGCTTCAAGTTCTTTATGGAATTTGTTCCTTTTTTCTTTGTCAAAGCTAAAAATATTTTTTAAGTGTTTTGCAATTAATTGATTTTTCTGTTCATTTCTTTTAGTTTTTTCTTGTTGCTCTGTTTCTTCCATTTCTTTAAAATAAATCACAGGAAATTAGATTGTAATTACATCTTAATCCGAACACCTTTTTTCCTGTGTTCTAGGCTTGGTTGTATCCGCAAGTAGTAAATACACGCTTTAGTACTTATAATTCGTGTTTGAATGGAAGTCGGCTTCTTCAGTGATCAGCTACCAATTCTCCTCGCTGCTACAACCGAGTAAAATTTAGTGGGTTTCGGTAGCAATAAAAGACATAAATACCACCCAGAGAATGTTATTTTGGTCTTGCTGTAATGTGCATGAGAATCCTAGCAGCCGAGCCTTCGGAAACAGTAGGTGATTGACGCTCTCTTCACTAGATCAATCTAATGGAATCTTCTAGAAGAAAAAGTAAACAGACAAAATGGGTTTTCTATCAATAGACGAAACACAATTTAATAACTGAAATAATAAACCTGTTGTCTTCCTTGATTTTCTATTAAACGTTTCTTTGTGGTCTGTTTTAACCTACAGTATTTTTCTACGAAAGCAAGGCTTATTAAATCACTCAGTCTGTTTGCGCTTTCCTATCTCTCCTCGAACTACTTCTGAACTGCTTAATGGATCTTCTTGAAACATGATATCCGTATTTAAGGACTAAATAAGTGCAAAATTTTAAAATTTCAGATCTTTTCCTGCGGGTTTAGATATTAGCGCTAAAATTCCCATTCAAAACTAAACAATGGATTTCAATGGATTTTAAACAAATGGATAGGAAATCTTTTAGCTACTCCATTGCTCAAAATTTATTTAAAATTCATTCAATTTACTTAACTTAAAAAATGTATTTAAGTTTTTCAGAAAATGAAAATTTAAAATATTAAAGGTATTAAAAAAGGAAAAGAAACGCTTGCTTTGGTGTTTGAAGCGATTTTATGATTTTGTTTTTTTCAGGACATATTATTATCTTCTTTTTTTTTAAGGTTAATAAAAAAATAAAAAAATTAAGAAATGACTATTTAAGGAAGTAGGCTTTATGTTCTTTAAGTTCTATCGAAGTTTAAACAATGACCATTGTGGATCTAAACAAACGATCACCAAAGAATGGAAAACGTTTCTTAAGATTCACATTTTTTTTTTTATACTTTTTTTTTTCTAAATTAAAAAAAATATATTAACAACGCTTATATTAATCTGAAGGAAATGTCTCGAAAATAAAAACGACCAATTTTAATAGTTAGGATTATTATTTAATTTGAATGAAATCAAAAAAAGAAAATGTTAATTTGCAGAATCCAGAAGGACCCTGTAAAGAAAATTGGAATTTTCAATTAAATTTACATCAAAAAGTTACTAAAAACAGTAAATTTACTACCAATATGAATATAATTAATCCAAATGAATGTAAAAGTATAATTTTGTAATAAGTACCGTACAAGAAAAGTTTCCCATTTGTTATCATCAATGAACTAATCCCCTTCTCCAATTAAACCATTTTTCCAAAAACAATTGGGACTAAATTCCCGAATGTAAAATTCTTTACATGATATTTTGAAATTTTGTAGATGAAATTTGATTATGAACCAAAGATTACAAACTTTTAATGTTGATCATCTGATCAAATACTGTTTGACCAATAATTGACATTCTTTTGGTTTGGTTTTGATTGAAATTAAAGTAAAAACTATTGAAATTATAAGTAGAAACTATACTTTCTACTAATTTTTTTTAGCGTCTGTTAGCTTTAAACAATGTTCAATTTGTTCCTTTTGGCTCCTGAAATCTTGGTAATAATATCCTTTGTATAATCCTGTGAGTTTGCTTCAACTTCCCACAATGGAAATCACGGATGAAAATAATATCAATATCTCTTATAATGAGATGCCTTTAACTAAAGTAAGAACATTATAAAACTAATAAAATATATAGTAAAAAAGTAATCCGTTCATTTATATATTATAATGCTTCCTTCAATTGTGGCTACTTTGTGTGGCTCACGGCTAATAAATGCCGGCTGCCGTTATTGATCTTTGTATAATAGCAGCTGATACATTGTTTTCTTATTACATTCGCATGTTTTAAGAATATTTACTGCGAAGATATCTCCTCCTTTTTTTTTTTATTTAAACAAATTCTAATTATTTACTAATAATTTATTATTATTATTACATTCGCATGTTTTAAGAATATTTACTGCGAATATATCTCCTCCTTTTTTTTTTTATTTAAAGAAATCCTAATCATTTACTAATAATTTATTATTAAAAACCGAATGCAATAAATTCACTGATCGAAAAGTTTCTATTTTGCTGTTTATTATAAATATTTTTTGAAACGTTTTCTCATTATTGAAATAAAGCTCCTGCTTAGAATATTCTTACGTTTTCAAGGCAACCGAGAATTAATATTCTATAAAACCGAAGAGGTCGTTTGATCAAACAATTACTTTAGTTATTCATTGACATCCTCACATACTATCTTATTTTAATCAAAACATTCCAGAAATGTATTTATATATTTCTAGGAATCTATAATTTCCTACCAATTGTTGTTCGGTGAATCCAACACCCACTGGAAACCAGTTGTTTTATCTGCTTTAAACAGCGCTCTTTAATGATGAAATGGAAACCTACTTTCCTTAAAATATTATTCTTAATATTTATTTTAATTTTTTTATTTTTTTTTTTATTTTTTTTTTTAAATATTGAAAATTTACAAAAACGAAATCAGTGTAAATTCTTAAATTACAAAATCAGTGAATGCGAATTTGGAACAAATTTTTCATTTTCTGAATACAATTATATCGGCAATATTTCCTTCCATTATCCATTACTATTAATCCTAACTAACCATGTATTAATTAATGAATTAATTACAAGACTCATTCTATTGAATTTAGAATCGTCTTTCGAAAACCCATTGTTTAGTTTCTAAAGATCTTTTTTTTTATCTAATTTCTCGAAGACAACGAATTTGGAAAAGATCTCAAGCATAAAAGTTAGGTCTGTTCCTTAAATAAGAAGATACTGTCCAGTGTTTCAAAAGATATGAAACCAACTGACTGAATCAATTCCCGAAGGATTCGTTCAGAATCAACTTAATGTTCGAAGGAATTCTGGGAATACAAATAAAACAGAAACATTTTTAAGTCATTCGCAGCTATTTGGTTGGAAATCTACTTAGCACATTGGTTGCTTAAAGAATGCCGTCACCCTTATTTATTTCCAGTCTCGCAAACGAAAGAATCCAACGTTTTCTTTTTCAGCAAACCGCAGTTGTGGGTGAAAGCCTTTTAAGACAACTTCAATTCCCTCCAGTAAAGGCAGCCGGAAGCTGAGAAACATGACATATATCAAGAGAGAAACCTTTGTAGACAATTGCGATGCGAAAAAGCCATTTCACTTGAGTCCAATGATGTCTAATTTACTCTTGCAAAGACTTATGCAAAAGAAATGCAATGAATAGTAAAATAAAACTATGATGTTACCTAAGAGGACGAGACAATGTGGAAGACATTCATTTAGTCCATAAAAGAAACAACGAGAAATCGCTAAAAGAACTTGTAGCGTATTTTCTTAAGGTTTATTTATTTATTTATTTATTTATTTTCCTAAACGTAATGAAAATAATGATGAGCAACAAGACTCCGTCCATTTTGAAATTCTATCTTCTAAATTCACACAGGAGAAATGTTTCACTTTCGTAAAAAAAAAGTATTAAAATCCTTATTATTCACTAAAACCTATTAATTTTAAATATATTGAAGTTCGCGCAGTTATTAACAGGATTAGAAAGCAGATTAAATATCCATTGGTTAAGACATCATCTTTTTCAATGCTCTTCTATGGGAATTCGTGTCGGGCTAAGAATGCACTTGAAAAAAATATAAAATTTATGTTCTGCAGCCCTGAAAATGCATTCCAAGATTCAAGAAGAATCATCTAGCTGTTCAAATAGGAGTTACACCTACAAATAGGAGCTAAACCTAAAATAGGAATTACACCTACAAATAGGAGTTACACCTATAAATAGGAGTTACACCTATAAATAGGAGTTACACCTACAAATAGAAGTTACATCTACAAATAGGAATTACACCTATAAATAGGAGTTACACCTACAAATAGAAGTTACACCTATAAATAGGAGTTACACCTACAAATAGGAGTTTCACCTATAAATAGGAGTTACACCTACAAATAGGAGTTACACCTATAAATAGGAGTTACACCTACAAATAGGAGTTACACCTATAAATAGGAGTTACACCTACAAATAGAAGTTACACCTATAAATAGGAGTTACACCTACAAATAGGAGTTACACCTATAAATAGGAGTTACACCTACAAATAGGAGTTACACCTATAAATAGGAGTTACACCTACAAATAGGAATTACACCTATAAATAGGAGTTACACCTACAAATAGAAGTTACATCTATAAATAGGAGTTACACCTACAAATAGGAGTTACACCTATAAATAGGAATTACACCTACAAATAGGAGTTACACCTATAAATAGGAGTTACACCTACAAATAGAAGTTACACCTATAAATAGGAGTTACACCTACAAATAGGAGTTACACCTATAAATAGGAGTTACACCTACAAATAGGAGTTACACCTGTAAATAGGAGTTACACCTACAAATAGGAGTTACATCTACAAATAGGAGTTACACCTACATGAATTCTTGATTTGATGAGCATCAATTTTCTAATTTTCTAGTTTACCTCGGGCTAAGAATTATTGTATCTAACGAATGGAGGTACCTATCCTGATGGACGTCATCTTTATATTTTATTGTGCTCATATTAATTGCTTACATGTAAATTCATTTCAAAAATCATCATTTTTAAAGACAGTTTCATTAATATTTAGAATTAAATATAAGAATATTTCCCTGTGAAGCTTCTTGATTTTAACTAAGGAAGATAATAAGCCTATATTGAGTAATAAAAGATCGATTAATATTAATTAGATTTCACGAAGTTAAGATGCCGATCTCTATTTTACGATGTTCTTCTGTTGATCTGATCTTGAATTAATGAGCTCGTGGATAATTAACTTCATATTATTATCTTCGCATGGAAACGGAGCCACCAAAGAGTGTGATATGTTTGATCTTAAGTTCGTAATATTCTTTAATTTATAATGCAAATAATAAATAAAAAAGAAATGTAATTGGAGTGTCAGCTTTCGAATATTCATATAGTTTTAAGCCTTAAAAACATTCTGTAAAATTGTGTTGTGGAATCGGAAAAAAAAACTTTTCCACTCCAGAAATTCCTATCCCAACACCAGAATATCATCAAATATTAATCCTTTCCGATTCCAGAAAATTAGTCAAATATGACTCTTACTCCAACTCTGGAAATATAGTCCAATGCAACTCCTACTACGACTCCAGAAAAATAGTCAAATACAATTTCTACTTCAACTTGAGAAATATAGTCAAATACCAACCCTTCTTGGGTGGATCCATTAGACGTCAACTGCAGGAGTTCGGGTTAATTTTCCGGAAGTCAATGGATTTTTCTCCTCCAGACAGTCGAAGGGTTCACTTTGTCAAAAGGGTTATTTTTCACTCGGAATTTAAAGGCTGACTAGGTTAACGATAGTCAGTTGGTTGAGAATCTCTGGGAACCTCAACCTCAAGAGTATCGAAAAGGTTTCAAGAGTATCGCAAGGGTTTCAAGAGTATCGCAAGGGTTTCA
>JAFIDM010010028.1:44632793-44670216 GCA_023159025.1 Thereuonema tuberculata | reverse complement strand
ATCGTCGATTTTGGGACAACCTCTTTGCAGTTGACTGGAAAGCGTGTTTTTTAATGATTTAAGACAGTGGATATGTAGATTATATCATTGGTTTTCTTCCAAAACAATAATTTTGTAAATGTTAGAACCTGTAAAAAGTTTTTACTATCCTGTAGTAAAAAACTAACACAAACAAAATAAGAATAAATGTATTTTCCAATGCAATTTTAAGGCGAAAAACAACACTGAAGATCAATAGGAAACGAAGCTAAAACTTACTAATAAGAAACAATTTTGATCGATTTCTAAATTTTAGTCATGAATATTTTGTGGAAACACATTCTTCGTCCTCCGATATCCATTCATGGAAATAAATAATGAAAAACACAGAGAATTTTCGATATCTCTTTTCATCAAAATACCTATCTTATTTTCAAATGGTTAACGATTCAGTTATCCCTACTGTTGTTCTTTATATTAACATCAAAGTGAAGAAATGCTTCCATTTATTCAGCATAAAGATATTTATTCAGTCTGAAAGATCTTGAAATAAACTTTTTTTTAAATGTCAATTTTCTTTTTTTTTTGTTTTTTTGTTTCTTTGTTTAAGTCGTAAAAATAAAAACAGAAAAGACGACTTTATTTTTGTATTTTTTTCTTTTTAATTTATAAAAATATGCTGAATAAAAACCATGGAGAAAAAAACAAACAAACAAACAAACAAACAAACACGATCCAAATGTTGTTTGTGGGATCAGTTTGTAAAGAAGTGTTTCTGTAAGAAATTGATTTCCTCCGTTGGAAGGATTTTCAGGGGAATTTTTGTCTCGCTTTTAATTTTCGAGAATAAATTAAAAAACAAAAAAACTGTTTCCAGTCTTTAAAAAACTTTCAAGAAGTTCCTTTCAAAAGTTAGAAGGACACCGATGAGGAAAGTAAATAAAAAAAAAAATGATTTGCTTTTAAAGTTAGTGAAAACAGATGAATCACCTTTGTGGGAAAAAACTTACAACTTACAACTTCAAAAAAGCTGTATTTTGTTTCAAAAATACCTTACATATATTTTATCTAACAAGAAAGAACCCATATTCACTAAATTGTTTTTCCTTAAAACTTTTTGTATTTTTTTAATTGCTTTTTTTTTTGTCTTATAAAAGTTGCTAAAGACACAAATGAGAGCCTTTTTTCTTTTTTTTTATCTTTTCTGCTTAAACAGTAGAAATTCTCTATTTCTGTGAATAAAATTAATCACAATTCAACTGAATCAAAGCTCGAGAATGTATTAATAGGATTAATAAGCGTTTTAAATCTTTAAAATATCAAGTCTAAGGTTATGATTTCGACGCATGCAGTTACACAACCTATTTCGTTTCTATCGTGTTTCTATAGGTATTTTTATTATCTTCTCCCTCTAATTCTTTGACAAAAATCCACATGGAAAAAAACATAAAATTGAAAGTTTCCATCAGTTCCTTAATAAGCGTAAATAGTTTCATTCAGCTGTTAACGATTCCATTAACATTAAAAGGTCATTCTTTGAGATAGGAACAGAAATCCAATATTTAATACGTTTCTGTGGGAATTACGACAGGGGAGTGAAAAATGACAAATAAAAATAACATAGACATGTTAATTTTTAAAAACATTCGTCCAAAGGTTCAAAAGTTGTCTGGAAGTTGAAGAAACACATCCAGACTGAGTGATTTGATAAGTGTCGCTTTCTTACGAAAATACAAAAAGACTTGTAATGATGTTGATCAATTTACAACAATGTCTCCATCATATCTCATTGTATTGGAGATAGAATACAACAAATAGCTGTTCAATGTTAGATTAAGTTCAATTGGACAGTGTAGTAGATTAACTATTCCTCGCATTGGCTAATTCCTCGCATTCAGGTGAAACAGAATTGGTTTTGAGCGGAGACAGGTGATTCATTCCTAATGATGGAAAGCGAACAGCAGAGACATAACCGATGGAGAAAACACAAAAGTTGACAACATGGCGCATGTGCTGAAAAACAGAGTAATGAATAGACTTCACGCACGTGTGCAAACACTGTCGGCGGAAGGAATCGCTTTCTTCTGTTCTTTCGTCGTCTCTAGCTCTCACTGCCAAGTGAAAAGAGCTTCATTTGTAAAATAAAGAAGCAGAAAAAAAAGAGGAGGTTATTTTGAGTAATTAGTTCCTCAACACTAATTGTCAAAGAAAAGTTACATCGTAAAGTAAGTAAAAAAACATTTACATAAAAAGTCTCACTAACAAAAAAATAATTCTTTTAAAATAAAAATAAAAGCTACACACAAACAATTCTATAAACACACAAACACTTTCGAATCCACTTTTGAGATTCATCACATTATTTTCCACCAGGTTCTGGATTATATATAATTACATATTTACAATTACCCAAGAAAACAAGATATTAAAATTATTCAGTTGGTCATTGGACAATACCCAATAGCCAACCACGTCCAGTGAATGAAGATTATCTGAAATGCGCCCTATATCAGGAACATGTGTAATCTCAGAAAAACAGAGAAAACAAAATTATTTACTTAATTTTTGATTGATTAGTTAATTCCATATTTCTTCTCTTTTTGGTTTTCTGTTTAATTTTTTAAACGCTAAGGATCTTTTTACCTCAGTTACTTTTGAGTTAATAGAAAAAGTTTTGGAATTTCATTTTGGTAATTATGAGGTTAAAGAAAAATCGGAATTAAATTATTTAGTTAGGTTTTTATTTGAGAATCAATTTTTTATGGCAAATGGATTAATTATCCAAGAAATTTTGGGGTTATTTATGGGACTCCCTTATTCCATGCTTTGGCTGAAAGTTCGATGCAATTTTTGGAGTTTTTATTTTTTACACAATTTGACAATTCTACATTCTTTTTCCAAAGATATATAGATGATATTTTTATTATTGCTAGAAATGATGCCGAGAACCTTATTTTTGGACCAGTTTAATTCTCTAGATAAAGGGATACAATTTACCCTTGAAAGGCACGTGAATAAATGTTTACCATTTTTAGAAGTGATGGTCAAAATGAAGAGAAATTATGTTGGAACTGACCCTTACGCAAAGCCTACTTCGGTTAATTCAATTATTCCTTATTGTTCAGCAGTTCCATCGAATGCAAAAGCTAATTTGATCAAAATGAAAGTAAGGAAAGCTTTTTATCTTAGTTAGATCTTTTTGATAGGCATTTACGCAAGATTAAGGAATGTTTTATTACTAATGGTTTTCCACTTCAATTGGTATCCTCGATTATTTCGAAAGCCATACATGAAATATATAACCTGAAACCAAGTGGAGACGAAAATGGACTCGTCTGGGCAGCCTTCGCTTTTCACCCTAATTTATACAAATGGCCAAGAAAGATTTTTCAAAGAAACGATATATAAATGATATTTATTATCTGGATAATAAATTAACGTATCCAATGGAGCATAACAAAGCTGAAGACAATAAGATAAATAAAAAGGATGCATTTATTTAATCCCTTGTCAAGAAAATGAATGTTTTTATATAGGGAATAGTGGGCAGAAGTGAAGAAAACGCTTTGATCAACGCAGAAGTTATATTAAAACAGGAAATCTAAATGGATCGTTTATAGCGAGACACATGTATGAGTTAGGTCATATTGGTAAATTTGATAAATATTTGGTTCTCAATGAATGGAAAAATAAGCAAGGAAGAGAAGCGATAGAGTCCTTTTTTTTCAATTTATTAGATTCCTATAATTCTTTTATCTCCAATGTGAATATACATCATTATTTATGCAACAATAAATTTCAAAAATATGCAAGGTTTCAAAAAAAAAAAAAAGTTAAACAGAAAAACAAAAAGAATAGAAATAATGGAATTAACTAATCAATCAAAAATTAAGTAAATAATTTTGTTTTCTCTGTTTTTCTGAGATTATGTAGGTTCCTGATATAGGGCGCATTCCAGATAATCTTCATTCACTCTTGGACGTGGTTGGCTATTGGATATTGTCCAATGACCAACTGAATAATTTTAATATCTTGTTTTATTGGTTAATTGTAAATATATAATTGTATATAATCCAGAACCTGGTGGAAAATGTGCATGAAGATGAATCTCAAAAGTGGATTCGAAAGTCTCTTCTAATTGTAAACATGAATTTGTTTATAGAATTGTTTGTGTGTAGCTTTTATTTTTATTTTAAAAGAATTATTTTAACACACGTAAAAGAAATATTTAAACAATAATAAATAACTAAATAAATCAATTAAACAAACAAAGACAAAAAGAATGAAATCATCGCTTGTTTCTTGTTTGTCGTCGTCGTCGTCATTATTCTTAAAAGAAATAGTTTTCGTTTCATCTCAAGAGTATCTTTTAACAAGTAATTAACTGTTCAATAATAGGTTCCTTTCATTTTAAAATAACAGAAATTAATTTACTTGTGGGTAAGTTTATTAGAACTCAATTCATGGAATTTATTTTCCCCCAAATCACTTGGAGAAAAAGCTAAGTTTAAAATTAGAAAAAAAAAATGCTTCAATCATAATGGGAGGTTTTAATTTTGCATAGATAAAATATTAAAATTTAAATCATTAACAGTTTTCAATTAATTGGATTATTGTGTAAAATGAAACACATAAATAGAGTTCAATTTCTCATTCAATTTGCGACATTTTTTTAGTTTTCTAGGAGAGCAACACTTATGAGATCATTCAGTCTGTGTTGTGTGTTAACGTCTGAACTGCTGTATGGGTCTTCTTGAAACTTGATCTAACATTTCTATCACGTATTTATTAATCCCTTAGGGTTTGTTGTCGAAATACAAGCGATGAAAAGGAAAAGAAAAACTGAAAGAACTAGAACCAAAACATTGGATTTAGTGATGCCTTTTAATCCATTTAATCCTTTTAATATGATAATAACTTAAGAAAATAATACGGCGTTAATTTATTATTTTGTATAAAAATGGAGAATTCCTGCTGTTTATAATTCATCAGCTATTATAATAATTTAAAAATAAATAGTGAGTTGTCCTTTACATTAATTGAGATTTAAAAAAAAAAAAAAAAAAGCATCAATATTTAAGGAAAGAAGGTTTCAGTTTCTGTCAGGAGCTTCTTTTATAATTATACAAAAGATAATTTAAGGTTCTCAAATGCATCAAATACAAACACATTAAAGCTTCTGTTGAATTGAGACTATTTTCTTTCAATATTTACGAATCCGTCCATTGTTGTCGTGAGTGTCAGCATTACTTTGCAGATCCTAGAATCCACTTCATTCCCCCACTTTTCTGTTCCACGGTAGATGTTAAAAGCTAATTACCACTGTTCCTGCTTCTTCCTTGACAGTAAAACAAATGCCTAAACGAAAACCCGATTCCGTCTTTGGAAGACGAAGGAAACGGAATAAAAAAAATAAACAAAAAAAAAATCAAGAAGAAATGTTATGAATTGCTGTCAACTGCAGCTAAGTTTCGCCCGAACCGACTGTCATGTTCACCTGGTTACTACGGCAACGGTAACCGAAACCCAAGGAAAAGCAAATACGAAGCAACTACATCCCTTTCCGTTTTTTTTTTATTTTTTATTTTCTCGAACCATCTTTTTTTTTCTTCTCTTTGCCGTGGAAAAACTTTTTTAATAATAAAACCGTTTAAAAGAAGATCTTTCAAACAGACCACTTGGAATTTATGTTTCGATGGAAGAAACGGTTCCTTCTCTTTAATTTAATGACAATGAATCATTCGTTTCTGATCCCTTTATTTCAGTTTCCTCTGGGGTTTTTTTTTGTTTTGTTTTGTTTTTTTCAGTTCAGAAGAATTAAACAAATATCCAAGAATTCTTCTTTGGTAGAATTACATTAAAACTCACTAAACCAGTGGTGCCCAACCTACGGCCCGCGGGCCATATCCGGCCCGCGAAGGTGTTACATGTGGCCCGCTGTTTTATTCCGGTTTTTTTTTTTTTTTTTTTGGTCGTTGAACCTGGAGATTCCTTTTTTTTTTTGGTTGTGGCCCGCGAGTTTCACAGCAAAGTCAATTTTGGCCCCCAGATTACAAAAGGTTGGGCACCACTGCACTAAACAAAAGGAATTAAATTCACCACAAATCGTAACTAAAGATTATAACAAGTTGCTGAAAGCAAAAGCAAATATTATTAAAAAATATTTAAGTTATATATCGGGTGGCCAGAATTAAAAGAATGTGTTTGGAGCGCGATAGACAAAAAGCTGTTGGGCCAAAAACGGCCAAATTCGATGTCCATACTGTTCAGACCATGGGATTTCAATTTCGCAGAAAAAAATTTTTTAGTTCCGATTGGCGCCACCAGGGGGAAACTGGTGCTGTATGGTGAGCTAATCAGACATAGGAAAGAAAACAAAAGCGTACGGTTGACAATACGGTTTATTGTTAGTCAGTTACCCATACGTTTCAATAAGTTCTTCTTGCACGTTGTCCAAAATCTGCATTCTGCACTCTATTGATCGTAGATTCTACTGCGGACCGCAGCAAATCTCCAGAGATTTGTCTCACGTGAAGCAGTATTCGGTCCTTCCATGTTGCCAAACTATCAACGTATTCTTGGTAAACCAATGCTTTCAAGTAACCTCACAACCAAAAGTCACATGGCGTGAGATTAGGCGAATGTGAGGGCCTCATCGTCGGAAATGCTCGACTAATTATGTGGTCGCCGGTGAAATGCTGACGTAGGACTTGCTGCATTGTCAATTCTATGTGAGGGGATGCTCCCTTCTGCATGAACACAGTCGTGTCAAGACATCCACACTGTTGAAGTTTTGGAATAACGAAATTTCGCAGCAACTGTTGATATTTCACTGCAGTGACAGAACATGTCCCTGGTTCTGTTCGTTGCAGTTCTTTGAAAAAGTACGGACCAATTATGGAGGAGGTGGTAAAGCCACACCACACTGTGACCTTCAGTGGATGCAACGGCATCTACTCCATAGCATGAGGGTTCTCAGTAGCCAAAATCCGACAGTTGTGAATAGACAGTGTCGCTGAGATAAATCATCACTCCATAGAATGTTCCAAGGCCACGCATCGTCCACTTCCATTAGAGCTAGGAATAGGTGAGAGAAAAGCAGGTGCGTTCCGCATCCCCTTGAACCTGTTGTTGGACTTGGCTGATCCTGTAAGGCTAAAACTTCAGCATTTTGTGCATGGATTTCCCTACAGTTGAGTTCGGTATAATATCCAGTTGCTTGGATATTGCCCGAGCAATGCTTGATCCGTGTGCAACATTCGCTTCCACTACAGACGTTTCAACAGTTTCAATTTCGTCATTTGATATGAAGTTTGCGTCCGCATCCTGTTTGCACTTGTAAAGATCCGGTATTTTCAAAAGGTGAGATTAAGTTTCGCAAATTGGTAATAGACATGGGACCTTTCCGTAGGCCCTTCGTTATTCGGAATAATGGTAGTGCAATTACTGTTATTTTGGTAATAAAACTTTACGAGCAACGCACGATAACGTAAACACAGCATTGCGTATAGTAACATTTACAGCACCGTCAAGCAGGTCGATCTGATCGATGTCACCGATATCCATGTACCTGATGATATGTGTTGTCTATCACTGGGTGGCTGTCAGTGTACAGCCCAAATTTCCCCCCAGTGGCGGCATTCGGAACTAATCGTAATCCCGTGGTCTGAATAGTGTAGACACCAAATTTGGCCGTTTTGGCCCAACGGTTTTTTGCCTACCATGCTCCAAACACCTCCTGTTTCATTATGGCCACCCGGTAGAATTATTTTGTATTAAATTATAATATCTGCTGAATTAAAATAAGGAATTGTCTGAATCTTTTTAATCAGATCTCGTCTCACTCAACAATAACCCACAGGAAAAAAAAGTCAAAGTTCAAAATTCGATGGTCCTTCCAAGCAGATTCATCCAGTGTTGAAAAGTCATTAAGAAACAAACATTCAGACACAGAGACAGACTGAATGATTTCGTTATTTCGGAAAGTAAGTTTTTAAGCAAAATAAAATTCCTTTCAAAAATCCCTTAAAGATTGGCTTTGAAATGAAATCGGTTCTTTACAAAAGTAGCAAGAAATTCCTGAAAGAACCTGAAATCCACTTGCCTTAGAAAAATAACACAAATGGAAAATAAATAAAATGGAAAATAACACAAATAGAAAATAACACAAATAGAAAATAAGACAAATGGAAAATAACACAAATGGAAAATAACACAAATAGAAAATAACACAAATGGAAAATAACACAAATGGAAAATAACACAAATAGAAAACTTACATAAATTCATAACGATACAAGCTACTTCAACTGACATCAATATTTCGTCTTTATTCTACATTCCAAAGACTTCCAAAGACTTCTTCTTAAAAATTAAGAAGGACAATTTGGAAAATTTAAAATTAAAATTTAAAAAATAAATATTTTGGCTTTGTAATTAGAACCTATGAGTGAACGTGAATAATATCACGTTTCATATTGTTGTATTTGTTTAAGTTTTTCACGTTTTTTAGCGTTCTTGTCTTGTTTTTTATTTCAATGGTGTTAGGTAAGGGAGCGATGTTCTCCCTCCTAAAAAATGTTTGTAGTAATCCTGAAGAAGTCTTTGGAATGTAGAATAAAGACGAAATATTGATGTCAGTTGAAGTAGCTTGTATCGTTATGAATTTATGTAAGTTTGATATTTAAGGTTTTAGAAGATTTGAAACACAAATAGAAAATAACACAAATGAAATGCGTGAAGAACAATCGAACTTCAAGTTTTCCTTTGGCTGGAAGTTGGTTGAATTTGCTGATTTAGCTAAATCCAATTATTTTATGTAAACTAAAGCAAGAGTTAATTTCAGATGGATTAGAAAGGAACTACGAATAAAAAAAGACAAAAAACAAAGCAAAACGAAATTGTTCTTCCACAGGAAGAATTAAGGAGTCCTCTTTAGTTTTATCGAACTAAGAAAAGGAGGCTTATCAGATCATTCAGTCTGTGTGTGTGTTCTTTCCTAACAACTTTTCTTATTTCTTCAACAATCGTTGTAGAAATATAACTGAAACAAAGAAGAATAAACAAGAAGATCCGTAAATCTCAAATCTATTAATTCATTAAACCTATGGATCAAAAAAAAATATTTAAAAAATATTGATAAATTAAATTTGAGACCAATGTTCATCTGACACCTCAAGACAAGCCTGTTTCACGCTTATTAGGCGATCATCAGTTGAGGGTAGTCAGAATGAACTTTTTCTTTATTTTTAATGTGTTTTTATGTTTTTAGTTTATAGTCATGGAGGTTCCACTGCTCTTCCTATCCTATTGATAAATGTTTATGAATTTTAATGTCCTATGTAACAAATATTAAACAAAAACTATTACGAATTAATAATTTTTTAATTTTTTATCTCACAATTTATTTATAACAATCCTTACAATCCATATTTAAATTGATATAATTTTGGAAACATATAAAATCAATTTATAAAAGAAATTTTAAATTCTACATTTTACTTTATGGATAAATTAAATAAAAAATAAAGAGAATATATATATATATTCTCTTTATTTTTAAATTTTAATTTAAATATTTTAATTTAATTTTATTTTAAATCTTTATATTAAATCTCTCAAAATCTCTGCTACTCTTATCTTCTCTTGATTTGTTTGTTACTTTCACTTTGAACATATTTAATATTGTAATTATAATTTATTTACATAAATAAAGATGTTCTATTCTGTTAACTATGCTGTAACTGTATTATATTAACACCACCTATTGACTGATTTTTATTTAAAAATCTAGTAGGACTTAAATGTAATAACTAAAGAAATGGAATAAAATTTTAATGTAGAAAGTAAAAAAAAAATCAATTATTATAATTACTGATCTGTAATTTAATTTTAAAAATTAAAATTACAAAGATTTAACTTCTATTTTACAGAGTATATTTTATTGTGTTTTATTTTAGTTGTCTACAACTTTTATGGCTTTTATAATTAATATATAGTTTATTATTAAATATAAAAGCGATAAAAGTTGTAGACAACTGAAATAAAAACACAATGGCTCGACCATTGAAAGTACGAACCGATTATTTAACTAGGTAAAGTGGTTAGAGCTTGTTTACCAGCGCTTTGATGGCAATGTTGTCAAGTGATGATATGTGTTTAAAAAGAATTCTTTTGAGAAAAAGCCCCCAGCACTTGTCCAACCTGTGGGAGGGAGACAGTGACCGGGGGTCAAAGTGGTGGGGGAGGGATTCAAGAAGCGATCCATCACCCATCCACCCCCTTT
Source organism: Thereuonema tuberculata (assembly GCA_023159025.1). Lineage (NCBI taxonomy): Eukaryota > Metazoa > Arthropoda > Chilopoda > Scutigeromorpha > Scutigeridae > Thereuonema > Thereuonema tuberculata. The sequence goes on along the minus strand of JAFIDM010010028.1, from coordinate 44,659,952 downwards.
CAGGAAGAACAACTAATGAGAATCAACCAATTGGAAAAGATCGTTTCAAATCTTGTCATTTTGATTCTCTTATTTTTCTTTGATTACCTTTTTAATAATAAAAATAACCAAAATAATTATATTTTTAATATAAAAGTAATAAAAATAATCATAGATTATTTTAGATATCAAAATTATAATATCTGCTTAATATAAATACAGTTGAGCCCCGATTATCCGTGGAATTGGGTGGCAAGGGCTTCGCGGATAACGAAAATCGCGGAAACCCGAAAAAAGACTAAAAATTAGGTGTAAACACGAAAAAAAATATTTCACCATTAAAAACTGCGTTTTATTACACAAAAAAACATACTACGGTATATGTAAAACTTTTAAAATATGTACAGTAAAGCAGAAACCTTTGCTCTACGTTTGTATCCACAAATTCCGAGAAGGCCTGTAGGATCACGATGCACAATAAACCTATCAGTAATTTTCGACCCTCGCACTGTAGGGCCTATTGTATTTTCCCTGTTGTTGGCTTGGATTAAAATTGGTTTTTTTGAGGTTCGTAATTAAAAAAAATTTTCGCGGCTCTCGCGGATAATTGGGGCTCTACTGTAGTAGAAAACTTAAATTTTCTGAAAAAATAAAATAATTAAATCTCCGCTGTTTTTACGGAAGCCGTTTAAATCTGATTTTATTTGTAATTATATTAAACCTGACAGTAAGAGCATTAAAAAGAGCCTGGTTCTGTTCTAATGGTTCAGTTCTACGGGAATTTTTGCCACCTTTATGCGTTGATCTCTCAAAAACAGAATCACGCGGGATAAATTTTAAATATAAAAATTAAATCTTGCTTTTAAATAATTCTGTCTGCTGAGTTTCAAGCAAATTTATCCTGCGGTTAGCAAGTTACTTGAGGGGATCTGATGATTTTCATTTCATTATTGCAAAGAAAACTTAAAAATACGATAAAGCAAATGAAGAAATGAAGCTAAATTCAGTACAATGATATTTTGTAGAATTAGTTCCACAGGAAAAATCTAGAAATTTAATTATTATTTATTTTATTTTTTTAAAAGACGGAGTAAGAGAATGTAGAGAAATATAATATATTCCATATGAATATATGAGAACAATTAAATGGAAGTTGTAAGAACTATTACAAGATAACAGGTCATTTTTTTTCTCTCTCCGGAAAAACAAAAAATTCCTGACAGAACTTAAAGCCTACTTTCCTTACTGTTCCTATTTAAAATTTCTTTAAAAATGTTGAAGGCTGTGAAAGCGTAGACTAAAAACTCAAAGCCTTGCTTGAAACAATAGATGTGATTGTGGGTGGGACGGAACCAAGCACCGCGATCTATAGGTCTATCTACAGAAATGGAGACAAACGGAGAAAGTATCCTGGAAGAAATGCACGGGAAACTGGAGAACTCCAAGAAAACCTGCCCATCACGAAACCCACAGAGGTAAGAGGCCTATGTCTGAGTGACAACGCCATGCGAAACTATTGACTAGATCTACATCCTTTTAAAACTAATTGTCACCAGTTTTTGTCATTTTCTGAAAAAGAAAAAGATTAATTCCGAATTATTTACTTCACTTGTGTCAAATAGCTTAAATTTAATGAAGGGCAATCGTTAGTAGCTTGTGATATCGATTGCGTAAACACTTTAGTATCATGAGTAAAATATTTTGTTAATTTCATTGTCTGAAACTCTTCTAGACTGAAATTTTAATTATTACTCATTTTTTAAAAATTGGAACAATGATATTTAATTTGATGCAAAAATAAGAAATAAGAGCTTTATAAACTTTTATAGTGTTCGTAGAAATATATTAATATAATAAAAGAATATTTTTGTATGTTAGGAGTGCTGCTTAACCTTTTTTTGATCCCCTCAAGTAACTTGCTAACCGCAGGATAAATTTACTTGAAACTCAGCGGACAGAATTATTTAAAAGCAAGATTTAATTTTAATATTTAAAATTTATCCCGCGTGATTCTGTTTTTGAGAGATCAACGCATAAAGGTGGCAAAAATTCCCGTAGAACAGAACCAGCCTCTTTTTAATGCTCTTAATTTGATAAAATTCCATGGGACATCAAACGTTGTTCTACGATCCCATGGAACACCAGACTTCTTCATTGCTACGGATATAAAAATTCCTTTGACAAAATCTCATCAGGTTTTTTTCAATTCTGTAAATTTTGCTGCAGCAATTCTAGGCCATCTCCGCGTCACAAGTTTGAGAAGCTCAGATCTAAAATAATTACATCTCATTAATTTTTAAACAACATCAATTCAGAATCTTTTCTTTTTGATTGTTTATATTTATTACAGAAAATATTGTGTAGGCATTAATGATATTTTTTATCATAATTTCTGTAATAAGTAATTATTTATTTTTTAGTCAAACTGTATAAATTCCATTTCCGAAATAAATATAAAAAAAAACCCAGATTCCATCTTCTATTAAACTTAGTTACTTCTGAGATCACAATTCAGTGTCATTTATGGAATCAATCACAACAGCCTTCCTTCCCACATTGGAATACCGCAAGGACACCATTTACTAGCAATAATAAGAAAATTATATTTAATATCTATGCATTTAGTTTCCATCACAAAATATTAATTCGTTTTAATTTAAAAATTGAATAATTAATGTTAAAAATTAAAAGCATGAAGAAACTGCTTAGGAGGTAAATGGATTATGACTTCAGGACCATTTGTAGCCAAATTTTTTAAGAAAACTTGAGAATAGGATTATTCGAAATGTAATATAAGGCATTTTAAAAAGTAATTCTTTGAAACAATTTTGAATAAATAATAATAATAATAATAATAATAAACATTAAATTTGTATGGTTTCTATCTCGTATGGCAAAAATATAACTTTACAGTTGTAATTACAAACAAATTATCTGAAGCAATTTTCTTCCGTATCATTTACTTCCAAAAACATCTCAGCTGAAAACAACAATCTCTGTTTTTCTGCGGAAGACTTTTCAAAAGGAGCCGAGTAGAATGAAGTCAAAGGAATTCTTTAAGTCTTTCCTATAGGAAGTTAAAAGACAATTAAAAAGATATTAATTGGATAATAAGACAAAGCGTTTATGATAAGGTCCTATTTGATCCCCAATTCTTGTATCAAGTCCTTTAGAGAGGGAAATGGAAAATAAACTTCGCCACTAAATCTTGCGAGGACTCGTAATATCGAAAGAATTTCGCTTGAGCAATATGAAACAACGATTGGAATGTAAAGCAGTAAATCCGATCTGTTCTTTTTTTTTCGTTTTTAACTTTTCAGAAGAAGGGATTCTTTTGAAGTGTCTTCTGCAGTCACAGAGTCATTGACTAACGACGACCTCTCACATGCAATGGTGTCCTGCATTGGTAATGACCACCTTCAAAGAACCATAAAAAAAACAATACACATAGTGGAATGGGACAGTTTTTTTTTTTGGTTTTTAATTATAATGTTGTTGTTACTTTTCTAATGGCTATAATTTTAGCATTCTTAATCTCTATCTTTTTTTTAGCTGAAATAGAGAATCTTATTCAGATTTATTTACTTGATCTTCTCCTGTTCTATTTTATTGTCTTTCAGTTGAAAAAAACAGACGCGTTCATTTGGACACTAATTTTTAAAGTAGATATAACAAGGCAGCATATAGATAACAAATTTCAATATTTAAAAATAGTTATTAAACAACTAACAATTACTAAATTACTAAATGTATGCTGCTTTATTAAATTTATTAAAATCGCAGCTAAATCATAGTTAAATGAAGATCGCAGCCAACTTTTTTAATTACAAATTTAAATTATTAATAATAAATTATAAGTATCATGCAAACTCTTTTTATAATAAATTATTTATGTTTTTTTTTTTTATTTCTTTACTAATATGTATTTTATTAGTGTCTTGCTAAATCCTTACTAAAAAGATAAAAGGAAATTCGGAAAAAATTTAAAAAGCAAATGATATTTACCACCATAAGCAATTTTATATAATTATAATGAAATTACATTATTTAATTATATGTTGAAGTATAGATTTCGCATATCATTATGTATTTATATGCCACGTTCTTATATATTATTGTTATTGTGATTCAAAAAATTAAATTTGGGAAATTTAATTTTAGTTTGATTGTCTTTATTAAAATGACTATTAATTACATCGACGATGAAAATTAATAATATCAACATTTATTGTCAGTTTATTTTATATTTATAAAAACATTGATTACTTTTTGGTTAAGTATATTTATTTTACTAATCATCTATATTTTTTTCAGCAAATTAACTAAATTCAGTTAAAACTTTATATTTTTATTTATTTTATTTTATTATAACGCAACAAACCCATTTTTTGGTTTTTCTTTATCATATTTTATTCATTTCTTATTCACAAGAAATGAATTTCGCACAAAGTAAATTTTTATTTTTAAATTTTATTGACATTTGGCTAATTTTAATTATTAAATTTTGATGGAAGTATCAAAATACTTACGTATTAAGACCGTATTGAGGTTAATATTATTATTAATTTTAAATCCATTTATAATAAATAACAACAACTTTATTGCAATCAGTAACGATACCACAATAAAATTCTTTATTAAAATCCAAGTTTTATGTTCTAACACGGTAATTTATCGAAATATAATAATCCTGGGAGTTTATTGTCTACAATAAAATAGTCATTAGAAAAAATTAATAAATAAATTCTGTAATTAAAATTAGCTAATGATTTTGTTTTCTTTATAATTGAGTTAATTTGACGATGAAATAAAATCATTTCCTAAGGTTCTATGGAATTAGAGTCGATTGCTAAAGTATCTGTTTTAAAAAAATATATTTAATTTATTATTAACCATTTAAATAATATAGTTAGCTACATTTCATTCTATTCATTTGTGTATGAATAATTTTAAGAAATTGTTAAGCTGTTATGAAACTTTTACAATAATTGTTTTCAACTTATATTACAATGTTACAAACAGGAACGTAGCCAGGATTTCGTTAAGGGGGTGGAGGTCCATTACATTAAATGTTTATAAATGACTTTGCTTTCGTTAAATGAAACTTTAAAAGTAAAATGATCTTAAAACTAAAATCTACGGCGAGAGTAGAAATTTCCTCCTTTGAACATCTACACTTTCTTTTCTTTTTTTCTTCCCTCACCCCCGCTGCCTGTTAGGAAAGTAATAAAAATGTTATTTATCCGTAATTAAATTATGTTAATAATAACGGTTTCCTCTACAGTAGGTCATAAGATATTTTCAGATTTCTTTTTCGAAAATATTAAGATAGTAATTTTTTTAATTAGTACAGTCAATGAAATTGAAATAGATTTGTAATTTTCAATGATAGTTTTGAAATGGATTTCAATTAATAAAGAAACAACTCCTTTTCAATTTCTTTACATTTTTTTTTATTCATAAAAACAACAAAAATGAAAACGCTATTAAAATTACAAATATCTGAAACTAATCATTAGAAAATCAATTCAGAAGAATTAAGTGAATAAATAAATAAATAAATAAATAAATAAATAAATAAATTCGCCTTATTTACTTAACTAGGATTAATTCATTCTAATTATTTGAAATGAATCAGTCAAAAATCCATTGTTTAAGACATTAATAGAAATCTTTATTTTTCTCTGGGATTTCACTACAGGGATGTCATGGAAACGATTTCCAATTGAACTTAAATAAAAACAGAAGGAAGGACCCACACAGACAGAGTGATTGGATGAGATCTCACTAAATAGCCATCAATAAATCTACAATATTAATGCTAAAGAAAGTTAGTCACTAAATCGAAGTCTAAACCTAAGTCTAAACCTAAATCTAAAGCTAAGTCTAAACCTAAATCTAAATCTAAATCTAAAGCTAAGTCTAAAGCTAAGTCTTGTGGAATCTAACTGAATTAAATAAGGAATTCAAAAAAAAAAAATAATGATTGGCTGAATTAAAAACATTGAAAAGAAAATAGACACTTATGAACACGAATCCAACTTCAAAAGCTACAAGAATCAGAGAATAAGATTGACTGAATATCCTAACTATTTTACAATCACTAAACAGAGTGAAAGAAAAGAGAAATAATGGGAAGAAAATTACAGAAAAACTGTAGTAATGAAAGAATAAAATAAAAAAGATAATTAAAGAACACATTAGTAAAATTAAAAAATAAAGAAAGATAAATCAATCGGAAAAAAAGGATTTAATTTTAATTTTGTTAGATTAAAGGAAAACAAGTTTTAATATAAGGGGTCATTTTGGTTTTTTACGAAATAAAGTCTTAAATTGATTATGTTATAATTATTCAGGAATTGCGTGAATCACAATTATATTCTTTAAATACAATAAGGTAGGGATAGTAAACAATCACAGTGCTTCGCAACGGCTTCTGAGTCACTTTAGAATAGACGGCGCCGGATTTAAAAAAAAGAAAAAAACTTAAGTTGAGAAACTATGAAAAGATTTAAAATGGGGAGAAAAAAATGAAGAATAAGAATTGCCCTTGAGGGGCTCGAATCCACGACTTTCGCATTATTAGCACGACGCTCTAACCAACTGAGCTAACAGGCCACCTACAACATTCAACATTCTGGCCACCTACAACTGAGCTAACAGAAGCCGTTGCGAAGCAGTGTGATATGTGTCCACAGACAGACAAACCGGGGTTATAAGGCGTCTTTCAGAAGCCTAAAAAAGACAACTAATACCATACAACTAATTTGTCTGAAATTGTAAATAAATTTCTTTCCTTTCGATAAACTATAATAGCCTTCTAATGGTGATTTAAAATTAGTTATATTTTAATTTGTACCCTTTCACAAGAGTGATATTACATTAATTTGAGCAAATTAACAGTTGAGCTAATTTTTGAAATTTCTGTTCCCAAAAATTTCCTTTTAATAAAAAAAAAAATTGCTGATTTTTAAATGTTTTGTTTTCTTCAGTAGACAAACGAAACGTAGACATTGAGTGTAGCTACTTTGACATAAATTTACATTTTTGTTTTGTTTTTTTACAACAATTATTATAGAATTAGAAGATATCTAAAAAATATTAGGTTAATTTAGAAAACGTTGTAATTGTTTTGAAATCTAGAAATTAATATTAAAATCTTATAAATTAATTAAAGTATTAAAGGAGATCTTCTGTATTCTGGAAGGTTAAATAATCTTCAATTGTATTTGAATACTAATGCGGAAGTGCAGTTTTTCTGTTTCTTTGTTATTTGCGTTAGGACTGCAGTTCCGGTCGGGTTCCTCTTCAGCCACAAGACACTGTCATTTGACGTGGGTAAAAGTCTTATAATTAAAACAGGGTGCTTCGTGATCTGCTGGTGTATATTCCCTTGATGAGGGGAGGGGATATCATTTCCCTTTCATCCTGACAGCTTAAGACCATCCTTCCCCACAACCAATCACAATCTAAACTCAAAGGTCGTGTTCTGACAGAGATGATGCAACGTCATAACAGAATATTAAAAAAAAACAAAAATCGAATGCTTCCTATAATGGCCAAAAGTATCGTAATAGGAGATCAGCATCAGTCTTGGTTTTGCTGTACTGGAATTTTTTAGTAAGTTCAGGGGGGTTCATGTTAAGGTTTGATATTAAACCTTTTAAATTTCGTAATCGTTCAACACAAATCATTTAATGATTGATAGGAAAATAAATAAAATCATATTCTAAGGAGATATACAATAATAATCATGAAATTGTCATTTTTTTAAAAAATTAAACTGTCTATAGTCTACTATTTGTTTTATTCTGTCAAATTTAATTGTCTTCTTATTTTCTAGTAATTAATTTTTATTGTGCTTAAATAATTAATTACTTAATTTTTATTGTGCTTAAATAATTAATTACTTAATTTTTATTGTGCTTAAATAATTAATTACTTAATTTTTAAAGTGTATAATTAATTTAATATTAGAATGTTTTATAAGTAGTGTTTAATATTTGTAGCTAATTATTAAGCTAATATCAATACTATTTACATTTTGATTTACAGCAGGAAATATGTTGCTCTGTTTCACTCAAAAGGAAATCAAAGAGAATAATCAAATCAAATTTGTAAATCTTTTTGATGATTTTCATGTCAGTTCATTTCCGATATTTAATATTTATCATTATAGTTCTTCATAATATAGAAAAATTCCATATATTTTTTATAATATCATAAGCATTATAATAACGGATCACTTGAAAGAAATGAATTTCCTTCGTAAAACCTTCACCAAAATTTAAATTTTTGCAAAAACTTATTTACCAAAAATTTAGTTATTTTTCCTTCAACATTTAACAGCAGAATAATTTCCGAAAACAGTTAATTAAATCAATAAGAAATAAAAATAAAAATAAGGAAATAAAATAAGAATTAATGCAATTATGTTTTCCCAAGAGATTCCGTTTCTTAGGATACTTTCAATTATTTATTTCTTTTAATAATATTTTATTCTTCTGTAGAAACATGATTTTCATATTTATAGTTAAAGCTTTAAAAATCATATTTATTATTTGAGATTTATTATTATTATTATTATTATTACTTGCTATTAAATTAGAATTTATTAAAGAAACCAGGGACAAGAAAGAGAATTTCCCAGAATTCGGGAGATTTTTTGAAGATTGGATATAAAATCAGAATTCTAAAAATTATAATAATTCTGAATGAAGGTAGTAAATAAAAATTTGAACACCTTAAAGAAAAGAATTTCAGAATTGGTTTCTATGAATCAACGTGGAAATTATTACAAAACTTTTGATCAGAGACAAAAAGAAACGGTGAAAGAAATCAACAGAAATACAATGTATTGAAGATTAAAAAATAAGATAGAACTTATTGAATTATAAAAGCTAATTTTTTGTATTATGTGTTGCTTATTTATCTTATTTAATAAAGGTTTTCCCACTTAGAATTACTAGGAAGTTGAAATGAAAAACTCAGTATATTTTTCTGACTATTTTGAACTTGTTTAGAGGATGTATTTTAAGAGCATTTTATTTCATAAGAAGTTTCAGGAACCACATATTTATTAGTAAGGCATAAGATCTTAACCACGGTTGTCTAAGTCCTACTTATTAACTCAACTGTATTCAAAACATCTCTTGTTACAATACATTATGTACGTTTTTTAATTATATAAGCTTGTAAGGTTTTTTTTTTGTTTTTTTAATATATATTAAAACGTGGTAACAGAGGCTACAGTTCAGCAAAAGACTGAAATTCAACTGTATTCAACCTTTTTTTCTGATTTTTGAAAACACGCGAACTGAAACGAAATATTTCCAAAGATTAACAACAGACGTCAAATGATTTGAGTTAAATCAGGAAGTTCAATTAATAAAACAAAATGAATTGGTTAAAATTTAATTTAGAAACCTTAATAAAAGAAATTCATAAGAAAAAAATGGTAATTTCTTAAGAACTTTAATTCCTTAAACCCTCACAAGAATTTTCCAAAAAAAAAAAAACCCAGATAAAATGAATTGAAAAATTATGAAAATAAAGATCTCATTTACTACAAGAATGAATCTCAATGAATTTATAATAAAATAATAATAATTCATTTAAATATAATAATAAAATTACAAAATTTAATTCAATCAATTAATAATCTACTGAAAAGAAGTTTAATCTGATTATAAAAATTCAAAGAGAAAAAAAAAAGCCATTAAATAAATCTTTACAATATTGTTTGCAAAAAGATATTAATAATGTTGAAAAATTCAAAAATCTTACAAATATTACAAAAATTAAAATTTTCAGATAAAAAAGGGGTTGCTCATTTGCTGACTCATAGACAAAATCCATCCGATATTTATTAAAATCTCGGCAATTGCGTCTCTGCAACTAAATAATAGTAAAACATGAATAAGTTCCTTTTTATAAATTATAATTCATTTCTTCCTTTAGTTTTCAAAGAAACTAATGACAGTAGAACGGTTCTTATCTGAAACGTTAGTTGTCCAACGAAATCAAAGATTTATAAAAATTTGAAATGGTATTTCATTTACTGGATTTAAAATCTTTTCTTTAAAACGATTATTTTTATAATACTTCAGATTTTAAAATAAATATTTTAATATCTTAATTATCGGCCTAAATACGTTTTCTAAAAACTAAAAGTAAAGGCTTAGAAATAAATGATAGTCACTTTGATTCAAAAAACTATTTCAATTCAAACAAAAAAGTTTGGCTAACTAGGTTGAACATTTTAATTTTTAATAATATTTATTAATTTTTATAGCAATCTTTAACCTGCCACTGTTATATTATTATTAGATAATTAATGAACATGTTTTTGTATTTGTTGTTGTAATTTCCAAACTGCTTCATAAAGAAAGAACATGTTTCTTACATTTAATTGGCAGAAATGAAATAAGCAGCGAAGTAGGAGGAGATGTCGTATCCATTGGATGTTGGTTCGATTTTCCGACCAATCTTGTGATTTGCCGAACCCAGGTGAGCCTCAATTAGTTGGACTGTATCTGATGTATTCAGTTCTATTGAAATTGTTTTAGTTCTTCTTTGTTGGTTTTTGTTATAATCTTCAAAACATCAATTTCTGCATTCATAAAAATAACTATAATAATAAAAATATTCTTAAATTCTTAATAGTTTTATTAACATGCGTAATATTACTTTCGATCTTCTAAGACATTTTTTCAGCACAGATTGATTCTAATATTTAGCTAATATTTTTTTTTTCGTTTTATGTTGTAAATATAAGAAAAATAAAAGAATATTCCAGAGTTTTCAGACCGGAAATTGTTCCTTCAAAAATCTTATTCAAAATAGGAATTTGAAAAAAAAAAGTTAGTAAAACTACACAACATTAGTAGTCTATTATTATATAGAGCAATAAAAATAATGAGAATTAAGTTTTACATTTTCTTTTTGGAATCATTTGGCAAATTGATCAAACATACAAATATTTCTGTGTAAGTTACGCATTTTGAATAATTTTATAAAGTAACTATTTGAAATGAGATATGTGTAATTGTTATAAAAATATAGAAGGATCCAAATACAGAAACTGAATCACAGGAAATGAACTAAAAAAAAATACAATTTAAAAACTAAACATGGCGAATCTAATATTATAAAAAGGATGATAATTTTAATTTTTAAATTCTATTGTCTACTGTTGTTACTGTAGATCTTAGAAGTCATTATATAAATTAAATTAAAGATAAAGATTATTAAAAATCAGCAATGAATTTGTAATCAATTAGTTTGCAGTTACATTACGAATTCTGAATAATGGAGTCTTTTATCTTAGTGCTCTGTTAGATTTACGTTATTTTGCCAAATAAATTTCGTCAGCTAAATTCTACTAATGTTTTAAATATTAGATCATTAAAGCTCGATAAATAACAATAAAATGATATAATTTTTATTATTGTCGGACATAGAACAGTACAATGTTACGCCTGTTGCCCTGTATTTATTCTTCTAACTTCTTCACTATTCCTCTATTTTTTGTTCAATCGTTCAAATTGACTTTTTAATCTAATGCTTGAAACACAAAGTTCGTTTCTGTTCTGTACGAATTCAATAGAAAACAAGATGTGGTTCGAGGCCAAGGATAGCATCATCAGTAAAAATAATTTCCTAGCGTCATATCCTAATGGTCGGAAGCCGTTGGACAGGAGATAACGCATCCTCCTATCACGGCAATCAGCGGCACCAAAGCAAACAGTCCCCACCGCTCTGTCATTAAGCAAAAATAAAAGGGGAAGAACGGGAGGTTTTGAACTGCGTCAGAAGCTGTTTCAAAGTTAACTATTAAGTCTTTTTAACGGTATTTTTTTCATTTGGTTGAGATATTCAAAAACAGTGGCTGATACTGAAACTATAATCAAATGTATTTCAAGAAATAATGTTTCCTTTAATATTTTCTAATCAAAATTAGGTCGAAACTGAGAAATTCTTCTATTCATTGCTATTTATTTGCATTAATATATATATATATATATTTTTTAATGTACTTTAATATTCCAATTCCACTTTCAAATATAATAATAAAAAAACAAGTTTTGATGCACTGATCGCATTACTGTATTGTTAAGTCCATAGAAATATTTAAAACAAAAGAAAATATAATGGAATATTTTAAATACCAAAAAAAATTATCATTTCTAACATCACACCAAATTTAAATGTAAAAACTACATTTAATATGAAAAAGCAAATTTTCGAAAGATTACATGTCTTTTCTTTTTCAAGCCTTAAATAACAATAAGTTGAAGAACAATACTCTAAATTACATTAAACTCCTCGAGAAAATATTAACAATATTTGAAATAAATACCATTTATTACAATATATTTATACCAATACCATTTACTTACAATATATGATACGGCTTAACAATTCAGTTCCTTGATTGTAACCTTATTATTGCATTTTTTGCACATTTTATCTACAAAACTTTTAGCTAATCTTATGAAATATTTCTCTATTTCAATACCATCATTTCTATTCATATTTTTTCTTTTTGTGTTCCGGATACACATACTTTCTATTATCTTTCCGGAAATAGAGAAATATTTCATAAGATTAGCTAAAAGTTTTGTAGATAAAATGTGCAGAAAATGTAATAATAAGGTTACAATCAAGGAACTAAATTGTTAAGCCGTATCATATATTATGTTAAAGAAAACAAAGATTGTAAGTAAATGGTATTGGTTTCAAATATTGTTAATATTTCCTCGAGGAGTTTAATGTAATTTGGAGTATTGTTCTTCAACTTATTGTTATTTAAGGCTTGAAAAAGAAAAGACATATAATCTTTTCGAAAATTTGCTTTTTCATATTAAATGCAGTTTTTACATTTAAATTTGGTGTGATTTTAGAAATATTTAATAGTAGAGGCTTTAGGAGAAAAGATCTACTAAAAAAATATGGGAACTTTACATAAAAAATTATCATTGTATATATAATGAAAATCGTTGATCAATAAGAAACTGTACTCAGAGTATTTTCAATAATTTTGGTTTAGTTTAATGAAAATTGAGAATACTTAATCTATATTAATATTTAATTCTAATATTTAAATTGAGGAAAAATAATATCATTTGTAATTAGCAGTTGACTTGATTTCGTTAAATCTCTATTTTTAAGTTTACTTTCAAATTTATTTGTAATTCAAAAACAAATTAAGATCATTTTTAAAGGAAGGCGGTTTCAATAGATTTAATCAAAAAAGTCAATTAGCGTTGGTGTATTCATTAGAATGGAAGGAGTCCAATAACAGTAATTATTTGAATGAATTATTTATAAAATTAAGAAAAATGTAATCCGACAAGATAATGTGCAAATGTATTAAATGTACATAAAACAGATCATTGTCATTTCGTTCAATGATTTAACAGATCGACCTCGTTAATGGAAAATCTCTCCGAATAGTCAATATTTTAGAGTGGCTTTAATAAATGTAGATTTTTAATGCGGAATTAGTAAAAAAAATAAAAACAAGGACTGTAAGAAACAAATAATAAGAACTTGTGTTTAAAAACGACTTTTCTTTATTATAAGAAACAATTATTGGTGATCACATTTCCAAAGAACATGAAAAACTAGATAAAAATGATTATCGGTTTCTATTTTGGAATTGCCAATGGAAGACAATCTTTTATATCTTTGGTTATTTGGATTCGAAATCATCCGCTTTTCATTATTTGTATTTATTTAGTTGAATGGTTTTAGTTACAGAAAGGACAAAACAAGATATTTTTTTCTCTTTAGGACTCATCAGCCTAAGAGGACGAAAGGGCCCGTCCCAGTCTCTTCCCGATGATAGACTCAGGGTGCGAATCCTTTCCTCTCTTGTTATTTGCGTTGTGCCTTCGGCACGTAAAATCTCTTTTTCTTTAAGTAATTTTTTTATTTGTCTTTATTAAGCCTACTTTAAAAGCTTTTTAATATTACCCTTAAACTTTCATTCTTTCTTATGTTTTTTTTAAACATGAAGTGTAAATGTGAAATCCTGACACCAAATATCAACAACATACATTTTTCATTTTCCAGAAAAAAAAAAAAGAAAAGAATTAAATTCACTTTATTTTTTTAAATTGATTAATCAGGTTAATTTTAATCAGGTAGCAAATAGTGGATTAGCAGAAGGACTTGCTATTCGTTCTTTAAGATAGTTCCTTGTTTAGATTCAGATGTTTTTGAATGAAGATGATAAGAACTCATTGGGAAAAGATTTAAGTCTAGTCTTCTAATCATGTTTCAAGCAGATTCATCACAAAAATTATTCGTTATTATACACACATACAGACTGATTAATTAATAAGCCTTATTTCTTCTTGAATACCTGATTAAAAACCAGGAAATCTTATAATAAACTATTGGCGAAATTTTGGTTAAATTTTTCGTAATAAAACTTATTAAAAGCCAGAAAAATCTAACTGCAAAATTAAAAACCGGGATTTCTAGATTTTCCTCGTTCCTTTGCCCTAAATCTTCCATTTTCTCGCTCAAATTTTGACAATAATTCACGGACTAATCAAAAAATCTGAACAAGGAGCCATTCAGGAGCTAATTTTGATCCAGTGATAATCGTCTGTGGGTTAACAAGCCTCAAGGCACATACTGAGGGTGGTTTCCTTCGAACTCCCTTGCAACTAACAACGTCTAATAAGACATATTTATCAACCAAAGAGATCTAGATAAGATATGGGTTCCAATTTCATTATCTTAAAACGTTTTATTGAAAGAAATAGAGACACGAGGTCATTGATTGTCACTAATGAGACAAAAACGTTTTTCGTTTTGTTGTTATTTTAAATTTATTTAGTTTTAAAAAAATAATGATATTTCTAATGAATAAAATTTGGATCAATAAAAATTTGATGAATCAAATAATGATTGAATTTAGTGGATTTTCCGTTTCTAATGTTGTTGTTTTTTGTTTTGTTTTTTTAATTTTAATGAATTATAACGATAGCTGGAAAAAATGTATTAATTTTTTTGCAGTACTCTTATTTCACAACGTTTCGTAGAATAAAAAAAACAAAAAACAATTTCGATATTTTTATGAATAAGTGAGATGATAGACGTCATTTGTATAGAAGTAAATCTTTATTTATCCTTTTGACTTTATAAATAAGATCTCTACTAGTTATAGGGTTCTTCCTTTGCAATAATAGATTTGAAATTAATCAAGGAATTTAATTACTTCTCAAGAATTTAAAGTAGTCAATTAACAAATTTTACTAATATATGTTCTTCATAATTCTGCGTAGTAGCCTAAAACTAAAAATATAATAAAATATTTAGAATAATAATTCACCTACTATGCAAGAATCACAAGATAAATAATATTCATAGAATAATATTAATAGTTATAAGCCTTTGTTTGAGCTAGAAAATGAGAATTATCGAAATTAATAATGGGCTTCGTATTTTACTGTTCTAGAGAAATATTAGCATAAGAAACCCATTATTTAAAATTAAAAAAACAAAAAATAAACCCAACCTAATTCTCAAAACGAGAGATTGAAAGCAAAAGGGAATTTTTATTCATTTTTTCTGTCTCTTTTGTTATAAATTGTAAAATGCATTTCTTGCATCTATTCAATTAGTATTTTCTATTGATGTAGCTGAAGAGGATAAAGTGAAAGTTTCTATTTAATGACATAATAGGTTTCTCTTCCAATTCTTCCGTTTGTTCATCAACGAAAACATTCAACTCAAAAATGTTGTGAATGACAAAGAAGTAAAGAATCAGATTGTAAGAAAAAAAGAAAAAGTTTCATTTTAATTCATAGACCTACGTCATAGGAAATTTTTCATTTTCTAAAAGGAATTTTTGGTTTTTCTTTTATTCAATGATTTCCTATGATGTTAAGAAAATATCAGTTTAATTGATTTAATCCTTTGGGATTCAATTTTAGAGTGGAAATGGTTCAATACCGTTCATTAATTAATTCCTTCATTAGCATTAATAAATAATTGGATGAAAATTTTTCTTTGCATCTCAATTCTTCAAAATACATTTCGAAGATAAGTGCTTGTTGTTTTTTGTGACTTTTTTTTTGGCTCGTCATTATTAGTTTATTGCCGTTATCCGATCGTATATTATGGCGTTAAATTCGATGTCATCCGTCATTTGCCCATCACTAAACGACTGATGGCACCAGAACCATCGTCTGCGGCCTAAACGAGTTGGACGAAGAAGGGGTTTCAGTCTGTCACTGGAACGGTACAGGATCAGATTGCTGTCTCAGATAAGACCAAGAAGATCCCGCACCGCTGACTGACATCTGGACGCCGCCGCTATAGCCTTCCTCTCTGCTGACTCGCCCAACGAACCAATCAACTCTATATTAGCTTTCTCACGACTTGCAATACTCAGGTGTCAAGGAAACGCCTTTTTACTACCTCACATTGGATAACAACGAAAGAAAATACAACAAGAAAAATTAAAATTCTACGAAAAAAATCACGTTTTTCTAACGAAATTTCCTACATATGCCTTCCTTCATTAAAAATAGAACAACCTGGAGATTATTACAAATACTGATTAAATGAAAAGAAGTAAAAAATTAATGACTTTTAATTAACACACACATAATTTTCTTGGATATTAGGCCTATTCAGTCAATGAGTTATTCAGCATTTGCTGAACAGCGTCTAAGTGAAAAATATGGTAAACCGTAGATTACCACCAGTTTAGTAATCTCTACTCCGCAGGAATATCTGTACTTGATGACCTTGTAAAAAATAAATAGTCATTAAAGTTATTCATTATAAAAAGTTGGTAAAATATTGTTCTATGTAGAGTATTCTATTTTCCGTTCCGTATTTTCAAATGATGGAAATTCTAAAAAAGAAATACTTCTTTATTGTAAAGAATCAGAGAAACATTGAGAATAAAAATAAAAGCCAATTTCCGTTGTGTTCCATTATTAAAATATAAATATATAAAAAATAAGGCTTTACACGAATGAATAAAACTTAAACTATTTACTAAAACCGGAAGTAAAGATTTATCATAAACCAATGCGGAATTGTATTAAAAACTATTCCAATCTTTTTATTAGGTAATAAAGAACTAACGTTTAATTGAAATAAAATAATTTTAAAAGTATATATATATACATATATATGTAATAAAGTAATAGCGATTTCTTCCTTAAATAACCATTCTTATTTGACAGTCACATATCTTTAGCCCAATACGTCTAAAGCTTTGAAATGAGTCATTCTTCGTGATGTTGTTCAATTCCTTTAGTGAGTTAGATCATTTTTTTTCAAATGGTAAACATAATTAAGAACTAGAAATGTTTTTTAAATCAAAACATCAAAAATAGATATTTTTTTGTTTACATTATTATAAAATTCTCTAAAAGTAATTTAAAATGGAGTATTTTCTTGTAAATTTTAAGAAAGTATGTCAGTAATGGAAAGTGTGAAATTTAAAATGTTCTATTAAATTCATTCGACTTAAATTTGAGTTTAATTTCGAGGAATTCAAACAGAGAAAGAGAATTTGTTTGTTTTGTCTTTGGAGGTAAGTTAAAAAATAGAGGAAAATGACTTACAAAAAGAAACAAACAAAATGAAAAATTATCATCAGGACTTAATAATAATAGCTTAGAGTTAAGTCGTTTCCTTAAGTTGTATCGAGAGGAATCCTTAAATGAGAGCTTTTTAGATCGGAAATTGATTTTCAATGGGATTTCCCGATCTGTGAGCTCACGATATCGGAAAAGTAATTGACACAGTTTGTACTGTATCACTTTGTTTATTTTTAAACTAGGCTTAAAGTTTGAGTTAGAATTTGTTGGGAAACTTATTAAGGGAATTGTAATTCTTACCTTTGGTACTAAGTCCCTTAATAGGTTCAGCGCTGTAGCTGCTTGGTTGACTGAGTGCTCGTGTGAAATGTTCGTCTACGACTGATGAGATGTCCCCAGAGTAATAGGTGATGAGAATGCAGTTGGCCGATATGTACTGGGCATCGGCCGTCTGGCTCTCGACTTTTGCGGCCGTCGAATCCTTGGCCGCCGACGAGGAGGAGGCACTGGCCGCGGCCGAACTGCCTGGGCCCGTCGTGTATTCTGCGCTGCCACCGCTTCCGCTCGGATCTAATGGCTCGTGCATTTTCGGCACGCCGAATTTCTGAAATTCATAGACGCAACAAGAATGGACGCAATGTCAATAACTGGCTGGAAAAAATGCGCTCAAGTATGCAGTTGACTCGCGGTTTGTTTTTCAAAGTGGAATGAGTGGGGAAGGGAAAGAACGCCGCCGTCGCGATGCAGGGCCGAATAACTTAAGTCATGACAAATTTCACGAATGCATATGAAAGCCTGTCAACTATGCGCATGTTGCAACGTAACACAACATTGAGTGAAAAGGGACCCGGCTGATCACATGCTCGTGCGTTAAGTCGGACCTGCGACGCGGTGGACGGGCCATGACGTAGAAACTCACCTTGTGTTCGTGGATAGCGACTGCGGACTCGGATACGATGGAGGCCACTGTAGTTGCGGTAGGTGTAGGCCGTTGGTACGATGAGAGGTACGACGTATAAGGTTGGTACATCACGTCAGCACAACTCATCGTGGACCAGGTAGAGAGATAGCGCTCTACTGGCGGCTCCTGGGCTTACTGGACGTCGTTGAGGCGACTTATTTTGTCACCAGCGTCGAAGGACGACAAAGCATCGGTCGGGAAGGAGGGCTGAATAGCGGCAACAGTGCGGACGATCGCCGATCTCGGTATCATGGTATCCGACGGCGTCGGTACATCGAGCTGCTTTCCCCGCCCGACGTGATAAATTATCGGCGTTCGTAGGCACTCGGGGGAGGGGCTCCCACGTGGTCTCAGCTCCGAAAAGCCCGGCCACGTTGATCTATTATGACAGCTGCTCTATGGCCCTCCCGAGCAGATTAGCGCAGCCGTCTCCCGGGCAACGCTGCGCCCACCAATCAGAAGCTGCCGATGCTCCGAGCTGGACCCTGATTGACAAAAGTTCAGCACAGACCGCATAATTTTCTAGGGTGTCTGATTTTAACCCCCCCTCCCTCCCTCCGCTCTCCGAGGAGGCGAATGTTATTTTCTTTCCGATGAGTATTTGGCAGTAAATCACCCGATGTCAACGTAATGGGAAGCAGTGGGAGGAGGATGGGAGGCAGATAAGTTGCGATTGTGACGAGGGGAAAAGGTGTGTAAAAGAGCCGGGTGAGACTGGGTGAGTGCTCTCGTTCTTTTTTTCCCTTTTGATCCTCCAAACACAGTTCAATACCTCCTTCTAAAGTACAAATCAGAGGCATCGGATTGTCTCTGTGCTGTGATGAAGTATTCTTGAATAAGGTTTCGTGGTCTTGGCTATTAATTATCTCAAGGCACTAATTGCACTCCCCAGTGAACTAAGCGCCTCGATCTATTCCGTTCCAGTAATTAATTAGACTAAGTAAATCAAACACTTAAAAACTCTTGTGGGACTTAATATCGGCGCACTAATTACTCAGGACGAACAATATTCAACTGTGATAAAACTTTACAGCGACGGCTGGCGTTCGTCAAAGACTGGCATCTTGGAAACCGACATCGTAAACTAAAAAGCAACGAACTGGGTAATATAGTCGGCAATATTCCGAATGCTTCACTGTTACGCCAATTGCTGTTCCACCGAAAGAAAGCGACTCCTCACTTGACAAGGAGGATATTTTTATTGTTGTCAGGACAGAAATAAATTCAGACTGACCTGTAGTCCCTCAGAGATGGAAATGCGTTTCAGCTAATAATATCCTGTCAAAAATAATCAGAAGAAGTGTCAAGGAGCAACGCTTTTCATTCCAAATCAGTTTCTTTCAAATAAATAAATATTTAATCAAAACCCTTAAAAAATTTTAAAAAATCAGGATTTATTGACGTATTGATTAAAGAAATTTATTTATTTATTTATTTATTTATTTATTTATTTATTTATTAATGAAACAAACAAATCTCTCAAAAAAAAAAGTCTCTTTACTGACCAACCAAAGGAAATCCTCTGATCAAGTCATTGGATGTCTTGTAGGGAAAACAGATAGTTCATCAAAATTGCAGGTTTTTCTGAAAATTTATTTATTTATTGCTTATTTATTTTTTGGCGTGCACTTTAAATAGCTTTTAAATAAATTTCTTTTAATTTTAATAATTTTTCTTTGATTAAAGAGCAATAGAAGTGCAAAGTCAAAAACATTTTCATTATTAATATAATTATTACGTAAAGATAATTATAATAAAAGTGATTATAATAAATATGATAATAGAAATAAAAGCTTTATTCTTAGGCTAAACATATTAAAATATTCAACAGAAAGACACTAGTTTGTCGTCGATGGTAGAATTTTTACGAATTTTATTAAACTTATATAATTTTATATTCTTTTCAATTCACTAGATTCAAGAGAAGAAAGGTTGGAAGTATAATAAAAACTAACTATAACTGAATTATTACGTTTATTCTATTGAATGATTTCCTATTTATTAAATTCCCATATACAAAATATTATCAAAATTTTATCTAGTATAAAGTTCATTTAATTTCTGTTAATTGCTTTATAGAATCAAAGTGATTTTCCAATCGAAAATATCAGGATAGATTCCTCTCTACAGATTACAGTAGACGTCACTGTACATAAAATATCTACAGTCAAATACGTAAAATACAAAGTTTCTTCATTATTACTGTTTAAAAATAAATTTTACTATAAAAATAACAGACTGTCTAATCCTGGTGTCACACCATCCATTCCATTACATTTACATTCAAAAAAATTAAATTGTATTAAAAGAAAATAACATAAATTGACAAAATTATTAATTACAAAATATTTAGCTTCATCCTCATCTAACACAGTTTTCATCCAATCTATTCCATTCCATTACTTGTCACAGATTTACCTGATTCTTCAGAAACGTGTTTAAATGAAACCAACAGAAAAGTTTAGTTCAATTCAATTAATCATTCTATAATTATAAACGTTATAACTGATTAAAAGTTTATTTTAACAAAATAATCATGGATTTTTACTGTTTTTAGCAGGTTTTCAATTCTTTATCAAATAATAACTACAATTCACTATTTTAGCCTTAATTTCTATTATTAGAAATTTGTTAGTATAATAATTTGTATATGATAATATTTTAAAATTTTTTTTGCCAATTGACAGATATTCTAAAATTCTCGATTCGATTTATTTGTTTTATTTTAAACAACAGTCGATCTAGATTATTCTAAATTTAAAAGAATATTGATTTTAGATAGTTATATATTCATGAACAATATTTAAATAAAAAAATCATCTATCTAAACAACACAAATAAAATACCTGAAGAAGCAAACAGTAATAGCTTTCGAATCTAGTTTTGATAAATATATTTTAGAATTAATTCAGATACTATTAATTAGCGAATCATTCATAAAATTAGAAATAACAATATTAAGTAAATTATTACATTAATATGCATATGTAGTAATAAAAGAAAACTTATTTTTTTAAATTGATTTCAAAATTTCGTAATTTCAATAAAATAATCAGGTAATTGATTAAAACAAATTATTTCAAAAAACTCTCCAATAACTTCACTATGAAATTAAAACTAAAGAATGAAAAGAATAAAAATCAAAAAGAATTCATTCTTATTAATAACTTTAGAAGAATAAATAAATTTCGTTGATAATTAAAATAATTTTAGATACATTCGCCAATTAATTTGAAAGCTTCCAGTATATTATATCTTCCAGTATATTATAAATTTTCTGTGATGAAATTAATGTGGTAAATTTCAATCTCTCCGATATTTTGGAAAGATCTGGGCGAAGGCATATTTATTTGTCCGGTTGGCGTTTTTCCCTCCATTTATAAATGATTACGGACGTTAAACTTGCTTTCTATCTCTGTAAATAGTTCAGAGAATTTTTCCATTTTGCTACAAATAAGAATTTCAGAGAAATATTGATCCTTCTTTTCCATAGGAGATTCTCAGGTCTTAAAACCCTCAAGAAAAACAAAAGAAAAATAGTTGCAACAAGAAATTCAACAAGAGTTTCCTTAAATATGTTATTTTTATTTTATTTTATTTTAATTAATGGGATAATTTATGAAAATTCTTATCGCTTTCTTACTCTAATTTCTCATCCAGTTGAAAAGATTTCCAATAGAAAATGGTGACTAATTACGAGAAGGTCCTTCCATCGATTCAGAAGGAGATCCTCCTACACACGGACTTAAAGGTCTTAACATTAAATTGAATTTATAAAATACATTAGACGAGACACGGTTTTATCAGAATTAATGAATGGAAAGATTAAAAGGAAACGAATCCATTATTTTATGTTAAAAATAAACAAACCAATGAGAAGACGTTTCTCACAAGCAGACATCAATCACAGAATTCTTAAAATTAATATAAAAGGAAATTGTTTATTTTAAGACTAAGTTCAGCTTTAAAAATAAACAAAACCGAATAAGAAAATCAACCATCTCTTTCCTCCTTCGTTGTAACTGAATCTACGTCTTAGGGTCTTCCATTTCGACTGGATCTAAAATTTTGTTCACAAAGCAATATTTTTTGTATTTCTTTCATTTCATCTCTGAATTTTTTTTTATAAAGTTTTATTTTTCTTTCAGAGTCAATGATAAGTTCTCGGTCACTTAATTCAAAACATCAATGAGGTAAGTTAGCAGTCCATTCTAAATTTAATTTTACATTTAAATATTTATTATTAACTGATTAGTACGGTGAGACTAGAGACAATAGATATATTCCACGGAGTCCACTAGAGGTTTCATTGACATAAAGTCGACCAACGCCTAAACACAGAAACCCAGCACCTAAGCCTAAGATCCGTCTGCAGGTAGAAGAATTAAAATGTCAGCTGGTTCTAATAATGATACAAAATTACAACCAATTCTAATCTTATTTCTGTTACAAACACAAATAAGATCGATTCAGTTTATTTTTTGAAATTTTTTATCATATGTAATGTGACATTTACAAAATTAAAAGCTTAAAATTGAAAACTGAAACACTATAATGCAAAATATAAAAATGGACAAAAAGGCTGATTTTTCGTTTGTTTTGTTTTTAAGATAATTTTTTTTTGTAGATAAAAAAATCAATTTTTTCTCAGACAAATTGATGATTCTTTTACTGCATAGCAGGAAATGATTATTATCTATCTCAGTGTTTCTCAAATCGCCAGCGAAAGAAGTTCTGATTCCCTCCCATCCGCTCCAAAAAATAGCCTATTTGTGTCTCAGGTCAGAAGAGGGCTGTCTTCTGAAGCGCTAGAAACAGAGAAGAGATACATTGTTGGTCTTTTCTGCAGAGAGAGAAAAGAGTTTTATTTACTACATTTAATCCACACTTTGAGAAACACTGATTTATGTAATTTAACTAAAAATTAAAAACACATATTAAAAAACACATATTAAAAGATTAAAAACACAAAAAAAAACAAAACAGAATAAAAAGTATTTCTGAAAATAGATGTCAGTGTAAATAATAGAGAGTTATAAAAAGAAAGCAGGTTTTTTTTTAACTTCAATTCTTTACTTAAGAATTATACTTCGTTCTCTTTTCTTAAGAGACAAATAACTCCGTAATTGAATTATTTACAAATAATATCTTTTTACAAGAAGTAAGTTATGGTATTTTGAATTTAACAAAGTAATATTAAAATTTAAAAAAATTATCTAAAATTTTAATAATAATAAAAATAATATTTATTACTTAATAATAATTATGCAATCCAATTTTGTTATTGATAATATAATGATATTATGTAAGATAACAATTAATTTTTTGTTATCTTATATTAATATCATTATTTTCTTTTTAATAAATTTTAATTATTTTTAAGATTTAATTGAATTCTTTTAAAAAATTCTTTGATCTTGTTAGTAATCAATCGAATTTTACAATTCAAGTAGTGTAGGTCCTTAGTCTAAGGTATTTTAATGTAAATTCATTGTTGTTTCTGTTTATAATGTTTTCTATGTTTTTGTTCTTTATTATTTGAATTTTCTGCAATTTCTGATGATTTCATTTGGCTTTCATCATTCTGATGATTCATTTCATTAAGTTATTAAAAAAATAAAATATAGTTACAAAGGAGTATTTTGTACATAAATGCTCCAGTCATGTTTCAGGAAGATCTGTTCACATGTTCAAGTTATTGTGAGACATTCACATGTTTTATATATGAGTCTGATGCCACAAAAACATAATAATTCCATTTTGGAACTTGTAATTGAGTGGATTGAAATGTTTTTATGTATCACTGGGTACTAATCTATATTTCGTTTTTTTGTTAATGAGAATTTTGAGTTTATTTTCTGCCAATCACAGGACAGAACAGTTAGGAATAATATGTGATGTCATTGAAATCGTCTGTTAAGTGGAATGCGGTAAAAGAATGACGTAGAAACTCTTTCTGGAGAATGAAGCGACAGGGGACGTATCTCCTCTGGTTTCAAAATTTCATTTAACATTTTTTTCTTTTTGAAAATGTTTTTATCGCTAAATAAAAATAATGGTATTTTTTAGACAAATTACGAATGAGTTCATCTTCTTCTTATTTCCATGGAATTTCTATTTATAAATTTCATTGGTTTTAAATTTCAATCATATTTATTTACTGGAACAAGATCACACCTCGTTCCACAACAGTTTTTTTTTTCTTCTTTTATTGAAATATTTAAGAGAAGGAAAACGAAGGTGACTTCACAGTAGAAAACATCAAAGAATGAAATTCAGGAAATATATATATATATATATATAGTTGGGAAGGGGAGGGGGGCAACCTTCAAAAGCATTCATTTCAAAGGTGTTGTATTTCTTTCTTTCGTTTTTTTTCTTTGATACATTTTATTCAAATTCAGGAAGAAATAACTTTTTTTTGTATTTTTTTAAAAATATTTTCTTGTATTTTTATTTATTTATTTTTTTCAAAAATTCGGATCCATTCCTTTTTGACCTTTTAAAGAAAATTGTTCTATTGGGATTGGTTTTTTAAAAATTACTTTTAAACAAAAAAATCAGTAAAATTCTGGAGTTAAAATTATATGTATATATTTTTAATTACACATATAATTATGTTTGGAATTTTATTCCCATTATTTCTAGCATAAGAAGTTTTTAGGGCTATAATATTCTGATTCCTTTTCTTTTTGAAAGGATTCCCTTAATTAATAAAGTAGAAAGTTCTTCAAAGAACACAAAGTCTACTTTCCTTCCAATTCAATTTAATAAGCTAAAGCTCGCGCAGACATTAAGAGGATCAGAAAATATTCATTGTTCATGACATAATGTGCTTCTAGTCACATGGAAATAATCAGATCATGTTTTATGCTTAAATAGGTTTCTTTTTTTTCCTTATTTTTATCCTAAGAAGATTATTAGTGACAGACACACACCTACACTCATCTGATTGGATGAACATTACTTTCTTATTGGCTAACAATCTCTTCCAAGTTTCCTTTGAAATTATAGGAATATTTCCTGAAATATATTTTCATTTTTTATGGAAAATCAAATTTGGAAATGAAACTCAGGATTTCGTCGCGGCATTTGGGAATCGTAATGAAATAATAAATCAATTGGGTGGTGAGAGGCGAATCGAATAGACCTCCCCCAAACACAATGCGCTGTTGGAGCAATCCAAACGGTTAATTGCTGACCGTGGAATGCTCTTGAGGCAGGCGTCCCTCTGCCGGCGTCGGACTGAAAGGATACCGACAATTCACGTTCCACTCCCATAATGGCAGAGTTATTGGCTCTGAATAATTGAGAGGCCTCCATCGTCCAACATCACTTACAAGTTTACGAAAAAAAATAAGTAAATAAATAAATAAAAAGAAAGAAAGAAAGAAAGAAAACTTTCCTAATTTTAGCAATAAAATTCTCTAAAATCAAATTAATAAAGAGCTGAATCCGAGAGAAGGACGTTTATTTTCATTAATCTCTTTAATGTAGTTTTCCAGTTCTGTGTGTCCGTCTGTGTGTAACGCAACAATGTTTCGCAATAGTTAGAGGTTTTTTTCAATGAGTCGGTATTTTCTCATGGCCATCTTTATGTTATATTGTTGCGTTCACGAAACAGAGACTACATCAAAGTACTCACCATAAAAAGAAAAAAAAAAAAAAGGACGGTCAAGGTAATTTGATAGATGCTGCTCGAATTTTCACTCGCAAAGTGTGAATTATAGCACTGTACAACAAATTTGAACTTTTTTTCTGTCCTTTAGATGAAATTATGTGATTCTGTATAAACAAAGGGTGCTCGATTCATATCTGAAAACCAAAATGGACGTTCCACCACGTCCCGTTTTTTTAAGAGACCCATTTTTCATATTTATACAAAGTGGTGAGAGAGAAATGTAAGAGAGACACCAATTATGGAAAACACATACACTAAAATGATTTTTTTGATCGTTTCCGCTTGTAGGCATCTGTTGGAGTCTTTCCTCATGCTCGCTCATCACTAACTGCACCGAGGACTTAAGAAAAAAAATCCAGATGCTAGTCCAAAAAATTGTAGTTTTAAGGACACATTGCAGCCTATAACATGAAAGCATTTCACCATGTTACGAACAAGATCTTGATAGTTTTCTGCTTTCTCATTTCCAAGGAAACTTGAGCGTTCAGATTTAAATGCCCGCCACGCTGCAAATTCTCCTTCTAACAGTTTATTTTCGAAATCTTCGCCATACATTACTGCTTAAATTTGTGGGCCAGTAAAAACCACTTCTTTTACCTTTGCCTCACTTAAATTTTTGAATTTGTTTCTGAGATGCAAGAAAGACAATCTTTCTCTGTCCAGCGCTTTTATAAAAATTTTCATTAAACTAAGTTTAATGCGCAATGGTGGAAGAAAGACACATTGCGGATTCACAAGCGGTTCATGTGATATGTTTTTGGTGCCAGAAATGTAGTTTTTTCTTGAAGGCCACTGTTTACGGATGAAGTGATTTTTTTTTTCTGTCACGCTATCCCATTCACATAGGAAGCAGCAGAATTTAGTGCATCCTTGTTGCATGCCTGTTAATATCCCAATGACTTTCAAGTCGCCACAATGTGCCATTTGAATGTAGTTTAGTCAATAAATTTCAGTATAGC
>JAFIDM010010028.1:44601926-44632393 GCA_023159025.1 Thereuonema tuberculata | reverse complement strand
AACTTATTTTTCAGCTTTATCTAACAGATTCCAACTCTGAAGCCTGGAACCCAGTAATTCTGGGTCTGTTTGAGGAGGTTTAAGTCATGTACAAGATCGTTAAGCTCTCCGTTTGATTTCCTGATGTGAACATGTCATAGATATAGAGGGTTGAAATTCGGGATCTTGACCACTTGGGACATCGGAGGTGTCTTCCTCTGAGTCAACTGTATATTTATCAGGAGCCATAAGTACGGGAAGGTCCTTAGAATGAGAAACTGGGGGTGGCGAACGCCACAGGCCCCCCGCCTGGTTAGAAAAAAGAGGATAAAATAGGATTGTCTTTTTTTTTTTTTGGTTGTTAAAATAAGATTTGCCGTTTATTATTTTTTTTCTGTTATTGTTAAAATAGGATTGTCAAGGGCCCACAAAATTCATCTTGCCCGAGGCCCCGCACCCTCCTAGCGCCGGCTCTGATTATATCATTTATAATTGAAGATGAATTATTACAAAACCTTAATATCTATTCTACTAAATAAATAATAATAATATTAATGAAAAAACTTTAAAAATTGGAAATGTATTACAGAAGTTTTCTAAATGTATTTTAATCCACGTACGTTTTGTAATGGTTTATTTTTCATACCTAAATACTTTATATTTAAAATTCAACTACATTTAAAAAGCTTATTATTTATTATGATAAAATAAATAATATCAATATAATATAAATTATACTGGTAAATATATTCATAAGAGAAGTTTTATAATTCACCTATATTTTAATACTGTACGTTATAAATAGGAAATTTTATTTTTGTACTGAAGGATTCGTACTGTCATTGCGCCTCCAATCGGAGACCCGCCCCATACTAGAGAATAGATACTGCGGTGGTATTCCGTTGCTATCCCCAGGAAGCCAAAAAAAATAAATTAGAAAATTGAAAACACTTAAATTAAGAAAAGATAATAAGAAATAAGAAAAGAAACCTAGAAATAATTAAATAAAAAAAAATATTCTGAATATTTCTAGCACATTCTACTAGATTTTGTCTTTTTAGTCTTCTGATCTAGATCAGCAGACTAATATTCCCGTTTTGTCTGTCCGTCTGTGAAGAAGTATCATTAAAATCTCATTAAAATCGCATTAAATTTTAATGATTAAATTGTTACGATTGCACAACAATCATAACAATCGCAACAATTGCGTCTTTTGCATCAATCCCATTTATAGTGATTGTTGTGATTGTCAAAAGGCGCAATTGCCGCGTTTATTGGAAATAAACCCAAGGAAATTAAAGTAATATCAATGACCAGAAGACGTTGCGAAGCATTGTGATTGGTTTACTACCTTGTTTTAGTCTTTTCTTTTTGTTGTATAACAGGCAGATCAATCGAGAAGGAGAAAGTTTTCTTTTCCCATCAAAAGGCTTGAGGAAGAACGTCCGGTTAGGAGTTGGAAATATTCTGTACAAAGTTAAGAAATAAAGGGAATTTTATAATCGAGAAGTGGTTTTTCATTTGAATTATATCCAATAAATGTTGTATTCCTAAAGAAATAAATGGCTAGATTGAAAGAAATAGAAATAAAGTTCGAAAAAGGTCTTGTTTCATTTGTTTCTCTTCAGTAGTAGAATATAAATTACAGAATCCTTACTGATGAATTTAAAATATAAAGTTATATTGAAATGGAAATAATATTTATTTATTTATTAAAGGAGGCTTCTTTTCTAAATTCTATTATTGATATTAACTATGGAATGATTGAATGATTTTAAACAAAACTTTAAATAAGAAAATTAGAAAAAAAATGATATGAAATTACATCAAGCCAGTCTATTAATTTCCAAAGGATTTAATCAGTAAATTTTATCATATTATTATAAAAATAATAACTATATTATTTTTCCTGTAGATAAAATATTGAAGAAATGAGATTGAATGTGAAGTTAATATCTACTAAATATCTTTATTTATTTATTTATTTAATTATTTACTAAATGTATATATATAATTTATTTGTTACAGAATATTTATATTTTATTTATAAATAAATTTAATATGTAAACATTGATTTCTTTTTTATTTAAATTAAGTCAATGGAAATTCTTTTATTTCGTTGATTTCCTTTGTAAGCTCCTCCCTGTCGTGTTCGCTTTGATGTTTTCCACCCACATCAGAGCCACAGCCTATCAGACTCTGATTAGGAGCAAATAAAGGAGCTGCTTCCGTTGTATTTAGTACAAACAGCAGATAAAAGAAACAATTTCAAATCTAATCTCCTTCAAATATAATTGTGGTTATTATTATTGTTTTTTTAATGTCGTCAAAACAAAAATAAAAGGCCTATATTTCTTTTTCAACTTCTAAATATCTGCTAAATATAAACAGTTCACTTTTTCTATTTTTTAGAATAAGAAAATAATTCAATTCCTTCCTTCAGTTTCTCAATTTTATTCCTATCAAACCTTGCGCAGTTTTAGGTGAGAGGATTCGAGTTAAGGAGATTCTTCTAAGTCAGGCTAATTTCCGAACGAAGTCCTACTTGGAAAAATATTTCAACAATTGGATCGTCTATAATTTTTCAATATGCCAGCCAAATTTCAAGAAGAATAACCCATCGGTTCAAAGGTTATTAGGGAGATCAAACTGATGGACTAATATTTTTATTTGTTATTGAGATGACATTGTTCTAATGAAGGATCCTCGTCATGTGCATTTTTTTTTTATATCTCTACTGGTTTCTGAGGTATATGGTACCAAGCTTAAGTAAATATAGGACAGTGCTGATTTTTAATTTTAATTTCTAATAATAATAATGACTTGACTATTAGAAACAACATTAATGAGGAAATAATCAAAAATGATTTGGAAATTAATTTATTAAAAAAAAAATTAGGGATTTGAACCCGAGATATGTCAGGAGACGTTCCATTAATAAGCGGTTTATTAAATTTTAAATCAGTTATAAAATGAAAAAAAAAAAAAAAAATACAGTGTTTTAAAATGTGCTATATAATATTTCCATGTGTAAACAATGATGCAACAATACAACAATATTATAGTATTTTTATAATTACTATGTAAATACGAGTAGAAACATTTTAATCGAAATAAAGGATATTTTTTAAGAAATGAGAAGCTTTAATTGTGACTAGTGGCAACCCGTGAAATATTCACGGAATTAAAACAACATTCCACATTTTTGAAATACCGTGACATTTTTCAAAAACACATGATTGAAAACGATGTTCTAAGCTCATTTTTTAAAAGCCATGACTTCCATAATAGCCCACATGGAATTTGAATGATGACTAAGCAATAAAACAAAATATGTATTTTGATCATGGTAACTCTTGCAAGCATGTAATTTTATTTAGAGGTTAGCAGGGCCGTCGCGTGGTTTGTTGGCGTCCGGGGCAAGATTTCGTCAGGCGCCCTACACTTGATATTTTCGCCCCCCCCCCACCTTCCTAAAAATCTACAAAAAAAAAAACAAAAAACACGGAATCTCCAATTCAACAACCCAAAAAAATGGAATTTCCAAATTTTTTATTTTGGCCGCGGCGCCCAGGAATTTCCAATTCAACAACCAAAAAAAAAAAGGAATTTCCAAATTTTCTTATTTTTGCCGTTGCCGCGGCGCCGCCCCGGTCGCCCCGCCCACGCGGTGGCTCTGGAGGTTAGTTTCGAAATATGCTTGAAGAGTGAATAAGGTGTGAGATCACGCTTTGTCATTATAAGTTAACATCCTGCCTTAAATTAATGTCGATTCAGACAAAGAAATGTTGGTGGCGCCACCTTGTATTTTTTTTCTGCGTACCTACTGTTTCTGTAGCGCTGTTGGGATGACACGGAAATGTTGGTAGCGCCACCTTGTATTTTGTTTTGTTTTTGATTAGTTTCATTTGATTTTAATCTGAATTATTAATCAGCCAGCTTTTAATTATTTGATTAATATCTGATTCTTTTTTTTATATTATTTAACTTATGTTACTGAAGCCCATTTTACTTTCCAAAAAGAAGTTTGGATTACTGTTGTACATGTCAGGATGTTGAAGGTTGTTGGAATTCTTCTGTTCTTTTTATTGTAAATTGTAATGGCTTTTTTGTAGTAATTTTTGATGGAGCTAAAAATGTCTCTGACTATTAACTATTTCTCTCTTTTCTCATTATCGGTCCAGATATTACTATTAAAAGGAAGATAAGTATTTTCTTTTGGAGAGAATTTATATTTGTTAAATTAGAATTGGTAGAATTAGCCCAAACGTTTGTAGCATAATTTAGAATAGAATCATAGAAAGCAAAATAAAGTAAAGTCAGAAATTTGAGTGGAAATGTATCTTTTGTATAGTTTTTAATAAATATTGTTAAAGTGGCTCTTCCAGCTGAGAATACTATTAATTGTAATACCTAAGTATTTTAGGGAGTTGACTGATATTATTTTGTGACAATTTTGACAGACAGAATTATTTGAGTTCAAGCATTTGTGAGGATTGAGTTAGGATTTTGGTTTTTAGGACGAATTAACTTTAAACAAACTTAGTTTTATTGTTATTTATTACTATGCATCGATTTTTGTATCTTTAGAAGATCGTTCTGTAATCTATTGGTGACATTAGAGATGTGTTTAACCGAAGTATGTTGTCGGCATAGACTTTAATCACATGGCTTTCAACAACATTCAAGTTGCTGAAGGAATACTATTACTAGATGATCACTTAGTGGAAAAACAATCGAACGGAAAGGAAACTTCAAAAAATCATGAGGCACAAAAGAACAGTTGCTTACTGACAAAATGATGCTCACGAATAAGAAAACACGAAAAACCAATAGGTCATAGATAGATTATAAAAAGACTCATTGCTGGCTTAGAAATGTTTGGAATTAATTTGAACATTCACAAATTCTTCAAAGAAAACATTAAAAAAATGGAAAACTATGTTAATGGTACATGGTGAAGAAATAGGAGAAGTTCTTACCTCAAAAGAGGTCTATTTCAAGGAGACTCTGTTATTCTTTAACATCCCCCATTCCCTGTTCTATGATTTTGCATACAACTAAAATGGGACATCGTATTTCAGCTAAACCAACTACTGTAGTATCTGCACGATTTGAAATTATACCAAAAAAGCCACTAAACTCGAATCTTTGTTTAATACAATCCAAATTGGGATAAATAATATTTGGAATAAATGTGCAATTCTATCAATGAAACCTGGAAAAATACAGAACCTATAAGGAACAGAACTCGAAAAGGTTGAGTCATGAAATCATTATCAAACAATGAAAGTTACAAATACCGAGGAATTTCAGAAGCAAATAATAAACTGAAAGCAAAGGTTAAAGATGTGACACAAAGGGAAAAGAGTTCGATTCAAATCAAAGTCAAATGGGGGCAATACGATTAGAGCCATAACTTCTTGAGCAATTCAAGTCATTAGATTATCGAGCTGGAAAAATAGATTGGATCCAAAGTGAATTAGAAACATTACATCAAAAAACTAGGAAATTAATGAATATGATCACGTGCTACACCCACAAAAATGATGTAGACAGATTATATTTACTAAAAAGTCAGAGGCAGGTTCAGCTGCAGAAGAGAAAACAGGCTAAAAATATTACGTCAACAAAAGCATGGAAAAACATTTAAAAAAAAAACAGAAACGAAAACTGAAAACAAAAGGCAGAAATTTAATGATGGATTAAATGATTGGAAAATATCCAAGGAAAAAGTGACAACAACTTAACTTGGGCAACGCTAAAGCTGGATATCATCAACAAAGAAACTAAATGCCTAATTCTTGCGGCTCAAGAGCAGACACTGCAAACAACACCTGGAGACGAAGTAAAAAAAGAACTAGAAAATCTGATAAAATACAGAGACCTGGGCGTAGAAGTTACTCTAGAATTACTGTGGACCAAACGTACTAAAGTAATCCCTATCGTTATTGATACTTGGAACAAAAAAATCTATAAACATTATCTATATTTTACACAATAACAATAACAACATTAATTGAGCTGAGTTACAGAGATAGTACCTAGATTATAATAAGGCAAGCAATTGAACGTTTATTTTTTTGCAATTCAGTAGAGTTAAGATATATTTGAAAGTGATAAATAATATATTTACGGAAAATATATGTCAAATTCTATCAGGAGCTTTTCTTTTTTATCCAACTTCTTCACAGCATCAAATAAGATTTTTCCGAATATTAGACTATTGTTTTTATTAGGACTAAAAGTATTAATTTTATTCAGTTTCCGTTGATTTTTATTAACGCTCTTTATGTGAGCCATCTTTAAATCCATTCATACAGTGACTATGAATAAGATTAAAACTAAAAAACATCTACTTAACTGCGGAAGAGAGTGGCTATGAATACACGAGGCCCATTTAATAATAGCCCGGATTAGATAATTAAACCGGAACAAAAGCGGAAAAAGCAATATCTGTGCTTAGTTGTGCACAAAAGAGTGCCGAGTTGCACGTGCAAAAGACCCCCGCACGTGCAGAATGACATCATAAGTCGTATGTGGAGGTGGTGGAGTGCCAGGGTGAAAGGTCACGCTGTCATAATGAAAGGATATTGGGCTGACGCACACTTCTCTGCTACCAAACCTTTTAATTCCGATGAAATGAAAAAAAAAGTTTCTTCAATTCGGTGACAAAAGGCTGTTGCCAAGATTTACTGGCTTTTAATAATGGCGCTTTCGAGTTGGGCGGGTTCCGTTCCAAAAGAAGCGGCGTGTTTGTGATTTGAGAATTACAGTGTTCCATACAATTTAGTGATTCCAACAATTAGTATAATGATAAAAGAAGAATTACACCATTTCTATTTTAAAAAACAGTACCCGAAAAAAAACTATTTTGGTTCTGATGTTAATTGCAATAAATTAGAACTTTGTTGTTTTTATTATGAGATGGTCCATGGTGGAAATTGAAGAAGCTCATTGCAAATGGAATTAATAACACTTTCCTATTAGTGAAATTCTAAATATAAGGAAATACAACAGCTTGAAAAGTATTCAGGAAAATTCAAGTATTTAAGGAGAAAATACGAAAAACGTCCTCCAAATTTTGAACTTTCTAGATTTAAAAAAAAATGACAGTGATTTCGGTGGAAACAACAAAACATAGGAAGTGATTGATTGGAATCGACTCTAAATAATAATAGCTAAGAAAATAAAAAAAAATTCAATAAAAATAGAACATTCTATTCAATCCACTTTAGCTCTAATGAAGTAGGTATCAACCAACTATTATTAGCTTAAAATTAACAACAAATGGATTTCACATTATTTTTAAGTCTCTCTGGGACTCTAAGGAAAGTTAACAAATACCGAATAGTAATAATAATAATAATAGTAATAATCAACTGAAATGGAATGAAGGAAACTCATGAGCGAATCCTTTAGTTCATTAATGAATTAAGGTGGATGAACGAAATAAGGAATTCAAATAGAAATGAATTAAAATGAGGAAGGAAGTTCTTCCAACACTATTAGGTTTCAGCTTTTATTGATGTTTTGATTGGATAAATTTATACACAAGTCAAAATTAATAAATATTTAAAGGCATTTAAAAATATACACCTGGTTAAAATAACAAATAATTAATAATAAATTTATTAAAAATATTAAAAATG
Organism: Thereuonema tuberculata; assembly: GCA_023159025.1. Lineage (NCBI taxonomy): Eukaryota > Metazoa > Arthropoda > Chilopoda > Scutigeromorpha > Scutigeridae > Thereuonema > Thereuonema tuberculata. The sequence continues at coordinate 44,624,762 of JAFIDM010010028.1, read as the reverse complement.
AGGATAGTTTTAGCAGCTAAGAAGAGTATTTCGGCAGCGAGATGATGATTTAAAATCGAATGACATCCGAGGAAACAGTCAACTTATTGGAAATACCTAAATTACCCCCATTTACATTTGCAAATAGATATATTTATTTATAAATTTATATAATTATAGCTTTAAAGTGAAATTTAGCTTTAAAACAAAGAAGTTTCAGCTGTCTGTTGAATAGTTTTTTTCCTTATCTGTAAATTTTTCAATTTTTAAAGGCTTTTTTATTACAAGAATTTATCTAAAAATTAAAAACTCATGATATTTTAAAGCTTAAATATTTAAAATTAGAAAAATATGATTAAAAATAATTAAATATTTTCTAAAAGCCTTGGCAGCTATTAAATGAATGCCATCAGCATTTAGAAATAATCACGAAGTTAGAAAAATAGGATACGCCAAAATGCTTAGAATATTTATATTTATTTGTTTATATAATCTTCTTTAAGCAAAAAAGTTAAAAGAAAAAAAACTAAATAAAATTATGTATGAATAAAAACGAATGTTTTTTAACCGAATCTTTTTTATTGATGTTTTGGTCATCATAACTACTAAATAACTCCTTCCTTTTTCCAACACTTCTGGCGAACAGAGACAAGTAGAAATGGCATCTTCAGTTCGAGGCGTAAATTGAATGTGGTTTGTTTTTTCTTAGCTCTGCTGAAGGATGAGACCAGTGTTCGTTGCCAACATTAGAAGACACGACCCTATTCTGTGCGTTAGAAACAGACTTAAGATGTATTTGGATGCACTCTGTTTCTATCCGAGTGAGTTGTTCTTCCTTTCCATTGTTTTTCCTGATATCAGTGTAGACTTTGGCAAATGTGTACAATGTGGGCTGATCACATTTCTCTCATAGGTAGCATTCCACCCCCATACGCCCATCGTCTTTCACATTGGAACTCAACAGTAACAATCTTCACAAATGAATGAAGTACCAAAATAGATGATGGACATGAGCGTTTTCCTAGGGAGCTACTTCAGGCACCCCCGCTCTTTTTCCTTCGAATCATCTACAACTTCTACCATAATATGTTGTAATGAATCTTACCATATTGAAAAATCTCAAACTTAGCAGAATTAATGTGAACATATTTAGTTTTAATTTTTAAAATGAATTTTAGTTTATAAGTTTTAATAATAATAATAATTTCAAATTTGTAATAAGAAAAAAAAAATGTAAACGGATTTTATACAACAATCTACCGATAAGTTTTTATAATATAAAATAATAAAGAACTTATCTTAATGTCTTTCTTTTTCTGAATAATTATTTTAAAAAATTAAATGGATATCTTTGGGTTATGATTTTCAACTCTGAAGATAATTTCGACTTTTCTTAAATTATAATAAAAACTAAAAATCAGAAATAAATAATGGAGGCCTTTCTCAATAACCTCTTCATTTTCATTTACTAAAAATAAATATAGGTTTTCTTAAATAGGAAAAAATAACTAATACTTTTTTGGAAATTTTGGAAATTTTATTATTATTAATAATAATAATAATAATAATAAAATTCTATTAATGCTACTGTCACTTATAAATCAAAATGAATTTTAAAAATGAAAACTACAATTGATGATTTAACTTCTTTTTTTCAAAGTTTTAGATTTTTTTTAAACAACAGAATTACTTAAAATATGAAAAGTTGTAGAGAAGTTGAAAAAAAAAGCACGTGGTGTTAGATTTATCTTAATGAGAGACCGCAGTGGGATCATTCACGAAAAACATTAGCCACTCCTGGTATTTGTTTATTTATTTCAGCAGACACTACGCCCCCACATCTCCCAATGCCATCGCATTACTAAAATGAGTGCATTGGAGAGTCATGAAAATACGATGGAGCTATTGGAATTACAAAGAGCCAAAAAAATAGCAGAGATAAAAACAGACTCACACCTACATGATTCAATCGCTGAATAGTTCGACTTCCTCTTCGGATACAAACTGTGCTGTTTGACTTAGTGATGCTTTGATTCCAACACATTAGTAACATGATATTGACTTTATTGAATCCATTATCAATCACCGTCCAAAAAAAAATAGCTAGAGGGAAGAGAGATATTGATAGTATCTAAGATATGAACAGATACATTGGAAGATTCAGTAATGAAAAAAGAAATCCACTGAATGATTCTAATGTAAAGATGTATTGTAAGATCTGTTCATTTATTATTTAAAACAGTTTAACACCAATGGATTATTTCTCTTTCTTTGTTAAAACTTCCTTCGCTTCGTTCTAAAAACCGTCCGATCATTTCTTTTGGTTCTAAAATAACATTAAACACACATTTCTTTAATAATTGATCTGATGTTTACATGTGAAAATAGAAACACGAATATTTTGGTCTCTAGCCTCTACCATTGCATCTTTAGTCTCATTTTACGATAGAACAGTCAGTAGATATCTAGTTTATTTATTACGATTTTATAAATTGTAATTGAAGTCAACGTAGTAGGTCCCTTCCTGAGTTTTGCCGTTCGGAATTTGTATACTTTCTCTCTCTCCACGTAGATATCTCTCATGTACTAGTTATTCAGTTTTTGTAGGAATTTGGAAATGGAGTCGATCCATTCGATCAAACATCCTTTGATTACAGGGCAGCCATTATTAACGTCTCTTCACTCTTTGTGGATCAACTCCTCGTATTCCAGAACGAGTTAATCTTTGTTTATTGTTTGGGAAGTTTAAGAAGCGATTTTGGTGTTCGTTTTGTTTCATTATATAAAGTCCTAACAAATATATCCAAAGGAAAAAAAAAAAAAAAGGAGTTTAGAATTCTATTTTAATTAGCAATAAATATTGGAGACCAATTTGTACTAAAAAACTATTTTCCAAAAGTGTAAATATTAATTGAGTTGGTTTAACTGTTTAGAATCCAATGTAGCTTCCGATTGGTTTAAACGAAACTGAAAACAAACAACGTCTACTTGTTATTATTATTATTATTACTTTTCTTTCTCGGAATCTTTGTTCCTGGTGCTAATACTAAGTACTTAGGATCTTAATCAAGGAATCTTCTGACGCAAGTATTTCTGACATTGCTTGTAATGTAGTTATTGGATCTTGATTGAATGGTGTTATTATTATCTCTTTCACTTGCCGCTATTTTATGTCGGTGTTTACTATTAGTTTTATTAAATCATGAAAACAGTACAAAAGTAAAATCTTTTTATTTTTAAATTATCACAAATATCTTGAATAAGCGATAGAAAAGACCATTTTCTAAAAAAAAAATTACTTAAATCCGCATTGTTTATTGAAGTTATTCAATTCCATCAATTTTAAGTACAATAAAGCTCGCGCAGATATTAAGAGGATTGTAAGGTAGATGAATGGCAAGAAATTTTTCACTTCTTTTCTTATTTCTTGATCCACGCTGGAAACATTTCAGATGTAAAAGTGACAACGCCTGTAATGTGCAGGTCAGGTTTTAAGAAGATCCACTCAGCGATTCACAAGTTATTAGATGGAAACACAAACGGACTGACCGATTTGATAAGCCTCTCTTTTCAATTGGAAAACAGGTCGAAAAAACAGTATCCGGTTTCACTTCCGTCTTAGATTTTGAAAGCGTTTGTAGAAATGGAAGAAAGCTTTTTCAATTTTGTTACTAGTTAATATTTACTGTAAAGTTATTGAAAAGATTCCCTTATTAATATAAAGAGTGATAAAATAATAGTTGTGTTTAACTCCCACTTGGTCCTAAACTAATTACGTGGGTCAAAGAATCAATTGGAAACATGTAAGTTATCTACCATTACAAAAAACAATAAATAAATAAATAAATAAATAAATAAATAAATTATAAGTTAAAATAAGTTATCCCGATTATTACGTAATAAAGAGAAGCTATTTTTCCTTCTACTTCATTAACTATATAATTACCAAAATCAATGTAGCGACCTTCCTAACTAACTCTAAAATTTCAGTTTCTGAGGATAAACAGTTTTGAGTTAATTTATCCAGAAATGGACAGATGTGAAGATTTCTATTTAAACTTATTCTATTTTACATCGGAAGCGCCTCAAAGGAAAAATACACAATGAAAAATTCACCAATTAATTGGTCTCACCCCTTGTTATTATTCTATTTTATTTATTTTTTTTACAACGCATATCAAAAATAGTGATAAAAATAAGATGAAATCTTTAATGCGGATATTAAATTCATTATAATCCTGAGTTTACTAATTTGCGTGTAGGAGTGAATGCCCCACCTGGGTCGTAATGAAAGCGGGTGTTAATGGCTATTAAGATTCAAACATTGTCAGATTGAAGTCAACGGGTGGGAAACGAATCCTTCCCCCCACTTGGCCTTTTCCCTCCCCGGAAAAACCTTCCCTTTTAACAGCTGGTTGTCCTCCTCGTTCACTTCCCTCACTTGTCAAAGGTTACCCTTCCCTAGTGGGCCAACCATATTGGCAACGAAAATAACTCCCATCTTCCGCAGAACAACGTTTGTGCCAACAGACACAGATTTCTCTCTGCAACTAAATGGGGTTCTCTCAAAGAGTAAAGGTCATCATGAAATAATAATAATGGACTGAGAACTTCAACAATGGTCTTCTTTGTTTGTCTGTAACGAAATTCACGCTAAAACGTCTGGAAGGATTTCCACAAAATTTTGGACTTCTTTGTGGTCCTGTTTAAAACCACAGGCAGTTTATTTCTCCCATCTCTCAAAAATAACCCCCAAAACCCTCTCACTGAAAGGACAGGACTAAAACGATAAGACCACGATTATTTTGATCCCCCCCTCCCTATTATCATAGGAATCTAAATCATAGGAAGCATAACCAATAATGGGAATTATGACAGGAATCATCCTTTTTATTGCAAATTTATTTAAAACTCTGTGTAATCTCTTTATTGTTTTTTGAAAATATTTAGGAAATGAATTGCTTAATTTGAATAGCAGTAATTAACAATGATAAATAAATATTTAACAACCATCAAAAGTAAAAAAGGCCACAGAAATAGAATAAGACATTCTTAAGACTGTTTACCTGTAAAAAAAAAAGGAATTAGTTGTAATTATTATTAATGTTATTGTTCCAAAAATAGCTGATTGTGGAATAAAAAATGAACTGCAGTCATTTCTATTTTTCCACAGTTATTTCATTTCTTTCTTGAATATCTTTTATTTAGGCGTAATTAGGCTTATTTCCTTCACTTCTTTCTGCGATTTTTCTCTCCTAATAAATTCTCAATCAGGAAACGGACTTCTTAAAAGTTGATTTGCACATTTATGGAAAATCTGCTTTAATTCTTTTAAATTAGAAATTGTTCCTTTCGATCCCTCAAAGAGATGGAACAATGAATTTTCACAAATGATAATTATCCATTTTTGTAATTTATTTTAAAGTTATATTGATTTAATAAAATTAAAGTATCGAGAATCAAACACCTAATTACAGGATTAAAACAACTTTCAAAAAATAAGAGAATTTTGAAGAGAGATTTCTTGCGTATTCGACGATTTTAGAAATATGGAGAAATGTTGCTGTTTATCAAAAAGGAACGGAAAATGAGTAATTTAAGAATACTAGGAATTAAACTCCTTTTTTTATCGTTATTTTAGAAAATTGTAAGTTTGTATTCATGTAAATTATGGTAATTGAAAAGATTAAAAATTAATATGAATAGAATAGACATTGATTAGACTCCGTGTATTCCCTTAATCTTCTTGGAACTTGGTATGAATATTCCAGCAATACGATGATTCCTCTTTATTTGAAATGCTTTCTCAATGTTGAGATTCCCTCAGAGAATCTAATCAACCAATTTCTATCTTATTTCAATTGTGTTAGACCAGGGTTTCTCAAAGTGTGGTTCCCGGATTAAATGTAGTAAATAAATAAATAAAACTAAATAACTAACCACACTCTTTTTTTCTATCTCTGCAGAAGAAACCAATTGTAACAATGTATCTTTTCTCTATTTCTGCTGTTGTATTACAAATAGATCGAAGAAAGTTTTTATTTATTTATTTATTTATTTATTTATTTTTGGGTTGGTGTAAGTAAATGTGGTCACCCTGTATTTACACAAATATTGGCTATTTTTAGCGGGAATCCATCAGAAGGTTTTTCGCTAACAGTGAAACATCAATTGAGAGGTCAATGGGATTGAATTCAGGTTTTTCAAAAAATGAAAAATTACTGTTGGTATAATTCAGTAGAATAGAAATGTACTCAGCTTTTTGTTTGTCTTCCCTAACTATAATTTTCAAAGAATTTCATGACTACTTTCTTTAAGATGTTATTCTTGCAATTTCTCAATTTTTATTTTTTATATATACTATTTTTTTTTTTTTTTAAAATTCCAAATTATTAGAGGAATTTAAATTGGACAGACTGAGTCCTGAAATTCATTAAGTTTTATGAAAATGACGCTTAAGAAATTTTAAGAAATAATATTTAAGGAAAGTAGGTTTTAAATTCCTTCGTGTTTTTTCTTTCATTTATGAATAAACTAATAATAACGTACTTAGATAGGATTAAGTGGATTTCAATGAAACTGTCTTTAACTTAACGCCATTTGCTTCAATCATCGTCTTTTCCATTTTGAAGAGGAAGAGAAAGAAAAAAAAGCGGTCACCAGGGGGAGATGGTATCTGTAGCAGTGACAGAGTAGACTCAGCTCAGGAAACTGATCTGACAGAATTAATTCGTCCGATCTTATCATCACAACACATGAGTTTCTTAAACTGTAACCGCGTGGAGACATGGTAATAGTCCTCGTACATAAAACGATCTTTTTTTTAAAGGGCTCTTTCAGTAGAACGCAATGCTTCTTATTGTAGTCCATCGTCACAGGATTTGTCTTGATTTCTTACTATGGCAGCCGAAGTAATAGAATACAGGATGTCTCATAATAGATCTACGTAACGATTCTATTTAATCTGCCAAACAATCAACTAGGAAATGACAAGAAGTTCTTGAAGCCCAATTTCCTTAATTTCTTGAGTTTCTTTTTAAATAGTTACAAATAAAATATGTTCTTTTTTTAAAATTTTTTAATATATTCTGAATATAAAGATTAGATAAAAAATTTTAAGATGTTTAAAAATTACGACTTAATATTTACAATTAAAAACACACTCCGTGATTAAAATACAAACAATAAAACATTAAAATCGTAACATGTTTCGATTGCCAATCCGACAATCGTCCTCAGACCAACTGAAGAACCAAGTTAAGCCTCCCATTGTAAGGGTCTTGTCACCAATGTCTAAACCAATCAAAATAGAATTTATGCCGAACGAAAATTATTGGCTAACCGCTAATCAGTCATTCGTTGATTATTATTGACTATTATTACAAGATGGTCAGGACGTTCATTGATCGCCCTCTTGGAAATTAAAAGTAATGTATCGTTTTAAACGCAGACGACTCCTTCCTGATTATGAAGAAAAATAAGATTAAAGAGGATGTTTTAATGGAATTTGTCGTGATATTGTTTTTGCCTATGAAGAGGAGGTAAATTGTTATTTAGATGCAATGATTGAACAAACCGAACATAGATTCAATATGAAAAACCTCACACGCCTGTTTAATGGTTCATTTCCATTCGGAGTTAAAAGCAATGTCGATTAGGAGAGCTTTTAGGGATCGAATCAGCAACTTTTCGACGAGGAATTAAACACGGTAGTCTTTCAGTATCTGTTACACAAAAATGTTAATAAAAGTAGTGGTTTTGAATAAGTTCTATAAAGCTAATGTCTATGATAAGCCGTATTTTTCTATTTCTGTTCCTTATGTACCGGGATTTTGTCAAAGGCTCAGACAATTTTTGGTAAGATTCGTAATATAGAAGTCACGGGTAAATCCGCAAACACATTGTTGCAATACATTAATAGGAGTTAATACAAACAATACGACCAATATATGAGATTCCTTATATGACTGTTTAAACATTGGGGAGACTCGTGGACCATTGTTTATTAGGATCAGTGAGCACCGAGGGGCGGTTGACAAGATTAATATTTTTAATTGTTATTATTTTAATTTCTATGTGCGTTTTTAATTCCAAATATTTAAGTTGTAGTTAAATATTGGATACATTGATATCGGATGCCATAAAAGGCGTCAAGAGAATGGATATCTAAGGAAATTGGTAGAATCCTTTTGCACTTTTAAAAAAAGGTTCTTAGGACAATCATGTTTCAATAGAAGATCTTTACCCGTATGGTTTACAGTTAAAAAGTTAACATTTTGTTCCCTCCAACCTCTTACCTGTTTTTAAATGGTTTTGCCAACGAATGATTGATTAGTGGTTAGCCAATAATTTTCGTTCAGCATAAATATACTTTTTTGATTGGTTTAGACATTGGTGACAAGATCCTTACAATGGGTGGCTTAACTTGGTTCTTCAGTGGGTCTGAGGGCGATTGTCGGATTGGCAATCGAAACATGTAACGGTTTTAATGTTTAATTGTTTGTATTTTAATCACTGTGTGTGCTTTTAATTGAAAATATAAAGATTCGATTTTTTTTTTTTTTTTTTTTCTGAATAAAAAGGAAATAAAGGTAATTTTAAGTTCACCACTTACTTTCTTTTATATTAAAGTATTAAAGCTCGCGCAGAAGATTAATAAGAGATTTAAGATTCTTTGTTTTAATCATGGAGATAAATCCATTGTTTAAAGGAATCCAATGGATGATTTTTCTCACTAATTCCTACAAAAGCATTGGAACCAAAACAATGTATTTTCATTTCATACAAAGAATCCTCTTAAAGTATTTGCGACCGAACTTATTAATAATAGAAGTCCCAGTAATAACTAAAATAGAAGTATATTAAAGGGAAATAAATTATGGAAAATATTAATTAACCTAATCTTAGATTTAACTTAATATTTCAATTTTATTGTAATTTTTTTATAATTATCAAAATAATAACACCTAAATTATAAAGTATTGTTTCTTAAAGTGTAATTATTAATTTCCATTTAGACATTAACTTAATTTCTATTTTATTAAAAAAAATAAACTCAAAATAATTTCTAAACTCTATTGATAGATATTTTTAAAATTTCACAGATTTCTATGTGGTCTTCCGAACTGAAAACAATTAGAAGTTATGATAAATTATTGTTTGTATTTTAATCAATGGGAAACCATATTAGAGAGAATAAGAAGTTGAACCATTCGTTGAAAACTCGTTTAATTGAATCGCGTTTATCCGAAACGATTTTTAGCACACAAAAAATATTTTTCCATCGCTGTAATCAATAATTAACAGCGTACACATGCGATTGTGTAACTTAAACACAGTAAACTCCCGATTATCCGCTTTGTGAATTATCCGCGGACCTCTCCTATTTCCATTTTTTTTTTTTTTTTTTTTACTGCACAATAAATTACGGAATCAACAAACATTTTTTAAATCTAGAATAAGGTAAACAATAAAAGAGGCACATTTAGCGACGTCCAAGTAGGGGTTTTCGTGTTTCGACACGAAAAAACAAAAACAATTAACCGATTTTTTTTTGTTTAAAAGTAAGAAAATAAAGTAAAATAAAATAAAATAATTGGTTATAATGTATGTACTGCCATTTTAATGTAAATAAAACATGTTAAAAGCATTTTTGTGTTGATTTTCGTCCTATTTCAGATTATCCGCGGAATTCGATAATCCGTGGCTGCCGCGCCACCCAACTCCGCGGATAATCGGGAATTTACTAATTGTTACTCTATTAATAATATTACTCAGTAGATACAGTATATCAATATTGAAAGGAGTTCAAAAATTATTGTATCATGACACTGTAATTAAAATAATATTTAGTGTATTTACATTTGAACTTTGTTCTATGGAATCGCCCTGAAATGACTGGAAAGAGACTATTTAGAAAGAAGAGTTTCCCTGCCTCTGATGAAAGTTACCTCTAATCAGTTAAGAAAACAGGAAATGAAATATTAAGATAGTTCTCATTCCTTTTTTGTTTCTTTTCATAGAAAAAATTCTCATCAGTCGAATGACTCCCTAATAACTCATTGTAATAACTTTTCAAATGATCTTCATGAAACTAAGTATGCTTATTTAAGGATAATTAACTTTTGTATTTAAGTGTATTAACCCTTAATCGGAATCCAAACAATAAAGTTTTGTTTGAAACATTTAATGCACCTTGTAATCCTCTTAATAACTGCGAGCTTTTAATATAATTAATCGGATTAATACAACTTAAGAAGTAATTCTTATTTAATTCATTTTTTCAATTTTTAAAATTGAAATGTTTTAATTGAAGGATTTCTACCATTTACATCCGGCAGATATTAAAATTTATAAATAATCATCGTACAGATAATTTTCATTATTTAAAGTAAAAAAAAATTGAATAAATCATAACTAAGATTTAAAGAAAATACTTCAGTTTTTTTTTTTTTTTTTTTCTGGTTTTATTCTATTTCTATTGACTGTTTTATTTTGATAGATCTACTTTTCTTCGTTCTCTGTTTGGTATCATTGTAGTCAGTTCCGCCTAATTAAAAACTCATGTCACAAATAAGAGGCGGTCGGGGCTAATAGCAGAGGAACTGTTCGGGTCCCGCCAGGGGGTGGATCAGCCCAGCAGGAAACACAAAATTGAAGAGCCTCCTACGGCTACGAGCCACGCGACCACAGCCATTTAGACAGACAAGCCTCCATCTGAACACAAGTGATTTAGAATTAATGAATGAAAATCAAGTTAATAAACAATTTGTGATTATTTATATCTTCTTATATGTAGAATATGATAAAAATATAAACACCATAAAAACACTCGAGGCATTTTCTACATTTATTAGATAAAAAGTTTGAAGAATTTCTCATCTACTGTCTTCAAAGGTTATTCTCAAAATTTTCTGTCCTTTTAAATCTACAACCGAAAACTTTTTTTTTATTTCAAATTCTAAATAGAAATTTCCATTTTTTGAAAAAAAAAAAAAAAAGAAAAGTAAAAATGAATGAATTATTTACTTCAATTTGAATGAATGAAGGATTCATGGACAATCAGAATCCGTTGTTTAGTGCTTTTCTGTAGCCTGGGTCGTTGTGATAAAGATCCATTGGGAAAAGATCTCCAATAGATCCCTGGAATAACAACTGATTTCTCCAGTCAAAAGTTATTGAAGCACAGAGGCTTTCTTTTTTTAAATGTTATTAACTAAGAAATCTTGCCAATTCTAAATGAATCTATCCATTCAATGAGTTTTCGTAGCTGAATGGAATACTGTTAAACAATACTTGTAAAGACATGCCTAGGAATACTGTTTAACGGATACCAATTTCTTGTGAATTAGAGACTGAATTAATTAAAAAGCATAAAAATGATCTATTTTTTTATGAAAGCATGAAATCTCGCAAGTCATAGTCAGGTCCTTAGCTACCGTCGGGGCAGCCGGGCAGTGCCCCGGGGCCCCCGAGCAAAGGGGGCTCCCAACGAAGGGGAATTTTTTTTTTTTTTACGAAACCATAATCACTTGTTGCCCCGGGGCCCCCAATCCTCTAGCTACGGCACTGGTCATAGTCTTATTACAGATTCTTGAATAATTATTTTGCTGTTTGATTGTTTCCTCATCAATTTCACAAACCTTTCATCCAAAAACAATCAAATAGCAAAATAATTTTTCAAGAATTGACACAATAGTTGTTAGGTGTTATATTGGAGCCTTAACAAATGTAATGATTGACTTTGTTGTATTAGTAATAGAATTGTATAATATGGTGATTTTAATACTTTTAATTCATGTTCACTCTTTATTACTGGTTAAAAAGGACTTGAAAAAGAATGGAAGTAATTTCTCCTTTCGAAAATTGTATTTTTTATACCATCTCAATAAATGAAGAAGGTAAGAAGAATTTGTAGATATTATGAATACTAGCATAAGATTGAGGAATGAATATGGATTTGATAATTGTAGGAATGTTCAATTCGTTTATTAACAATCAGCTTTTTTTTTTTTTTGAATCTGTTTCTGTTAGTATTTAGAATTTATTGTCAAAATGTGTTGGTGAATTCCTTCTTATAGCTTTCAATTAATTAGTCCGTTTTCTTAGGAGTCATGCGATCGTTCAGTCTGTGCGTGTGTGTCTTTAACTGTCTATTTAATGACTTGAGATCTCTTTTCTATTGGAAGTCTTTAAAAAAATTCTAATAGAAAAGCATTGGAAACTAAGCATTGAATTTCTAAGGATGTATTAAACGATGGATATTTATCCTTTTATTAATCTATTAATTTGCGCATGGTTTGATTAAATTTCCGTTATTTTTCAAAACATGGTAAATTTGTAGTGTTTGCATTCAGTAAGAATTTTAAAAACTTTCGTTTGTATCGATTTTAAGAAAATATTAATAATAAAATAAAAATTCCATAAAATATTTTCCTAGTTTCAGGAATTTCTTGTTTTTAATTAACCCTGATTTGTTGATTATTATTTTCCTCTTTGCTTTGTAACACAATAGTGTGAAGCTGAATCTAGTGAAGTGATATATTGCTACTATATCAACCAAATACATAAATACTTCATCACAAGACAGAATCTTTAGCGAACAATCAGCTACAGTGAATTAAAAGCATATTCCATTACTAAATTTGTTAGGAACATATCACTGTATTTCTTTTTTTTACCGTTCGTATCTCATCTGTTATTGAGAAAAGTTGTATTTGTAGATATAATTTCAAACGGATGCCGTGCTATAAGTCAGCGGGGTCTTTGTAACTTCTTTTTCTTTCTTTCCTGTGTGTGTGTGTGTGTGGTTTTTTTTTCGTCCTGTTCTAAAAGAGGATTTTTTTTTTTTTTTCCCACTCGGGGCGAATTGGTTTGGCGACTGAGATGTTCAACTATTTCTCTCTACGTTCACTGCATCTCCGTTTACTCCGAATGACAGACGTCCTCACAGATCTCGTCTCTGTACAAATAGCGACTACTCATTACTGACCCAAGTGTGGATAAATTTAGGTGTTTTGCACCCGCCGGGACCCTTTTCCTCGCTCGTGAAAGAAGCAAATTCTCTTCGTACACATCTGCATCAGATAAGAAGACATATCCCTCCCTTTGTTAATTACCCCAATTCGATTAATATTTTTCTCTCCAAATTAAAAACCCGTGCGCTACTGTCCACCCCATAAAAATCGCAGGGGCCAGTTTGTCTTCCCTTTCCACGACGCAATAAAGGAAGGAGGGGGAATTCGTTGTCATAGCAACAGCCTTGATGAATGGGTGGGTGAGACGAGCGAGCGCCCGGCAACCCGATGCCAAGACACAGAGCAATAACGTTTTCTGCAGGAAATGTGGATAATGTTCGTCTATACGTTGGAGTAAAACTGCACAATCACAGATCGTAACGAATGACCATGGGGAAGAAAAACGCCTGGGAATGGGGAGGAGACAGCGCTCTTTTTTTCTTGTATCTTTAACCCAGCAGAGGCTCAGTTTGCAGTCTCTGTCACTCGAATTGGAAAAAAGGAAAGCATCGGTTCTTCCAAGAGAAAAGAAACAAAGAACTTAGAGACTACTTTCCTTATAATGTTAAACAAATGAAAAGAATTTTGTGCTAAAGCATAAATTTTAGGGCGACCCATAATAACAAAATTTTAAAACAACAATAAAAAAACAAAAAGTACATTAACGAAAGGAAAAAAAAAAAAAAAAACCAATGCTAATTTCTTCCCCAACCTGGGGGGGGGGGGGCATTGGCCCCCGGAAATATCCTATTCTTACGTTGTTTGGGCCTTTGAACACATGATGAAATCTGTTTGTCGATCCGACCTTCCGTTCGGTAGCTGTTGGGACGGACGGACAGACAAAGTAAGGAAAGCGAGCTATCGATTTTGCTCGCTGTCACAACAGCTCCCAAATGGGTCTTAGTTAAAAAATATCTTTTTTTTTTATTAAATCTGAAAACAATTAAAATGAAAATCCCTTATTTTAAAATTAATTACTTCCCTTTAACAGGAATGAAGTGACGCCAATCGTGCTAAATAAATGAAATCACGTGCTAATTACATCCATTGTTTACGATCTATTGTTCCTATGTGGAATTTTTAATTTTTTTTATGGGGAATTTTAGGACCCATTTGGGAGCTGTTGTGATGGTGACCAAAGTCGGTAAGTATTGCGTTTGTCCTGTCTGTCCGTCCGTGTCTATCCACCCCTAACAACTCCCGAACGGAAGGTCGGATCGACAAACGTATCTCATCATCGTATTCAGAGGCCCAAAGACTGTAGGAATGGGGTATTTCCAGGGGCCAATGCCTCCACCCTCCCCATGTTCGATATATTTGGCATTGCTTTCATTGGATTTTCGTTATTGGCTTAAACCATCTCATTTGCTAGCTATACCTTGATGGTTATGGTATGGACTCATAGAATGAAGTTTATCGGTTGAAATCCGTATATATATGCTTTTTTTTTCTCCGCGTGGTTTTTTTTTTTTTTTTTTTTTTATTTTCCTAACTATTTTTTAATATTTTTCCTTATTTTATTGTACTTTCTTTTTTTATTATTATTTCTACTTTTTATTATGGGTCGCCCTTATGCTTTAGCACAATATTCTATTTGTTTGTTGTTTATCTTCTCGATGACTTCAAATATAAAAAGTTAGATCCTTTAAGAGACAGACTAAGTTTAGAGAAGATTCATTCAGTGGTTATTCAAGACTAACTAATGTAAGGAGTCAACGCCTCTTGAGCTAAAAGGCTTCATAAAATGGGTTAACAAAGAAATTGATAAATAAATTGACTTATTTTTGTTATTACTAACAATGTCCGTGAATTCAAGGATTTTCATAATTAATAAATTTTAGTTGTTGAATTTATGATTTTCAGTTGCATTCATTCATTTGATAATATTTAGGTTTGTATTGAATAACACTTTATTAGAGATTGAATCAATCACTGTGTCTGTCTGTCTGTCTAATAATTTTCGCTGATGGATCTTCTTGAAACTTGACATGTGAATAAAAGATAATTTTAATTTTCTATTTGAATTTCTTTGGTTGTGAAAAATGTATCAAGACAAGATCCCCAAAGCAAATCTTATTATGTTATGTTATATTATGTTATGTAATGAATGAAGGTGGCAGAGAAGCCAAGCTCTGCGACCGTAGGTCTATTAAAGCAAATCTTAATACTCTATTAATCCTTTTTAGTAATCCACTTATTTCCGTGTTTTGATATGTTTTAAACTGATCATTTAAGTAAACCTCCCTTGAATTCATTTCTTTCTGAAAGTTTCTATTAAGAGATATTTCAATGAATTCATTTGTAATGTTTTTTCGTACGTGAGAGAAGTAGGCTTTAAGTTCTTGGTTTAGAACTTATTTAATATTTTAAATTGTTCCCTGAAGTAGTTTCAGGTGATTGTTGATAATGGATTCCTTTCATTTTTTTAAGAAAACTCTTCCTTTCAACGATTGGTGTTATTTAATTTAAGAGACTTCCGACTTCACAAAATCCACGGCAATACAGTAGAGTCTCGATAATCCGAGGTAATTGGGGCTGATGGTACCTCGGATTACAAAAAACTCGGATTACACGGAAAAAAAAACTGGAATTTTCAACTAAAACGAGTCAAATTTAATTTATAATAGATATTAAAGTTAAAGATACATTAACAATGTTACCTGGTTAAATGAAATGACTCTTTATAAGCATTTACAACTTTAAAAAACTGTCCAAGGTCTTCTGCTTCACAGTAGAGCAACGCTTTTTTGAAGCGATGTCACGCCATCTTCTAAGTAGTAAAATGGAAAACTATCACACTGACCCCTCAAATGATTCCTTGGAATCGTCGCCCTGCGTGACCTTGGTCTTGCCTCACCTCGGATTACACGGAAGCTCGGATTACCGGGACTCGGATTACTGAGACTCTACTGTATATATACAGTCGAACCTCCATATATCGAAATAGCAAATTGCCGGAAAAAAATTCGATATATAGAAATTTCGATATTCAGAATTTTATCGTAATTACTCCTAAAACATTAAAATTAAAGCTAATTTTCATATACGAAACTCAATTTCTAATTTATACGCGAATCACATTAAATGAAAGTTAATATGGGTAATTAAAAAATGAATTAATATGAAAGATTTATTGAGTACTACATACCTTTAAAAAAACAATAATCCAGACAGTGGTTGCAATGACCCCAATTACATTTTATTTCTTCATCGATTCCCTAAAATAAATGTTTTTATTTCTTTTACCTTTAGTTCATTTCCTCATTAACTTTGATGCTTTACTTAGCTTTGGTTGAATCTCTCAAATCCTTTTTTCTAAATAAGCGTCGTTCTGTTTCGTTGCCTAGTAACGAAGTTCAATGAAAAACTTCTATCACAAATCATTGGACGTTTTTTCTGGATTACAGATGTTTTCAAAAGAACTGCATTATTTAAACCATTTTTATTCATTTCTCTATAATTTTACTTTGGAAGAAATAAATAAACCATGTCTTTTGTACATTGAGCTTCGAATTCAACTCAATAATTCTTTTTTGAGAGTAACAAAATCATACTTGTTTATTGTTCTGATAATATCGTGTTATAACACTTTTAATAATAACCTATCATTTGTTGTCTTTCCTTTACAATGATGTTCATTTCTCTTGGAAATATTTCTATTTATTTTCGTCTCTCAATAATTAATTGCAGGGAATATTTTCAAATCAGGTAGTTTTTTTTTTTTTATAATTATATTTATTTATATATGTTGTTATAATATTTACGTTACGAATATTTTTCACAATCTATTCCAATGGGAAATCATTTAGTAAGTTTCCAATAGGAAAATACAGATCTATTTTTCCTAATAACTTCTGAAGGGATCTTCTTGGAACTTGGTAGGCATATTCAAGGACAATCAAACTTTGGTTTTGAATCTATTCGAGAAGGATTATTGACGAAGAAACGAGTCAATAATTAACGTGCGATTATTGACGGCATTGGAACGAAAGTAGGCTTTAATTTCTTAACCATTGGTCTTTTCATCCACAAAAATGATTTTAATTATTATAACAAATTTCCCCAGATTCCAAAACTAAAACAGCAAAACTTTTTATTAGCAAAAAGTATATTAAAATATTTTAATAATATAAATATTTTTTAATATTAAAATATTTTAATATTTTATTAGCAAAAAATATTAGCGAAAAAAAAAATACTTCTTTTTTAGATCGCTCAATTTTTTTCAGTAATTGTTTTGTTAAGATATATTTTTGAAGAATTTGAATAATTTAAAGTTTTATTAATTTTTTAAAAAATAGATAAGGTTTAAGAATTAGAAAATAAAATGCAAATAAAAAAATAAAGATGAATTTTTCTGACTATTTTGAGGTAAGTTGAGTTACATTTGTAATTAAGTTAGAAAAAGCAAATGGGAACGTAATTGCTATCATCTCTATTTCAAAACTCGCCTTGGAAGTCTATTTAGGGAAGGAAGGAATTGTCCTCATCTCCACCCATTCTAACACTTCCTTCAGTCAAAACTATCTGTGATTTTCCTGAAGACCAAATTGAAGCTTCTTCCTTTTCCTTAGTAAGAATTTTATTTCTTTATTATTTCTTTTCGAATCAAATGTTACTAAAACATTCCGTAATAATACACATTTTTGTGGAGTGAACAAACCAAAGTGTAATTACATACCGAGACTTCGTTGATTGCTCCTGGCTGATGATCGCCCAACAGCGTGAAACAGCTGTTCTACAGTGTCACTTGGTAAACAATTTGTTTTCACCCATTGTTGTTTACTAATAATTCAATTCGCAGGTGAATTTTTTATTCTTTAAAAAACACACACACACACAAAAAAACAACAATTGAGGCCGGCGCAGTGCTGGCACTGAATTTTTTCAATTAATATTTCATTAGTTAGCTTTTCATTGCTTATTTTTGCATTTGAGGCACCACGGCACATACAATAGAAAAATAAAAATAAAAATAGATTAGTATCTTAAATAAAAAGCCAACACACGTATGATAAAAAATAATTAACAGATTAACAGATCTTTTTATTTAGAGTCTAACACTTAGCACACGTTAAATTGTGTCTATGATTATGATTACTTTGATAAATATCTTAATAAAATTAAAATACCAGGAGGTTATAATTAAACAATACCGAGAGACACACCTTAATAAGAGCATAAAAAAAACAGTTTGTGGTAAAAAAAATAATGTGGTTATTTTGATTGCCACCAGTTGGCGTTGTATGCAATAAAAAAAGAAAGAAAATACCAAGTACAAATATAAGCTTTAATTGAAATTAAGATGGTCATTATGTGAACCATTCCTATGCAAAATGTGCTGGAACGACATTGGTCCACAGTTGCTTGAAGCATGTTTTGGGGAATGGCTGCAACATGTTGTGTTATTCTTGTCTTCAGTTCAGCAATCGATTCAACATTATCTTGGGTAAATTTGGCTTTTCAAATAACCAAAAAAGATAACCAAAAAAGCGCATGGGTTGAGATCGGGGATCATTGTGGCAAAACATTGGTTAAACATTCGAGAAATTACTCTGTCGTCACCAAATTTGGTACCAACAAATGGGGTGTAGCCGCACGTCGCTCCATCCTGAGCCTAAGCAATTATGTTCTTGCAAAGCCCGAATAATCTTGCGGCGGAGGAAGATCTATGGAACATTCACGATGCATCTATGGAACATTCACGAGCGATGCATCTCCTCAAAGAAAATCGGTCCGATTAGAAAGTTTATAGGGAATCTACATAGTAAGAGTAGAGGGGCTCAGCATTCGGACATGTAGGATCACCTATTCACTGCTCCTAGTAGGAAATATGTGCCTCATCGGTCCAGAAGACTCTCGAAGGTCACATATCGTCAGTTGCATCTACGCCAGAAATCGCAAAGCGAAGTCGATGTGTTGTTCAATGTGAAGAAGTGGTTACAGCTCCTACATCTTCTGAATTTTATAAGGATACCATTTCAGGATAGACCGGACAATTTTACCGACAATTGATCACGGAAATATCAGTTACCGGATCCGTGTCTGCCACTAATTCCGATGAACGGTTAACTCCGAATGCGATGTGGATTTCTGCAAAGGTAAATGCGATGTCCGCACTTACAGGCCCCTACCAAGAGCAACAAGGAACATATTCTTCAGTCCATTCAGTGACAAAGGTCCTCCAAAATGACGATATTGGAGTAATGCAGCGTTTGGTAAAAGAGTTTCATGAGCAAAGCTCGGTCCTTCTTGTAGACACCTAAGATTAAAACTAGCGATTACAGGAAGACAGGACGTGTGATTGGCTGCAATGTCACGAGAAATTAGCACGTTCTAACACGGCTTTTGCTACGAACCCGCCCTTACCTAGAGCTACAACCAACATATTCTTCATTATTTAGTCAATTTTCAAAAGTAGATTAATTGCACGCGCAATGGATTAGTTAAAAGGATTTAATATCCATTTTTTTAGAACAATGAGAGATTAACAAAAATATGATAAAAGTCCATTGTTTAGATATCCAAGGCTTCAATGGATCCATTGCTTAGAAAAGATTTAAAAAATGAAAGTTTAATCCTCCCTAATCCCGGAATATGTTTTTCAAGTCTCAAGAAGATCAGCCCAGCAGTTAACAGCGAGGAGGGGAAAACACACACACACACACACAGACTGAGTGAATTGATTAGCCTCACTTTTCTATTCAAAGTTTACTAAAAATATTAAGATACATTAGTTGAGCAAAAGTTGGCTTTTGGCAGAAATTAAATCCAACGGAAGATTTAATCCTGAATCAAATAATGAAACAGATATTTATTCTAGAGGAAGGCTTCTTTTGTTTGTTCTTTATTAATTAATTATTCTTTTTCTTATTAATTCTTCTAATCCTTATTTATCTTTATGAAATACATCAGATGAAGCTTTAAAAAGACAGGAGAAGAGGAGAAATGGAAATACAGAGGAAGTTCATTAAATAGTTAATCTCCCTCCCTCATTTTAACAGAAATCGGCCAACATAGTCTTCTATGAATGCTTTTTGAACTTCCAACTTGAATTTTCTTGTATTAAATACTGTATTTGTTCAAAATTGAGGAAGTTAAAAAAAAAAAAAATCAATATCTTGAAAGTGCTTTATTTTTTAAAAGTGCTTCATTTGTTTTGGGTGAATCAAATAAAAAAAACAAACAAACCTCATCTAGAACCAATGCTTTCTGAACTATAGAATTCTTTGAAATTTTACTTAAAATGTTGCTGCCATTGTTTGGTTGCTTCTTAAGAATGAATTTGCTTTCTCTACAAAATCTCATCCAATCTATAGACAAACAATGATAAGACTGTCGACATTACGCGTATAGAGGGCAATTAAACTCTTTTTGTTCTTTAACCTGGGAGGTTTTGTTGAGTCCCTCCTCGTGTAATTCCTGATTACAAATGGCATTCCTTAAATTCCTTGATGGCACCAGAAAACACAGCGTTGCATTCTAGAACCTTCCGACTGTCACATACTATTTGTTTACATTCTTACATTTCTCTGCGCCATTTTGAAAGTGTTCGTTCACTAGGGCATCTTAAAGATACGAACCAATTGAAGAGATACGAAATGAATGAAAGGTAAAGAAAAGGATTTTCCAATAGATCGACAGATTTCCCAAAACATAAGAAAACCTTTTGAATAAAATACAAAGGATTTCTACTGCAGATGTAAATTGAAACCATTATTAAAAAGCAATGAGTTAATCTTCGAGTAATTGATTGAGTAATTTAATGTTGAGTTTAATTTTATTAACTAATGTTTTAAGTAAAACATTGAAGAAAGATATTGTTATTGAAATAAACTATTTCTAGTTTGGCAACAGTTCCCTTTTTAGGAGTGTTCTATAGAAAGTGTTCGGATATACTATAAATTACATTCTTTTTTTACCGGAGATACGGCTGCTTCTGTGGAGTAGCTGCTAAATAAATAAATAAATAAATAATATAAATACATAAATAAATAAAAGCTTATTAATAATTGATTTGATTAATTTAACTTACAAAAATGCTGTAACTATCTCAATAATCTGGTGTGATTTAATTACATATTTTATTTAAATAATTATAATTTTTCAAATATTTTCTGCATTACTATTTTGCAAAGTAGAGACGTATTTACAGTTCATTAAATTAAATTAATTTCAAGTGTTTTCATTAGACCAATAATATTTCAATCAGTTCTAAAATTTTCATTCTTTAATTTGCAAGAATGTATAAAAGGCAAAACGCACAGACAGACTCATCAACACACAGAACCGCTGTACCTAGGAACTTGAAATTTTCAGGATGGGTTTTCTCTTATGACATAGGAGCTCATTAAGAAAGGATTTGTTAAAAATACTACCCCAAAGGGGTGTAACGGAGGGCGGTGGGGTGAAGTTTCTTGAAGGTTATGCACATCTCGGAAACGGTTTGAGCTAGAAACACGAAATTTGATGTGAGTGTTCTTTGTTAAAATCAAAAAGACCCGTATTCGAGAAATTTTATATATTGGCGTCCTAAGGGCTGCAAACAGGGGGGAGGCAATTTTCTTGATAGCGCTACATATGCATCTGGAGGCGACAAAAAATTTTGTTGTTCAATAATTGGAACTAAAATATTGATGTGCGTAACAACGACACAAATTAACTTCTAGGCAAAAACTAGAATTATGGGATATAAACGGGAGGGCGGTAAGGGGATGGACAAACATTGCTGAAGGATACTTCTACGGGGTTTTCGGGATAGATGTAGACTTGTAATGATTGAACTGTGGAAGGTTTGAAGTGACGGGGGTGTGGAGAAGAGGAGAAAGGGGTGGTACGTCTTATATTCTCCGATCTCGATATTAATTTCATATCATATTTCAAGAAAATTCAGTTACTAAAGATTTTCAAATTATAAAAGGAAAATATAATTATTTGTAATAAGAAAGCTCCAAACAATCTCCTTAAATGCAATCATTGTCAACCAAACCATAGCGCAATTTCAAACTGCGCTAGTGCAATAAATCGATATTTTTGGGATTTCATTCAGATCTGTGGTGCCATTTAGACATATAATCGTATCCCACGGGAACTACTTGATCGATGGGGATGAAACGTATCCTATATTCTACTCCGATTAGACAATACCTGCATGAAAAATTTAATTTACATCCTTTGAGCCCCTGAGGCATTACAAATAAACTTACAGATTTTAATATTAGTTAGGATCTGTAGTAACAATTAAAATGTAATAAGAAATTCAAAGCTGTTTAAATAAGAAGTGTTTTTTTATTAAAGTTATTTAAAAATAAAGAGTTAAAAAAAAAAAAAAACTAAATAAAATTGATACTAAAGATAATGAATAATGTTTAAGTTGAGAATTTTTAAGCTCTTTTTTTTAAAAATAATAATAATAATAATAATAATAATAATAATAATTTTTTTTTATTTTTTTAATATTTCGTAATTATTTTAAATTACATTTGAGTCCCGTTAGGAAAAAAGAATCCCTATCAAACGGGTTCTGGGATTAAGTAGTTTTATAAAAGTAACACAATATATATATTAAAAAAAATAGAACACAATAAAAAAGTGTAGTTAATAGATAATGTTAGTGTAGATTATATAATGAAATCTTTAAAAAGTTTTAACTACATAAATTTATATAAAATTAAATTACAAAATTTAATTATATCATTAAAAGTTATATAAAGAAAAGAAAATTAATCTCAAAAGTAAATCCAATTGTATATACAATTATACCTTATACATAAAAAACAAAAAATAACATTTAGTACAAAATGCAATTGAAACCATATATATATATATATATATATATATA
>JAFIDM010010028.1:44562089-44583182 GCA_023159025.1 Thereuonema tuberculata | reverse complement strand
CATGGGTTGGCCATCCAATCCATGAAAGAGGGAGACCTACATGTACCTGGGCTTCCAGCAAGCGCGTGTCATTGACAACGCAAACATCAAAAATGCACTCAAAAACACATACCGTGCTGGCGTTCACAACATACACAAAACACAACTCAACGCCAGAAATAAAATTAAAGCCATAAACACTGTTGCCGTTCCCACACTGACATATTTGCTCGGTGTAATTACATCGACAAACACCGAACTCGAAGCGATAAACACGCACTACAACCACGAAACAAAACATGCACAACGCCAAGTCCGCTACGGAAACTATGACTCTTCCCCGCAAGGAGAGAAGACGAGGACTCATCAACTTCATCACCCTACACGGAAAACAAGTACACACACTTTGGGAATACTTCCAACAAAGAGCACAACACTCCTCACTCCACTCAGCCATTGTCAAGGCTGTCACACACCTCACACCCCTGGACCTCGAAAACCTTTCTCCAACACTCACCATCCCTGACACCCACACTCAGCAGCTGCGTGAATCTTGGGCTCGTAAGGAACTCCATGGCAGACATCACCACGAACTCAGCCAGCCTCATGTCGGCATGGAAGCGTCGAATAGATGGCTGACTAGTGGTGAGCTGTTTGGGGAGACCGAAGGGTTCATGATCGCGATACAGGACCAAGTCATCCCCACACGCAACTACAAGAAACACATTCTACACGACGCAAACACACACGACGACACATGCAGGAAATACCACACTAAGCATGAGACGATCGACCACATAATATCAGGCTGTCCCGTTCTCTCCCAAACAGATTACCTCCACCGACATAATCAGGTAGCAGCGATCGTTGATAAACAGATAGCACACAAAACTCACTTATTAAGAACACGGTCCCGTACTTCCAGTACATACCACAAAGCATATTAGAGTCATCCTCACATAAGCTGTACTGAGACCGCCCCATTCACACAGACGAAACCATATATCACAATAGACCTGACATCATACTTGTTTATTAAGGTCAACAAATAGACCAATCTCATTGATATTGCAGTGCCTATCAGCAAGAACATGCAGAAAATTCATGCAGACAAGATCGGTAAATACACCGATAAGTAAATAAACCCCCCATACTAGAAAGTTATCCACATTATCTGCAATGAAAACATATTGGAGTTCACTTTGACCTCAATCGGTTTGTTATAATTCTAAAGCAAACTGGATAGAAAAAGAAACACAGTCAAATAATATCAAAATGAATGATGAAGAAATATTACAAGAAGATCTAAATTCATGTAATAGAAGAATTCATAATTGGAAAGTAGCAGGCGCTGATGGTATCCAAAAGTTATGGTGGAAGTATTTCACATCCTTACATACCTCACTTTATAAAATCATTAATGATATGCTTAATGGTAAACTGAAATTCCATTGCTTCTAACACAGGGTATAACTTACCTTAAACCAAAAAGTAATGAAACAGACAATCCTAAAAATTACAGGCCCAGAACAAATCTTAATGCTATTTATAAGCTAATTTCATCTGTTATGGCTAACCAACTATCTAAATATATTACGAAATATAGCAGTGTGGCAGAAGAACAAAAGGATACAGTAAAAATACTCGAAGATGTAAAGAATGTAATCTTTGATGCTGTTTTAACAGGCCAGGTTAAAAAAGAAAAATTAATCTTTGATGCAGTCATTACAAGCCAGGTTAAAAAATAAAAAAGATATCTTTCTGTTGCATGGTAAGACGAACCGATTGTTTCGTCTCAAAGGAAAAGAAAAACCGGTTCGCAGTTATACTCCTACAATTGAGTTCTTTTTTTTACTCTGATTAAAACAAGAGTCAATGGTTCATCGATCACATTGTTGGTTGATTCTCACCTTGTCAAGCTCATTTGTCTGTTTAAGTTACATTAATTTTAGCGATTGTTCAATGTTAACCACGTTAGTTAAACCTAGAGTATAGTTTACAAGTACTTCGGTATCATAAACTTCAAATTACGTACAAAAATAATAATTTACTCCAAATCTCGTACCGATATTTCATCTTAACTTAACATTACGACTTCCTGACTTGTATAAGGTTCTTATACAAAATACAAATGAAAAGAAGAAAATTATACTTAAATTTAACAAAGAAAGCATATAACAACTGAATAAAATAAAACCTTTGTGAACAACATCAAATCTTTATTAAAAATAAAAATAATAACAATAATAACAATGAAAACGGAAAAAAACAATTATTATGATATCATTGATCGTAAAAACTTTTAAAAATCTTATTACTTTCCTTTTACTTCAATTTCACAATATCTTTTATTCTTTTATTTTCCATGAAAGACTTTCTAAAAATTCCTAGAGATATTCCACTAACCTTTAAGGACTTATCTCTATTAAAACAATAACAACAATTTATCTGGCATGACTCTAATATAAATCTTTTACTTTCATCTTGAACATCATATACTATGTTCACAATGAATAGGGTCCGGATATGCCCATATCTAAAACAGTGGTCTGACCACTCTGAAATATTCTTATTTTTTCCTTGAAACGCTCGTATGTGTTCATCTAATCGTTCCTTCATTGCCCTGCCCGTGCTCCCTATATACATTCCCTTACAATCTCTACATTGCAAAACATAAACCACCCCCATCCTATGTAATGTTTCCTCATTTTTTCTAAATTTCTTGAACAAGCTATTACTTTTGAAATGCATTATGCTTACTTCATTCTCTTTACAAACATTTTTTACAAACAATCCTGGATGGATTGATTACAAAAAGGCGTACGACTCAGATCCACATGATTGGCTTATTAAAGTGTTACAGATTTATAATTTGACTCCTTAAATAATTTCTACATTTCAAACTTTCATGGCTAACTGGCGCACTAAGTTACTCCTTAACTTCAATGGAAATCAAACGCTGGGTAGATTTTCCCAGACGGAGAAATAGAACTCGAAGCAAAGTCGCCGTTCCTTCCAGCCAATCACATTGCAGCAGTCTACGTGCAGCCAATCAGAAGAGACCACCTTCTTGCCAGCGAAAATCAAATCGCAGTCATCATTTTTCTCGTCGTATCGGATTTTAAATGAAAGAGAAACATATTCACTTACTTCCTAACTTCAAGAGACTGATTTCTATCCATTCAGTTCATGAATTCAAACAAATACAATCGAAGGAAAGTTGAAAGAATTCTTCATTATTTCTTTCAATAAAAAGTTCAGCGCCAATGACGCTTCTTTTGCGGACAGTGGAAGTAATTTTTGTCGAAAGTATCCGAGCATAATGTGATCAAATAACTGCTCAAAAGAAATAAATTCATAATTACAGAATGATTTATAATCAGATCTGACATCCCTCCAAGTTTTAAATTTACTCCAGATTTATGATTCAGTCATATTTTCTCATTTTTCAAGAGAAACGCCATATGAATAGTAAAAAAATTCTACACTTCTAACCATTTAAATGGTAACTCGCACGTGTATTTAAATTGTAGCTGCATATTAAATCGAGGCTTGCTGTACATTTTTTTTCTTTATAATGTTAATAAGATTCACAATCATATTTAATCTGAATGGTTAAATAAAATAAATAAATAAGATTTTCAGCTAAAAATCAAAAACAAATCTTTAAGAAATCCTAATAACTTCACTGTAATAAAAATATGCTATTAAAATGCTATTAAAATATAAATTAAAAGACTTTGTATAATACTGTAAAAGCAGTCAATGTATATATTATTAAAACAATATACAACAACTTTTAATTTGTTCATTTAAAAAAAAGAATTAAAATAAAACACCCCATAAAAGTGACAATTCAAAGGATTAGTTAGGCCTCAATACAAGATATATTTAATAGAATTTAATTATCCTTTATTAATGTTTATTACATTTATTAATGAAAATATATATGAAACCGACAGTGCAATTACAAAGCCCCGCGAACACCATCCAATTTTGCACCAACTTAGTTGGTCAACTTTAAGTTTTCGAGTTGCTAGAGACGACTTTGAGCACGTTTTTCAGCGACTTAGCAGCGATTTTAGTTGGTCGACACGAGTCGGTTGTGCAGGACCATCTCGGGAAGGTTGGTCGGAATTACCAATCACAGGGCAGCGTTGGAACTCATCAGTCACGACGTCACGTCCATGGAAGAAATGGCGTCCATAAACGATTATCACCGCTTCAAATCGACGACAAGCGAGTACACAATGAATATCAGAGTATTGCGAGTTTCTTTCATGCTTAAATAAAGTTTATACTGAAATGCAGTAATTGTATGCGGCAGAATTTATCAGAGAGGTTTCAAAACCTCGATTTTTTTCGGATTTTCCACAGCCGCTGTGGGAAACGCACGGAATTATGGGATTGCCGCTATCGCGACCGATTTCATTTGCGAGTTGGCTGGTGTTCGCGGCTGACAAAATCGGACCAACTCGAAGTTAACGAACTAAGTTGGTGCAAAATCGGATGATGTTCATGTAGCTTAAGACCAAAGATAATCTTGAATCACTAAAGCGATTTATTGAAAACATTACATATGAAAAATAAGCTGATGTCAGAAGCATCTTAAATGTTTTACTATTAAATAAAAACTGATTTAACTTTTTCGAAGGCATTTCATTTTCGAGACTGCTTTTTTTAATCACAACAATTGCCCATGACGATTTCACGAGATCCTCACATCACATGACTTTGATTGTTTACTTACGATGCTTTGAAGTAAAACTTTCTTTTCTTTTAACGGAGCACTGATAACAATAATTCAAAATAGATTTATTTGTATCTTCGTTTAAATGTTATCACTCATGGTGGTAGCTGAAAAGAACACAAGCCAACAATTGAAGGCGCGTGGCCTCACAGCACGCACACAGAAGATGATTCAATTGTTGGGAACGAGGAGCCAGAGTCAGTTCCAAAGTAGCCAGCGACGGAGCAACAAGAGCTTCGTGACATGGAAAGTCAAGAACGTTTTAACAACTAAAAAAGAACTCTAAATGTGAGTATGAAAGTGTACTTATCATTTAAATATTATAATAAATTCTCACAATTGGTTATGGGCCGCCAGCCACGCATCGAACTGCGCGACGACGGGAGTTTAGTTGAGGTCAATGCAACGCATCTGTTCCGGTTAGGCTTAATCCCGTAAGCTTCAGGGAAAAAGAGGAACAGCTTAGGAAGTGTGTTGGACAGTTATTAACCAGTAAAAGTAAAGCAGTCAAGAAGCAGTCTGGATACTGTAATATTTCCGATCAATAAAATAAGTAGTTATAGACGGAATATTTGGTTATGGACTTAAAACACATCGTTGCAAGTTACGAGAGAATCCTCAGACAAGATGGCCGCCAAACGTTCGAAAAACGTGGAAGATGTCGCCACGTGTTAGGCTTATGAATTGTCGGACAGTTTAAGTGAGATTTAATTAAACTGGACAAGTAAATCCAGGATTTAAAGTATAAAGGAACAATTTATCGACAAGATGGCCAGTTATATGTTGCAGTTCTACGGAAATAACTTCATCAGCTGGAAGCGGAATGTCCAAACGCTGCTGTTGAAAGAAGGACTGTGGGAGACCACTAACACGCCGATAATTGATATCAAATCCTTAGATGATAAAGGCCTACAGTTAAAGCTATTATGCAAGTCCGAGAAAGCAGTCGGAACGATCCTTAGTAGTATAGAAGAAAGGTTTAGGTGTTTAGTTAAAGAGAGAACTGACCCAAGTCTTCTTTTGAGGGAAATTGAGACCCAATTTAACGTGAAAGATTGCCTAAGGATATCTGATCTAAAGCGACAGATATACAGTGAGAGTAAGCTTCAAGTCGAGGATGACTTGCCTGAAAAGTATTTAAGTCTGAAAGTAAGACTAAAGGAGCTTGAAGAATTAGGGGGGAGTTTTGATAATGTTGAATTATGATGGCTAATACTCTCAGGTTTGCCAAGTACATATGATTCATGCGCACAAAACCTGCTTCAATTGCAAGAGAAAGCTGAATTTAATTCAGAGTATGTCATTGGCAGAATCGTCCAAGAATACAGACGGAAAAATCAAAGAATTCCCGTTACAGCAAACGAAGTAAATATGTGCAATAAAGCCGAAGTGACTTTAAGTGAACCAACTAGCAGGGAATGCAAAAAGGAATCCCGCAAATGTTTCAATTGTGGAAAAATAGGGCATTTAGCTCGTCAACGCAAGTCTAAACCCAAATCCAAGAGATCATCACCAAGAGCAGATGTTAGAAAAAAGGAATCATTTTCTGGGATTGTGGCTTTAAACAGTTGCGTGATGTCATTAGCAAAAGCTAAACCTATAGATAGCCCATGGTATCTAGATAGTGCTTCTACAAACAACATTTGTAACCACAGAGCTTGGTTCAGCAGTTATAAAAGCTTCGACGCTCCCCTAAAAGTATATGGAGCTTCCTTACTACCTATTGAAGCGTTAGGTGAAGGGACGGTTAACCTAGAAGTTATGCTCCCGAAAGGCGAGACTCAGAAGATTACGTTGTCCAAAACGCACTATGTTCCAGACATGAGTGTAAACCTGATTTCCGGTGGACATGTGGCATCGATGGGTTGTTCCCAAGTTATTAAAGGCAAGGATTATATCGTCAAGGACGAAAGCCAAAGAACTATAATCTTAGGTAAAGAGAAGAATAATCTCTTTGACGTAAAGTGCAGACCTTTCAAGGTACAAGCAGCCTACTTTAATGAAATCAAGCATTCCAAGTATAAGTTATGGCATGCGAGGCTTGGACTTATTTCAAAAGGGAAAATGAAAGTTATTCTAGACCAAAAGTTGCTTCGAGGTATAGAGCAAGTAAAAATTCCAAAAGAGGACTCTGATAGTTTTTGCGAAAGTTGCAAAAATGGAAAAATAACGAATGTTCATCACACAAGAATGAAAGCCATTAGAGCAAAGGGAATTTTGGAATACATCTATTCTGATGTATGTAGTCCGATAGATATTGATAATGACTCTCAGGCGAAATATATCCTGTGCATAATAGATGATTTCAGTAGGAGAAGCTTTGTATATTTGCTTAAGAGGAAGGACCAAGTGCCGGAATATATGAAGCAGTTCATAACTTACATAGAGCGCCAAAGTAAGGCGAAAGTGATAAACCTGCTCACGGATCATGGGAAGGAGTATGAGAATAAGGAACTTAACAATTTCCTAAAAGAGAGAGGAATTGTACATAAGACGACATCTGCATACTCTCCACAGCAAAATGGCATTGCAGAGAGGTTCAATCGTAAGTTGATGGAAACGGCACGAACCATGTTGATTGCTTCTGATCTTCCGCCAAGATTCTGGACTTAGGTAGTAGAATGTTCAAATTATGTTCTTAATCGAACACCTCATCTGAAGTTAAAGAATATTACTCCAATGAAAAAATGGTTTAAGGACGGAGGAGCACCAAGTGTAAGACATCTGAAAACGTTCGGAAGTTTGTGCTACCTGAAGAAACCGAAAAATGCAGTAAGGAGTAAAGTCGACTCTCGAACAACCAAGGGAATTTTTCTTAGGTATTCTCCACGCACAAGAGGTTACAAGATATGGAATCTTGACACCAACAAAGTAGAGGAAACGAGGAACGTGTATGTAAATGAGAATCGAAGAGCAAGCGATCTAATGAACAAGCAAAAGATTGATCATGAAGAAATGAAGAAAAAACTATCGTTTGATTCATCAAGTAAAGTTCATGAATCCTCTTCATCAGACGAAGAAGATGAAAGGAATATGAATATCCCGTCTACGAGAAGCTGTGAAGCAGACTCGATTGAAGACGAAGAAGAATTTACTAATGAAGATAGGGCTCATATTGCTGAAGAAAGAACGCCTATCTCAAGTGATGCCGATTCTAGGAAGAATGACACAGCAGATCCCGTGGTCGACAAAGGTTATATACAACTAAGAAGCAGAAGTGTTGCTCGTACACAATGCGTGAGGATACATGAAGATGTTGAAGTCCAAGAGCCGAAAGATTATGAGGAGGCATTGAACAGTCCAGAAAGCCAAAAGTGGCAGAGCTAAAGAGCTTAGAGGATCGTCACACGTGGGAAGAATCCGAGGTCCCGGATTACGTGACACCCATAAGGACATGGTGGATTTTCAAGTGCAAGAAGTGTGATGGCACGATAGATAAATTCAAGGCCCGTTTAGTAGTGAACGGATATATGAGCAGCAAGGTGTGGATTACGAGAAGACGTATGCACCGACGCCAAGGGCTGAAGTAATAAGACTAATGCTGACCTTGTCGTTAAAGAGAAAGTACCAGATACATCAATGTGATGTGCGAAGCGCCTATCTCAACGGAGATTTAGATAGCGACATATATCTGGAAATACCACAAGGTGTAAAAGTCAAAAGTAAAGACTGCAATATGTATGGTTTGAAGCAAGCCGGGAGAAATTGGTTTGAAACCATGAGAACGAAGCTGATAGAAAAAGGATTTAAGACCTTGAAAAGTGATCCATGCATATTCAGATACCCAACAGATGGTGTCAGGAACTATTTGATCATCTACATGGATGACATGATCATCATAGGCAAACGAACTCAACATATTCAGGAAATAAAGGATATTCTGAATAAGATGTTCTCCATTAACATTCCGTCGGGCGCAACCGATCTCCTAGGCACACCTCGAACTCTTTTGTTTGCCCCTCCCCCGCTAAATTTTTTCACGAGGTGTCCATCCTAGTAGCTTCCGTTTTTCCAGTGCTAATAACAATGGCAAGGTCAGTTCGTGATTTTCGTCCTTCATTTCCGGTTGACAGACGAAATGATCGCACAGCCTCATTGCGCCCGATTACGTTGCAGTTTGACAAATAAGAATTTTTCAAAATTTCCCAGTTATTTTTAATACTGTATCACATTGTGTCGTTAATAATGTCATATTATATAATATTTCGTAATTATCTATAAAACAACTCTCTCACAACCCTTGTGTTTGGTCAACTTGCTCAACGCAGTCAGAAGTCTATTGGCTTAAATATACGTAAATATACGTATTTTTAAAGACTAATTAAACCTGTTTTACTGCTCCTGCGGTATTTTTATACAGTGTGAGTGTTTTCTACGAAGTGTTAACAATTGTTTTTTGTAAGAAAAAACGTTTATATCTGTAGAAAAGATTATTAAATCAAGGGGTGTACAAATTTCGGTAATTTTTGGTAGCTAAATTTCCGTTTCCTTTAAAGACTATATAAAACTATTTTATTACTCCTTCTGTATTTTTATAATGTTTAGAGGTTCCCAAAGAATAGTTAACAATTGTTTTTAGTAAGAAAAAATGTTTTTATCTGTTGAAAAAAAAATTAATAATGTAGTGCCTCTCAGGCTCGTTGCGCCCGACCTTGTGCCACGCCGTATTGCGCCCGACGGAGTGTTAAGGACCTAGGTGAGATTCATGAATTCCTAGGAATGGAGATAAAGTATCTCCATTCCAAAGGCAAAGGCTCCATGACTATATCACAAGAACACTTCATTAAGGATCTGTTGACGAAACATGGAATGGTAGAGTGCAAGGCAGTATCAACCCCATTCTGTCCAGATGGAAGAGATGGAAAAACAGATGAAACTGTTCAACTGTTAAGTAAAGACGAACACCTCAAGTACAGAAGTCTGATAGGAAGTCTATCGTACATCTGCAGTTCAACGAGACCAGATATCGCGTATTCGGTGAATAGATGTGCGGAAAAATGCAATTCACCATGTGTCAATGATATGCGTAAGGCAAAACGCATCCTCCGATATCTAAAAGGGACTGTGTCAAAGGTGTTGAATCTCTCCAATGAAGATGACACTGTAAAGGCTTACAGTGATGCAAGTTTCGCAGATCGAGCAAAAGGTCGTTCAACTTCAGGTTATGTAATTTATATGGGAAAGTCCGCTATAACCTGGAAGGCTCATAAATAAAGTTTAGTTGCTCATTCAACACAAGAAAGCGAGCTGGTTGCAGCATGCGAAAGCGCTATAGCAATCGTAAGCTTGAAGGGCTTCTTAGATGAACTCAAAGTACAAGAAGAAGCTACCTCCCCAATCGTACTATACTGTGACAATCAAGCGACTTTGAAGTTGATTGATGACAAGTACAATCAAACTAAAAGCCGCCACATAGACGTAAAGTATCACATAGTGAATGACTATGTGGGACCAGAAGATCATCGCAGGAAAATACATCCCAAGTGAAGACAACACAGCAGAAATTTTCACCAAGACCCCAAGTGCAGTGAAACATCAGAAGTGTGTTAAAAAACTGGGAATAAAATAGACACATTTTAATTCCAAGGGGGGAAAAGTGAAAATTTTAAAATTTCTAAGTGTTGTGTAATTTTAAAGTAATTATTGTGGGTTTGTAATAGTGATACGATTAGTGACCGTTTGGGTTGAAGTGAAACAGTGTTAATATGATGTGATATATTCAGTGCTTCGTGAAACTAGGTGGTACTTAAACTGTCATTTGAAGGGGGGGATTGTGATGAAATAATTTAAAAGTGAAATATTATTTTAAATCCCTGATTTCATGTGTGACAAATGACACAGGATTGGTGGTAGCTGAAAAGAACACAAGCCAACAATTGAAGGCGCGTGGCCTCACAGCACGCACACAGAAGATGATTCAATTGTTGGGAACGAGGAGCCAGAGTCAGTTCCAAAGTAGCCAGCGACGGAGCAACAAGAGCTTCGTGACATGGAAAGTCAAGAACAACTAAATAAGAACTCTAAATGTGAGTATGAAAGTGTACTTATCATTTAAATATTATAATAAATTCTCACAACTCAAATGTTTCTTCTTAAAATTGCTTCGTTAGTTTTTTTTTTAATCTTGGAAAATATAAAAACGAAAATGCCTCCAATACATTTGAAGTCTAATCTCAGCTGAATACTAACAATATATATTTTCCAGTTCTGATAAAAATAGAAATCCGAATTCTTTATTCAAAATATCTAAAAGGGATTCATTTTAACGGTAGGAAACTACGCGTATTGGACTAAGGATTTAATGTTTATTGTTCAAGACAACGACAGACACTCTTTGACAAAAAAGTTGACGCAATCCGAAAAAAAAATAAACTGACATTAATGAAACTTCACCTGCAAAAGCCTTTCGACCGAATATGAAAATGATCAAAAACCATCACCCAATGAAAATTAAGGCTAAACTGTAGAGCATTGGAACTGAGAATCGGAATGATGTATGTAATGACCGAATCTCGCTTTCAAGAACAAAAATTCCAGTGGATTTTGAATTCGTTTTCCAATCTTGATTGTAACAATTCCTCGTCGACAAATTCGACAAATACATGGATCAAATGACAGAGGACGTGCCATCGGACTGCATGAGCCTGGATGGACAAAACGACGAATCACTCAGCTTTTGGGTCGGAGCGAATTAGACGCTTTTGGCGGGAATGGGTCCTAAACGGCAGATTTTAGCGACAAGAAGACAACAGAACTAGAAGATAAAGTGATTGTCAGAGCAGCTGTTACAGCATCAGATTCGTCACTGTAATCCATCCAACATGGACTGAAGTGATCAATCGGATCATTAGCACAACACTATGGGAGCATCATCTACGCTGTCTGGTGCCTATTACACCGCCTACCATTGACCAGTACGCACCGTCAAGAGCCACTGCAGTAGTGCGTGCACGATCAAAGTGGAATCAAGCTGATTGGGGACGAATTGTCTTTAGTGATGAATTCCGTTTTGAACTGAGCTCCGACGACCAGTGCAGACGTGTCTGGATCCCGTTCTTAATGTAGCACGTCACATGACAAGAAGTTATGGTCTGAAGTACCATTTCGTTTGATAGCCGGTAGTTGACGAAATTCCATGATACATTGTGTTGTCCGCAGCACCGCGGGCTTGCTTTTCAGCAAGATAATGCCCGGCACACACGACACACTTCTTCAATGATTGTCTTCGTGGTTGTGACTCACTTCCTTGATCAGCCACCTTGCACGATCTCTCTCTATTGAGCGGGATAGAGGAGCGGGAGGCGTCCCAGAATGTCAACGAATTAGCGCGTCAACTGGAGGCTGTTTGGCAAGAAATCCCACAGGACACCACCGCCAACTGAAGCAATGCCACGTCGGGTAACAGCTTGTATCCAGGGAGTATGGCGTTGGCCTTACTTGCCTGCTGACTTTAAGTATCTCAATAGAAAAATAAATCGTCCAATTGTTCTAAAATTCTAATCAGTTTCTATACCTGTACATTAAAACGTATCAAATTTTGTCTTATTTGGATAATTCTTTCTTGGGACATCGATTTTCCTTTTTTTTTGTCAAAAAATAGAATTAGAATAGAAGTCCCTTGTTTTTCTAGTAAAATTTTTATCGTCTTCTCGTTCTATTTCCTCGATAAGGACCACTTAATTTTTTTTTTTTTTTTTTACAAATGCCGTAGCTCGGAGTTTCATCAGCTTTCTTTAGGCCAACAACAAGAGGCGAGATATGATGCCTTTAACCGAAGAATCGTTGCCCAGGGTACGCCAAGGGAGGCAGCATCAAGTGTTACCCACTGGAATGGACGGAAGGAGAAACAGAAGAAGAAAGAAACATCCATGCCACGACCGGGATGCGAACCCGGGTATCCGCAACGGCAGATAACCGTCTAGACCGCTCCGCCACGTGGACACTTAAAAAATGATTTCAAATATAAAAGTTAAATCATCCTCGATATGAAGTTTCAAGAACATCTATTCAGCGGTTGGGAGGACACAAACAAACAGACTGATTGATTTGATAAGCCTTCCTTTCCTGTTAGAAAACAGACGAAAACCTTAAATGAAATATTATTATGTAAAGAAGTATTATAATAAAGTTTTATTAAGTTGGGTTTTTAAATTTTAGAAATTGAAAAAAAAGGCACTCGTAAACAGAACGTTTAGATCACAGAATGCTAATTCAACGCCTTTGGAAGAGAGTGTCCAATTTTTTGAGTTTAAAAAAAGAATCTGTTGTGAAGCATTAAGTGTTTTTGAAATTAAGTTACATAAATTTTATTACAATTAATAATGATAAATTGTAATTGCTAAGTGTTTAACGCTTTCATCTTTAAAATTATTGATCTTTATGTGTTTTAATAAAAAAGATGTAATGATTTGAAACACTGATAACCCAGTGATCTACTGGCTTTAACAGACCATTATATAATAGATCTTGATTTAAGGATGGAATTTATCCCAATATTCACTATGAACCTGAAATTCAGCAAAATCATTTACCATTAAGATTTATTCCATTTTGTAAGGACATTTTTGTGCTAAAGGTAATTTTAGTATATATTCGTACACTCACTTCCATAAGTTATACAAGGAGAGGAAAAATGTTAATATCCAAAAGAGATCTGAATTAAAGAAGCTGAAATTTGCTGCAAAGGTAGAAGGAAGTATGCAAATTATATAGGTAATAGCCAATCACGGTTTCGCGTCGAGATATATGCAAAATATGCAAAACAGGGAGTCGTATAAGAAGCCGGCATTGTGAAGGGTTACTGGAGTTGCATGTAAGTGCTGACGAAAGGTGTTTAGAATATTCGTACGATTTGTTTTCAAGCTAGACGTGTTTCTTTGGCTTCCAGAAGACGAATGGAAGATTCTGAGCGCTGGCGGGCTGTCGGACGCATTGAAGCTGGACAACAGATAACAGATGTTGCTCGTTTCTTCGGCGTTCATCATTCCGTCATTTCACGATTATGGAAACAATTCCAAACCAGCCAAGCAGTTGTCCGAAGACCTGTAGCCGGTCGTCCAAGGGTTACGACCCCCGCGGAAGATCGATATATTGCTGTTGTAGCCAAGCGGAATCGAAGATCGATTCCCACACGTGTGACATCTATGGTTGTAGCGGCCATTGGTAAGACGATATCTGCCACTACTGTTCGTCGTATATGAATGGTCTGTACGCCCGGGTACCACGAGTTTGTGTTCTTTTATCCGTCCAATCCAGAGGGGCACGATTGCAGTGGTGCAGCCAGAATGTGAATTAGACTATGTCTGATTGGGGTAATGTTATGTTCACAGATGAGTCCAGATTTGCCCTACAACCCGATGATAAGCGTGTAAGGGTCTGGAGAGAACAAAGCACACGCACACGGGAACAAATCGGCCCCAGAACATCACCGAACATCACGCATTCCGTGATGGAAGCATCATGGTCTGGGCAGGGATTTCTTTGGGATATCGCACCGACCTGCACATCTACAGGCGAGGTTCTGTGATGAGGTATCGAGATGAGTCCTAGACCCCATTGTGAAACTGTACGCTGCAGCAGTTGGTCCTTCTTTCGTTTTAATGGACGATAATGTGCGTCCCCATAGAGCTGCCATCGTTGACGACTTTCTGGAGAGTGAGGGGATTGTGCGTATGGAGTGACCGGCTTACTCGCCGGACCTTAATCCAATTGAAAATCTTTGGAATGTCCTCGGCCGTGCTGTATGTCGACGTTTCCCACCTGCAGTCATTCTCAGAGCTTTAGAAACTGCCCTACAGGAGAAAAGGCGATTACTGGACTCTGCGGTGGTTGATCACCTCCTAACAAGCATGATCACACGCTGTAAACTTTGTATACAGGTGAGGGGTGCTCACATACCCAATTGATGTCGGTTTTTATTGTTTGTTTTGAATTTAAACATCATTTTGTTAATGACGCAACTGTGACGTCATCTTATAATTTATGAAAATTCAATATTTTGTTTATCTCTATGTAATTCTTGTTTTGCTTCATGAATAAACATAGAGCTACTTACATGCAGCATTTCATGTCAATCAAAGTAGTACTTGTCCATTTTTTCGCATTTTACCGCTCCGTGCTTAACTTTTGGAAGAGAGTGTATTTGAAAGCCTCTCAGTTCTTCCATTATTGGAATTATTATACAATGAAACGTGTCAAGTTGACCACCTGTCTAAGTTGACCTAATTGACCCGGAATGGAATGGCTTAATTACTGAGTGAACCCTTTATAAGTTGATCACCTGTCTAACTTATATGTTGACCAGATAATTAGATAGAATTTTGTCCCAAAGCACAACTCAAAACCTTTGTAAGTTGACCACATCCAGCATGTTTTCTATGTCTTTCTAACAACTTTTTACTGCATTTTTTTTTCTAATTTTCTAAGGAAAGAATTGTTAAAAAGCGTTTTAACGTCCATTCCACAGATGAAACTACTTTGAATTTCGCCGACAAATAGGGGGAAGTACAAATATACAGTTTGTGTGAAGTACAAAACCCTTAATACGTACGCTAAGTTTATTACACCTATGCAAAATGAATTATTGTAATAATAAATTGAGTTTCATAATTAAATTAACTTGTTTCTGTTCAACTTACTGCTGTAGTATATACAGTAGTAACTATGACATTATCCAATAATTAATATATATGTATAATTAATGTTTAACTCTAATAAACAATATTATTCCTACTTTGTATCATTTTGATTTCATATTTTGTTTAATTTTGTAGCACTATACTATGTATATGTACAGTAGTAGTAAGTAGATGAGAAAATAGGAAAATCAAAAAGTAAGTGTTGGTAAGTTGACCACCTGTCAACGAAAACGTGGAACCACTGGGTGGTCAACTTAGCAGGTTTCACTGTACATTTAATAGTCTAACTTAACACACGAATTTTACAAATTCTTAATTTTAATAAATAAAAATTAACAAAAATGCTAAATGCTGTTTAAACTGTAATATTTGATTTGAATGCGATGGAATTTATAGAGGCAACTCTCTTTTTTTAACCAATAAGAATCTCATGTAATTCCGTGTTTTCTCGTCGTTTGAAGTGGATCTTCCTGAAACTTAGTAGGAATGTTTGAGACGATGTATGTTTACTGTTTGAACCAAATGGAACCTCGTAGAGAAAGGAATTCCCATAGAAAAGCATTTAACAATGATTTCTCTGTTAATATATCGTAAACAAACAATGCATGGGGTTCGATACGATTAGAATTAATGGGATTTATTCAATTGAAAAAACAAAAAAACAAAAACAATGTGGTTTTTTTTTTAATAAAAAGGTAAAATTATTCTGTTTGGATTCAGGTTTTCTAATTGGTATAGAAATGTAGCAACATTAGAAAAATTTAAAAAAATCTTCAGAATAACATTAAAAGAAAGTAGACTTGAAGTTCTTTCTTGTTTTTATCTCATTACAAAGTATTTTGTTGCATCAAAATTAAAATGAAAATCAAAATAAAAAGCGATTATTTTCTGTGTCTTCTTAAGCTTTCGTTGTATCCAGAAAATGAGGAATTATGTAAAAGAAACATTCCTATCACGTAACAAAGAACGATAATTCACCTACTCTTTTGTTTTTAGATTGTTCCTACAACCGTCCCCTTCCCATGACTGTTTATATTAGACTCAACTAAAGGTGAAAAGTTAGTAGAATTTTAACTCTTTATTTCATAAATGTTCATTTTTTTTTTAAATATTTTCTATATTTATTAGTCTCTGCAGTTCGTTGATTTTTTTTTTGTAAGAAATATCGTATTCAATTTATTTGAGAATTTACTGATTTTTTTATAGATTATTTTTTTTTTTTTGTCACAAACGAAGAATTACTAGGTTTATTTCTAGATCTTTGTAATGAACCAGCGAAGCGTCACAGCTTTTTAGACATTTAAGAGTTTTCCGCTTGAAAGCTGTAAATCCCAATAGCTGAGTCTATAAACTTCATAATTTGTCAACAGATGAGATTAGCCTTGTTCTGATTGACTCAGAAAACCTTTAGAAATACAAAGCGATGTAGAGTGGGTTATTGCTGCTGTATTTAGTATCACAGCTGTCGCACAACGGAACTTCACCGAAGTTTATTTGATTTCTTATATTTCATTTGTTACTTTTAGGCTCGTCTTCTTAAAACATTTTGAAATTTATTAGCAAATAAAAAACGGCAGTGAATGACATTAACGCGAACCAAATGCGAATTTGGAAATGCAATGAGTGCAAGGCTTGAGAACTTTCTATCCAATGAAAGCCCATTTGGACACTTCCTCACTTGATTGTTGCCTAATTTCTGGAATTGTTGGCATAGACGAATTCAAAGACAGAAGCGAAAAGGAAATCAGTCAGTTTCTTATTTCTTTCTCTTGGAATATATTTAGACAAACCAATTGTTAATGTTTATTTTTCTCCGTGCTTTTTTTTTCTTTTCAATCCGACTTTTCTTTCAATAAACAAATCACTGACTTTAATTTTACAGCGTTTCAAATTAGCCTCCGATTCATTTCTCCAAAGGTAGAAACACGAAGCAAAACAATGAAATAACTTTAACAGTGATTCCTTTTCAAGAAATTTAATTCCGAATAACAAGAAATGCTTTCTCCTAAGGATCTTATTGAGGAACAACAACTAAGCACTTTTCTATTTGAAAAACTTTTTCTCGTCGAGAAATTAACCTAAAAATCTTCATAGAAAAGCGTTGGATTCTAAACCATAGATATTTTAAATTCCTATATCATTCAATGTCCTTAATCCATTGATTTGCTAGGATTAAACGGGTAAAATAATCCCAGTAAATAATGCGGATTTCATTCATCTTTTGTTTTCAGAAAGTGGAAATTCTGTCTTCATTCAGGTCAATATTTTAAAATACAAAAGAGTTTTCTGGTTTTTTTTTTTTGTCGTTTTCATGATTTAAAAAAAAGAAAGGAAGAAATTTTAAGAAATAAAAAGTAAAATAGACTTTAAGTTCTTTGAAACTTCTGGTTCTCCATTTTTTTTTCTTAAAGTTTTTTTTTATTCTTCTACTAAAAATTGGAAAATACCAAGAATAAAATTTGGAAACTGATTCGATCTGTTGGAGATTAATCAATTATCTCTTAATAAACAGATCACTAACAAAAATGATTTTTTTTTATTGAGATGAAAATCTAAAATAAAATAGTAATTGACAACAAAAATTTAGATTAAATATGAGAGATTGTCTAAGTTAAACATTCCAAATTGCAGTTCTTTCCTTATGAATTCTAAAAGTTCAATTTGTTTATTTATTTGGACAAGTGGCAGGTCTTATTGTTTGTAGTTGATTCTTTCCTTTGATCGGAGTCGAGCAACGCTAAGACCAACAACTAATCAGTTACGCGCCCAAAATAAAGTGAGGGGAAAAAAAGAAAGGAAAAAAAAAAAAAAGAAAT
The DNA here is from genome assembly GCA_023159025.1 of Thereuonema tuberculata. Taxonomy (NCBI): domain Eukaryota; kingdom Metazoa; phylum Arthropoda; class Chilopoda; order Scutigeromorpha; family Scutigeridae; genus Thereuonema; species Thereuonema tuberculata. The sequence continues at coordinate 44,565,000 of JAFIDM010010028.1, read as the reverse complement.
ACAGTAGAGACAAATGGTGAACAGAGGGGGTGGAGATAGAATGCAACAAGACATTCCTTAGATTTCTTGGTTCGCAACCTCTTGACACAATTCGCTTAACCTCTCACCCTTAACCAAAGCACGTCCACACCCCCGCACTCGATTTATTAATCAGTCCTTGATTGTACAATTTTGACCTTAGATCAAGACGCACGCTTTCTAATGTTTCTTAATTTGTTTTTGAGTAATTTAGATTTCTTTGTAGAATTTAATCGTTATTATCAGGCCTATTTTTCTTATTCTTATTCTTATTATTATGTCGTAAAAGTTTCAAACCATGGATTTCCCCAGCAAAAACAATATGGCGGGTCAAGGACCAAAACACATACTGCCAACCGTAAAAACAAAAAAAACAAAAAAAGTGCGGAAGTGTATTATTCTTTTTATTATTATTATGTTTATATGTTTCAAACCTTGGGTTTCCCCAGCAAAAACAATATGGTGGGTCAAGGACCAAAGCACATATCGCCAAGTGTAAAGACGTGTGCAAGAATGATTAGGGATGTGTGGTTCTGTCCATAAATTTTCTAACTAAGCGTGTTGTGTTGAGTATCACAGCCTTCAGGAGTTGTGCATAAGTTTTTGTGAAGTCCTAGTGTGCTGAGACTGTGGTGCAATGTGTGAGGCACCAGACCAGTGGCGGACAGAACGATGGGTACAACGCGTACTCGTCCTGCCTCCACTGCTTCTGGAGCTCGTGTGCTAGATCAGTGTATTTACTGATCTTGTCTGCGTGAGTTTTCTGCATGTTCTTGCTGATTATTATTATTATTATTAATTTTAAAAAAACACTAGGGGTAGGATCACGTATCTATCGGGGAAGGGTAAAACAATTGGAAATGAGAAATTAGCCTCGTATCCAATTTGAAAGAAATCCTTCATCCATTTTAGTTCGGGGTCATTTTTGTGAGGTGTAAGAAACGTGGGGTCCAAATTAATTATGCCGTAAATAAAGTATATACCAAATTTCACGGAAATACGTCCAACCGTTTGAGACTTAGCTTAAAAATACAGTAATGGGCAAATATAGAAGAATATTATTCAAATGGACTCATTCTCAGTTCATTATCTTCGTGTATTATAATTGAATGATGGAAGCTACAAATGATGTCAGTAAGTCGCCTACTCATGGTTCTGAACAAAACAGGCCACGACTATTGCAGGTAACATAAACCTAACCTCATGAAACAGAGGAAAGACTGTTGTAGACAGGTTCATTAGCAACTGCACTCAATACACTTTGGTTAGCACCCAGTTGGTAGAATTCCCTCGAATGCTTTCAAGTCTCATAAAAGGTTAAAAAGAAGATTAAAACAGATTCTCCACCTGTAAAGGATAAAATTTACAGCTACAGAGAGCAATTGCTCGATCAGGTGGATCTATGCAGTTGAATATAATACTTGATTAAGACTGAAAAAAAAATTAACAAGAGTAGAAAAGTGCATGATTTATTTTATCGAATTAACCCTTTAATCAGGCATCTTTAATAATTATTATTATCTTGTTTTTCATTGTAAATTTAATTAGTTAGATTCTGACTAAAGATTTCTATTACATTGATTTCATATATGAGTATTGTTTAGAAATATCAATAAGTAGTGTTGAATATTAAAATATTAAAGTAATTTATGATTAGTAATTATCATTAATTTTATAATTAATTAGTGTTATAAATTGTGCTGTAGTAGGATTAAATTAAGGTAAATTTTTTTAATTTTTATAGTAGTCTATAATGTTAATGGAATTGAAGTTATGAATGTATTTGTAAAAACAATTAATATATTTAATTACTATGAATAATATTCTAGTTTGGAAATCACTAATTCAGCAGAGTAAATTAAGCTGGGTGTCAACAACTAAGATGTGTGTTCTAATTACTCGCTATTGTAAACATAATGATAACACAATCCATGAACCTTTTTAACATTTAATGAACAACTACTTGGTTTCAATAACTTGATAACTGCAAGTTTACAATCACAATAATTCTTATAAAACGAAAATGTCAATGTCTCTTTATCACATGTCCTATGCTTAATTGTACTGCTAAGCGTCAATGATCGGGATTCAATATTAATAACTGAATTCAGGAAACAGTTAAAGTTCATTTAGTTCAGCAGCCGGTGACTATCAACACACGCAATTAAAGTTCAGGAAACATTAACATCAGCATCCCACTGAAGGCAAATACATCGCTGACTTTCACTTATTCAAACGTTGATGAATTGATTCACTTGACTATCTTCTCAATTCCTTTTATACCCAACTTTTGAATTGCTAATTATCTTCTCGATTGCGATCTTGACACTCAAATAAAGGAATATGTTATGGAAAGTTCTATTTACAAATCTTCGTATACTTGTCCAAACAAACCGCTCCGGAATTCTTGTATCGATGAATTCCTTGCTCCTTATTTCTTGAGTTGATTTCCGTTTCCATCAATGTATCCTTAAACCTTTATGATAACATTGGAACCTAGTTTTCTCCGCTATCTTATGAGCATTGAACTTCGTCGAATTCGTCCCCAGCAAATAGATTCGATTACCAGAGTCACTATTTTGCATTCACTGGACGATTGAAACGGATCACAAAAACGTATCAGATAAAATGAGTATCGTTGCCTTGTGATGAACTTCTTGATAGATTCTTCGTATCATCATGGACCTATCTATTCGCCGCTGCTGCTACAGACTCCCTATCTCGGGACGTCACGATGCATACTCCCGATCCAAGAGACTTCACGATCCGAACTCACCCCACTAGTTATTCCCGGCAACATCCAGATTCCGACCTCCCATCCAAGGGAACGGACGAGTTCCGAATAGCTGTTAGTCTATTGAATTAGAGGGAACGGAAGAGTTCCGAATATCTG
>JAFIDM010010028.1:44531961-44562079 GCA_023159025.1 Thereuonema tuberculata | reverse complement strand
TGAATTAGAGGGAACGGAAGAGTTCCGAATATCTGTTAGTCTATTGAGTTAGAGGAATCGGAAGAGTTCCGAATAGCTGTTAGTCTATTGAATTAGAGGGAAGCGAAGAGTTCCGAATAGCTGTTAGTCTATTGAATTAGAGGGAACGGAAGAGTTCCGAATATCTGTTAGTCTATTGAATTAGAGGGAACGGAAGAGTTCCGAATATCTGTTAGTCTATTGAACTAGAGGGAACGAAAACTTCCGAATATCTGTTAGTCTATTGAATTAGAGGGAAGGGAAGAGTTCCGAATAGCTGTTAGTCTATTGAATTAGAGGGAAGGGAAGAGTTCCGAATAGCTGTTAGTCTATTGAATTAGAGGGAACGGAAGAGTTCCGAATATCTGTTAGTCTATTGAGTTAGAGGAATCGGAAGAGTTCCGAATAGCTGTTAGTCTATTGAGTTAGAGGGAACGGACGAGTTCCGAATAGCTGTTAGTCTATTGAGTTAGAGGAAACGGACGAGTTCCGAATAGCAGTTAGTCTATTGAGTTAGAGGGAACGGACGAGTTTCGAATAGCTGTTAGTCTATTGAGTTAGAGGAAACGGACGAGTTCCGAATAGCTGTTAGTCTATTGAGTTAGAGGAAACGGACGAGTTCCGAATAGCTGTTAGTCTATTGAGTTAGAGGGATCGGAAGAGTTCCGAATAGCTGTTAGTCTATTGAGTTAGAGGAAACGGACGAGTTCCGAATAGCTGTTAGTCTATTGAATTAGAGGGAATGGATATGTTTCCAAATAAACTGTATAATTTCATTTATTTAATTTAATTTAATTTGTGAGTTGTATATTTCAACAAGTTTTTAAAAAAAAATGTTAATTTTAAGTTGTGTGTGAAGATTATTTTATTTTTTAATTTAAAAGCTGTCCCAAAACAGGCTATGCAGGCCCAGTGTGCGGTGGAGGTAAGACTCCAGACGTTTCTTGACCAACGGGACTAGTATGAGGTCGGGTGGTCTGCCCGACGCCCGCCCGTCTTTAACTCCCGGGAAATAAGCCCGGTACCCATTCTACAGAGGGCTTGGTAGGCCCTAGGACCTGTTTGGAGGAGAATTGAGCATGGGAAAATTTCCGTCACCTCCAACCTGCTGCCTAGCGCCCTTACGCGCTAGGCTACCGGGCCCACTTATTTTTTAAGTACAAATTTAGTTATCAAATAGAAAATATTTATGGAGTACTATGTAGTAAAGTACTTGTGCCTTTCACATTCTCAGCTGTCTGAAATGAATAGCTTTGTTACGATAATTAATAATGTAAATTTTATCCTCAAAGTTTTACAACTATATCATCCATCCAACAGATGTACCCTAAACCATCTATAGCTTAATTCAAAGTATAAAGGATTATCCACAGAAAGCATTGCATCATTTTTGACAGCTTTACTAAAAGTTTTTTTATTGGAAGCAGTGCAGAAAGAGTCAGCAGCTTTGTTGAAAGCATGTTGTTAAAGCATTGCAGAAAGTGTCTTTTTATTTGAAATTTTGTTAGTATTATTGTTGAAAGCACTATTGCTGAAAGTATTGTTGAAATCGTCTAATCCATCTACTTCTCAATATCTCTTACAATGGCTTTGATTTGAGTTGCAACAAAATTGATGACTCAGAAAGAAATCTCAACATATTGAGGACGATGCTTCAGGATAGAATGAATGGCAAACCTCGAGAACATTCGAGATGTTTCCTCCATCGAAATGTCATGGCAGTGAATTTGATCACTGTTGGCGACCTAATATAAAAAAAGTATATGTCTAAATCATATACTGTTAACAATCGAACAGTAATCAACAAAAAAAAAACTCAAACAGATTCTATGGAATTCTTGAATATGACGAGAACTTTGTCATTACAATTTTCTCCATAAATTACCAAAAAATAGGATTTTCATGACTAGAGTAATCAAAGTAATACTTTTTCATTACTTGACAACTTCGAAGGATTTTTACAAATAAAGGCATACTGTTTTCCAAAAAAATAATAATCTTTATTTTAAAATAAGGAATATGTAAATTCAACTTTTTTTTTTACATAATCTTCATTTTTGTTTTAATAATTTCAACATTTTCTATTATTGAATTAGCAAAACAATCACATTATATCATTTAAATGTTACCAATGTTTTTAAACATTTTTATCTTTTTAAAAAAATAATGGTCCGATCAAATTAGCTTTGTTTTTACAAGAACAGGATTAAATATTTTGTTTGTCATCATTTTTAAAATCTTAACCGAAATTGAAATGTACAAAGTTTGTAGTAAGTTTTCTACTATGTCGATAAAACGTCTTGTTTGCCTGAGGCTTCTCAGTCGTGGAATGCAAATTAGTAACTGAATTCCAAATAAGAGCTTTGAAATAATAACATAAGAATTTGTTGTTGTTTCTTTAGTTTCCTCCCACTAAAGCTGAGTGACTGTTAAAGTTATCTACAGGTTAGAAATCAGAAAATTACGTGGCTTCAACAAAAAATGTCAGAAAGAATGTCAAGCCTGCTTTCCAATATTGCATTTTTAAATTTCTTTTTTTTTATTATATATGCCAATGTAGTAGGCATATATAATATTTAATAAATTGGCACGTTAAATAATCTTGAATTCTTTTTTTTTTTTGGTTTGTTTTTAAAAACAATACAACGAATTTTTAATAGTTTGTAAAACCTGAATGTAAAGAAATACATCAACAAGTTTGTTCAAATTAATTAAATTCACAGAATTTTTTTTTCTTTTTTAATGTTTATCAGTCCCATTAGGTATACTTATTAACTGTATACCTGTGGTATAGGACCGAGAATTTAATATATTGATCTAAAATTTAATTTCCCAGTTAAAGATAAAAATTAAATTATTCACTTAAAATTAATATAAATTTCATTCTTAATATTTAATTAACCCATCCACCACATCAGAGATCAATTTCTGTTTTATTTGTTTAAATGTTAAGGTGTCTTTTTGATTAATATTTATTTGACTGAAAATTTTGTACTTACCATAATTTTTTAACCTATATCCAAAGTTGTTTTTAATTTTGTCCAGTTTATAAATTTTATACCAATTATATCTTGTATTTATTTCTACTTCTAGAGAATTTCTTTCTCTTAATAACTCAAAATAATTCTTATTCAGAATTTTATAAATAAATTTTTCATTTATCTTTAATATTCCATATTTTTTTCTTATTCTCATTTGTTCTTTTTTTGATTTATATTTGAAATTTATGTATATATTATTAAAAATTTTCATAGTTAATTTATTTATGTTTTCCACTTGTTGTTTATTAATATTGATCCAGCATTCCAGACCGTAATTTAAGAGTGAGTCCACAAGAGACTTCATTCATTCATAGTTCTCTGCCAAGGGCAGGTCCTTCACTGCAAACCCATTATTCTCCAATCTTTCCTATTTTCTGCCTTCCTCTTCGTCTCCACATAAGATCCATTTACCATAATGTTGTCTATCATCTGAAATCTTCTTCTGCCTCGAACTTTTTTATCGTTCACCATTCCTTCCAGTGCATCCTTCATTAGGGAGTTTCTTCTCAGCCAGTGACCCAACCAGTTTCTTTTTCTCTTCCTGATCAGTTTCAGCATTATTCTTTCTTCACCCACTTTTTCTAGCACAGCTTCATTTCTTATTTTGTCTGTCCATTTCACATGCTCCATTCTTCTCCATATCCACATTTCAAATGCTTCTAGTCGTTTCTCTTCACTGCGTCGTAATGTCCATGTTTCTACCCCATACAATGCCACACTCCACACAAAGCACTTCACTAGTCTCTTTCTTAGTTCTTTTTCCAGAGGTCCGCAGAAGATGCTCCTTTTCCTATTAAAAGCCTCCTTTGCTATTGCTATCCTCCTCTTGACTTCTTGGCAGCAGTTCATATCACCACTTATAGTACACCCTAAGTATTTAAAGTTGTTCACTTGTTCCAATGTCTCATTCCGAATACTTATGTTTATCTTCTTTGTCTTTCTTCCGATAACTATAGTCTTTGACTCGTTTACATTTATCTTCATTCCATATTGTTCACAGCTGTTATTCAGCTGCAGTAGCATATCCCTTAGTATCATCCCCTCTTCTGCTAACAATGCCATATCATCAGCAAATCTTATGCATTTTATTCTTCTTCCTCCTACTATCACCCCTCCCATGTTCTGAAAACAGGTCTTCACTAACTCCTCCAAGTAGATGTTGAACAGCGTAGGTGATAGAGGGCATCCTTGTCACACCCCTCTCCCTATTCCACTTCCCTCTGACAATTTTTCTCCTATCCTGACTTTGACTCCTTGTTTCATATAAAGATTAGTTATTAGCCTTCTCTCTTTCCAATCCACACCAATTTTCTTCAAGATTTCTATAAGTTTATTCCAATCCACTCTGTCAAAAGCCTTTTCCAGGTCCACAAATACTGCATATACGTGTTTATTTAAATGTTTTATTCAAATGGTGAATGTAAAGGAAGTCATGGTGTTGGTGTACTACTGGAACCATGTGTGAAAGATAAAGTGATATCAGTGCGTTATGTAGATGACCGGATGATAATGGTGAGACTACAAGGGAAAAAATTAGACTTAGTGCTAGTGCAAATTTACATGCCTCATAGTGGATTAGAAGACGAGAAAGTGGAAGAAAACTACGAGAAGATAGAAGAAATAGTTGAGAAAGAGAAGAAGGGTGCATGTGTAATCCTAATGGGCGACTGGAACGCAGTAGTAGTAGAAGGACAAGATGGAAAAACGGTTGGAAAATTTGGACTGGGAAAATGAAATGACAGCGGAGAATCGTTGGTAAATTTCTGTAAACGGAATGAAATGATTGTTGGAAATACATTATTCGAACAGCATAAAAGAAGACGATACACGTGGACATGCCCAAGGGATGACAGTAGATATCAGATAGACTATATACTCGTACAGGAAAGATATCGAAATTGCTTAAAAAATACAAAGACTCTACCAGAAGCGGATATTAATTCAGATCATGTCTTACTGATAGGTGAAGTAGATATTCGTCTGAAAAAGATAAGAGGAAGGCAAGTGACGAAGAAATTTGATATAGAAAAAATTAAGAACGAAGAGGAAAAAAGAAAATTTGAAGAACATTTTCAAAAGAAAGCCTCTAATTTAGAATCAGCACCTGAAAATAGTCTTATAGATTGTTATTTTTTGTTTAAATGGAAAAACATTTTTAATGTGATAGAAAAGAAAAGAATATGTATTCAACTTCCCAATTACAAAATCATTTTGTCTGTTCCATTGATACTTATTATCTATATATATATTCCTAGGTATTTATATGTTGAGATTATTTCCATTTTTTTACAATTACATGTGATCATGACAGCCTTATTACTTTGGTTAATATTTGAACATTCCATTTCATGTAAGTTAATAGTTAGTTTATTGTTTAATATTTTATTTTTATTTTTAATTATCATAATTTTCGTTTTATCTCCATTTATTTTCATTTTATTTAAAAAAGACCATTTGCCTATATTATTTAGGTCTGTTTGCAAATTTTTATATGCTTGAATTTGGCTTGCGTCTGTAGCAATCAGAATTACATCATCAGTATAGAGAAAAATTCTTGAATTTTTTATGTTGTTGCTTATTGAATTTATGTATATATTAAATAAAAGGGAGCCTAAATTTGACCCTTGTGGGATCCCTCGTCTTGAGTTGTATATTCGACTGATGTTATTCCCAATTTTAATTTTAAACTTCCTCTTTTTCAAATAGTTTTCTATAATCTTATAAACATTCCCTCTAATTCCTAATTGATTTATTTTTTGAAGTAAAATCTTATGATCAATAGAATCAAAAGCTTTCCTAAAGTCAATAAATGCAACATAAATAATTTTTCCATCGTTTAAAGATTTGTTTATATATTCGTTTACAGTATTCAATAGATGTAGAGTACTTTTATTTTTTTAGTAAGCATATTGATTGCTATTTAAAAGTTTCTTTTGGCTTATGTAGTTGTAAATTTGTTTAGTTAAATAGCTTTCAAGAATTTTTGATATATTAGAGATTAATGAAATTGGCCTGTAATTGTTTAAATCATTTTGATTTTCTCCCTTATAAATTGGAATTATGTATGAAATTCTTCCATGAATTGGGATAAATACCTGTATAATAAATTTTTTGAAACAGTTCAACCAACAAAGTTGAAAGATTTTCTTTTATATTTTTGATATGAATCGTGTTAACAAAATCTAGTCCAAAGGAATATTTTGTCTTTTGATTATTTATTATTTCTATTATATCATTTTTGTTTGGAAATATTAATGCCATAGAATTCAATTCAGAGACCTGTTTTACATCGTTCGAAATACTTCTATTATTATTGTTCGTATTGGTAGCATTTATATTCTGAGTAAAATTTTTAGTTAGTTGACTAAGCAATATTTTAATTTCATAGTTTTCTAATAAGTTTGGATAGTTTGAAGTTTTATTTTTGTTATGCTTTCCAATTATATTATTGTTATAAAATCTTCCAAACATTTGAATTAGCGTTTGGATCGTCTTTTATTATTTTCCTATAATATTTATTCCTTTGTTTATTTATTTGATTTTTCAACCAATTTCTTTTTTTATATATATATTCTCTTTCCAACCTAGCGTTTGTTTTATTTTTTATATATTTTTTGTATAAGTTATTTTTTTCCTCGATGTGTTTCAGTATTTGAGAATTCATCCAATTTTTTTTATAATTTTGATTTTGTCTTTCATTTTGGACCCTTTTACTATCATCTTTAATTATTTTGTTTTTAACCTTATTTTTTGCTTTTTTTATTAATTTATTTAATTTATTTTTAATTTTGTTTGGGTTTTCTTCTTTGTTCCTTTTTATTTCATCTGTTGATAAAATTATTTCTTTATTTAAAAAATCAGTATCTATTTTAATTTTTTTTTCCTCGTTGTTAATCCTCGTTGTTAATCAATATTAAATCCAACGAATCTAATCACACGATTGGATTACACGAGGGATTTTGATTGAGTAGAAATCATCCATTGAAATGGTCTTCTTGTCTGTTCGTAGGAGCGTCACAGGGCTTCCAATTACACGACTGGTGGGTGCTGGATAAACACGTGATAAATTTTCAGAAAATCCACCTAGTAGTTTTAACGTGATGAACTTACAAACAGAGAACAAAAATATTCAAGTGGAAAAATGAAAAATCGGTCACTTAGACTGACAAATAGGATTTGTTTAGTTCAAGTGATGTCAATATTATCACCCAATTGTATTTTTTTTATTTTATTTTACAGTATCAAAGAAGGCGGTCCATAAAGAACTTAAAGCCTATTCTCCTGAACCTATTAATCCATAAAATGTCTCTTTTTCTTATTATGTCGTGAAAAGACACAAATAAACATCTAATTTTATATTCAAATTAAATTATAGTCAAATATAAGCTGAATAGAAACAGTAGAATTTTTTTCATTTCCTTAAATAAATAAATAAATAAATAAATAAATAGCTTGTCGTTGCTGAAGTTGTCTAATTCGAATAATTTTTCGAATTTTTCAATTAAACCCCGGACTACAGAATTACTGTTCATTCAGAAAAATAATTAAATCCGCAAATCCTTATTTAAATTGTCTGAATTCAGTTAATTTTAAGCCTATTAATTCCTTAATAGAATTGCTAAGTGGATTAAAGACATTGAATCCATTCTTTAGCTTCCAATCCAAGAGAACGCGAAACTAATTTCTCGATAAGAACTGACTTCGACAGGATTTCAAATGTTTCATTTTCTCTAATCCTTACTCCTTTTCCAAAAGATCATTTAAAGTTATTAGGGTTGATTAATAGACACATCAATCAGACTCCCAAGTACTTGTTTCGTTTAGTAGTTGAAATTAAAAATAATTTAATGAGTTTAAGAATACAATATATTCAGGCATTGTTTTCCTAAAATAAATACTCATTCTTGGGTGGTTTTTTTTCGCTGATCTTTGCTGTAATTTCCTTTTTGAAGTATTTCTGTCCATCATATAAATTTGAGCATCTTTGTATTGGGTCGTTCTAATCAGCTTCTTCTCTCTCCACGCCATAATTCTTGTCGAATAAGTGTGCGTCCGTTGACGACGGGCCATGTCGTGTGCACTGGTGTCGACTCTCAGCTGCAGGTCAGGTATTTCCACTAATTATTCCGGTTGACTGGTGCAGAGCGACGAGAGAAAAAAACTGCAGCTGCATCTTCCTAGTAATTGACCGAATAGAAGATGAAGAGTAAAAGAAGGGGCGAAAATGGCCGACATAAATTTTCAGAGGCTGTGCCATGATAGGCGTCTCGAGATACTTTTATTTTATTAATTAGCTATTAGCTAGGAGAAATTGCTCCTCTTTTGCTGACTTCTAATTCTTTAGGAGTTCAAGAAATTCAACAGAAATATCTTGTTAAGAACATTCACAGGACAGGGGCTTAGTACTTAAAGTAATAGAATTCACTTCTGTAAACTCTATCTTGTGATGTTCTTTCGTGATCATTATCTCATTTGAAGTAATTATCTCATTTTAAAAAACTACTATTTCTTTAAACTTTACAAGAGTTTAAATCATTTTCATTACCTTCAATAGTCTGAGATGTTTTCATTGCAAGCAACACATTAATGTTTTGTAGGTAATTACAGCGCGACGCCACAATTTGATTCCTACCATCTACTGATTGTTTTTTTGTTTATTCGGGAAAAAACAAAATAACGAATACATTAGAGTAATAACGGGTTCAAGTGAAAATCTTGTACTATTTCTATCTGGTTATATTTTTAAGACTTGCAGTTAAAAACTCTGTAAAAACATCTGTTTTAATATAAATGTTTATATAACTACGATCATCATGATTCGTTTTTACTTTATTTGCCAGAAAATCGACACTTGATAGGAAAACATGAACTTCCATTTCAGAAAGAGAAAAATCACTGAAATTGGCTCAGACAATGATCGTAAAGTTTAAATTCACTGAAAGACTTTGTTAGAGTGCATTTAGAACTAGGTCGGTGTTTGTTAGCTTATCTTTTAACCGGCTTTTCTCGAAGGCGAGCGTGGGTGAGACTGACCATTCGACCTCACTGTATTCCGTTAGCCCAAGGATGATATAGCAATTGTTGCCATAAACAAAGAGTGTTATGAACTTAGGAATCTTCTTAATATCTGTGCTAAGTACAATCTAATTAAAATTAAGTTTTATTTGAAGATTTATTTAACTTTTTTTAAAAAAGGAAAAAAATCTCAACTTTTTATTATCTTTATATTATCAGTTAGAAAAACTTTTTGCTTCTATTATTTTTTCTTAAATTTCCTAAAAATAAAAAAAAATAAAAACTTAAAATTTAACAAAAGTAAGCTTCAAGTTCTTTCTTTTTTATTCTATTTGGGTGAAAAAGTTCCCAAGAAATCTGTTCCAAGTCCTTGTTAAGAAATTAGCTTCATAAAGAAAAACATTGGAATGTGAGAAATGGATTTGTTTGGATTCTTATTTGTTTTAAACAATGAATTTTAATTCTCTTTCAGTTAATGCATTCATTAGAGTAATATTAAGTTACTCCGGTTTAAACAAATTAAGAAAATAATGCGGATTTGATTCAGGAAATGGATTTTCTTTAGTTATTGAATTAGAAAATCCAATTAGGCCTAACGATTTAAAATAAATAAATAAATAAATAAATAAACAAATTTTATACATTTTAAGATTTGTTCTCTCGAACTTCTTGGATTTTACAGCAATTATTAGATATTGACTCATCATAAGAGAAATAATATAAATTTTTGTGACTTTATTTCATATAACAGCTAACAAGTAAGATGTGTTTAAAAGACTTTATCTCCATTCTAACACTCTTTTTTAAAGCTGATTTTCCCTACATATTCTATCTCTACTTCAACTTCGCAATTACATTTATTTTGAAGGAATCGAAATAAGGAATAAATAGTTTCGAATGTGCAATCGCAGTAAATGGTGTCACCCGAGGAGTTTCTCTTGTTTGGATTTAAGAGATCTTCCTTTTTTTTTTGGGAGGGGGGAGGGGGTTACGTTATTTATTTATTTTATTTATTTATTTATTGATGTTTTTTAAGTTGAGGAAACAGAGATGGAAACGAATAAAAATTGAGGCGCCTTTTTGATATAATTTTATTAAAAAGTTTTAAATTATCGTTTAAAAAACAAAGACAAAAAAAATCTATTGCTTCTAATTTATAATTTGTAATAAAAAACTAAAACAAACAAAGTTCCTTTTTCAAATATAGAATTTCTTCTGATGGAAAATAAATAACTGAATTCATCAAATGATAAACATTATCATCAATTTTATAAACACTGCATAAAAAAGTAAAAATGCTGTCTAATCTATATTTAATGAATAAACACAATAATCCCATTGCTAACTAATTCTAAAAACATTCTCATCAGAATTATTACTGCTTATTACTAATTTCTATTATTACTAATTACTATTTGGACCCTTGTGTTGATAGGAATGGAAGCTTTTGGTTTGTGTCGTGATTAACGTCTTTAAAAAAACAATTAAGAAAATAACATTAAGGTAAATTGATCTTACGTTCTTTCGATCCTCTTGTGCTATTTTAATGTTAATTATATAAAAATGTTTTATTCGTGTTTGACTTGATTATTCCTGTCAATGACTGTTATTTCTTCTTCTTCTTCGTTTGATGTCAAGCCAGTGAACGTCAGACGATCATGGATCCGAGTCTCATTAACAACAAAGATAGCAATTAAGAATTTTCATTTATATCTAAGTTATTTATAAAATAAGATTAAAATTAAAAGCTTTACATGAAATGTAATTAAAATAGTCTATACCAGGATATTTTTAAGTATATTTTAAATAAATACAGTCGGACCTCTATTTAACGAACCTCTATTTGGCGAATTTCTCTATTTTTGCAAACTTTTCTTTGGAACCAAGAACATTTTGATAATTTCTTCTTAAAAATAACCTCCAAATAGCGAAGTGCATTTTCTATTTAACGAACTTTTTCGTGGTATCTATTTGTTTTTTCTCCTTGAAATGTTTTTATTATTAATATTCCCTTAGAGGAAATGAAAGAAATGTGGATACAGCTGAGAGAAAAAGAAGAAATTAACGATGATGTGCTGATTGATGATTATCTTTCACTTGATTTTGAAGTTGAGACCTCGGAAACACTAACTGAATCGGATATTTTGGACGGTGTGAAAAATAAAAACAATACAGCTATGAATTGCGATGAAGATGATTAAAATGGAAATGATCATGATGCAGAAATAAAAAAAAATCTTCGTATGATGAAATGCTAAAATCATTTGAAAACAACCCGACGCTGATTACAATTTGAAGAAAATACGCCTGAAGGGGTTTTTGGTGCATTGCAAAGATGCGAAACATACTCCAAGAAAAAATACTTTTTCAAAAAAAAAAAAAAAAAAAAGAAACTCAGACAAAATTAACAGACTTTGTTAGTAAAATTTAAGTACACATGTGGTAATGTATGCTTTATGTAATTAAAATTATTACTTTTTTTAATAGTATTTATTGTTTATGTATTTAAAATCTGTTTTATATAGTTTAAAGTAATTTTAAAAGGTGAATCTCTATTTAACGAATTTTCCATATAACGAACTTTTTATCGGGATTTAGTGACTTCGTTAAATAGAGGTCCGACTGTAGATGAATACATAAATACCAAATGACAAAACTCTTACAAATAATCTTACAAATTTCCTTTTACAATGCCCTTAATTAATCAATTACAATTTACAAAATAGTAAAGAATAGAAGAATAAATTAATTTATAGTAATTACACTGTAACAAGTACAGAAATGTGATTATTGTAAGTTTTAAATTTAAAATCCACATTCCTAATTTTTACAATAATATTCTAAGTTCAATTTACCATTGCTATCAACGGCATCTGGTGTTAATTTTTAAATTGAATAATTCCGATTAAAACGCTATATTTCCAAGGACGTTGCTGTTTTGAAAATCATAGTTGCAAAAACTACTTATAATCGAAAACATTAAATCACATTCTTTCAGAATTTGTTAAAGCTTTTTAAGATAAGTTTAATTATTCGAATTAATACAAGCTGTCTGTGATTGATCTAGATGTAGATAATCAAGGGTTTGAAAAACTAAAACATATATATTTATATCGTATTTCTATCCGGCTGATATAGCTTACATACGTTATACACTCTTTGACAAAAAAATCGACGTACCAAGAAGGAATTATCAAATTGAGACAAATTTTGCTTCGTTTAATATAAATTTATAGAAAATGAAATGATTAGAACTTCAGAACAATTGGATGATTTATTATGAAGAAAGAGCTTCACAATGTGAGCATGTCGATATTGTCCACCTCTGCCCTGGATATAAGCTGTTACCCGACGTGGCATTGATTGATACATTGATTGGTGGATGCTGTTCTGAGGAATTTCTTGCCAAACGGCGTCGAATTGACGGTCTAATTCATTGACTTTCAGGGATGGTTGCAGGCGAAGCTACATCACATCCCAAATATGCTGAATAGAACAGTGATCTAGCGATCTAGCTGGCCAAGAAAGTTTGTCGTAATCACGAAGACAATCAATGGAAAGGCGTGCTATGTGAGGCCGGGCGTTATCTTGCTGAATAATAAGTCCGAGGTCCCGCAAAAGGAACTGCAACACAACGGATCGTAGAATTTCGGCAAAGTACCGGTGTGCTGTCAGGGTCTCAATACCAAAAGAGTTCGGCTATCAAATGAAATGGTACTCCAGACCATAACTTCTTGTCGTGTGACGTGCTACAATAAGAACGGGATCCTGACGATGTCCAGACCGTTTCCAGACACGTCTGCACTGGTAGTCGGAGCTCAGTTCAAAACGAGACTCATTATTGAAGACAATTCGTCCCCAATCAGCAAAATTCCACGTTGATCGTGCCCGGTACCACTGCAATCGCTCCTTACGGTGCCTGTAGTGGTAGAGCGGCGCAATGGATAGCGCGAGCGTAGATTCTGCTGCTGAAATCTTTTAGTAATGGTTCCGGGGGAGGGAATCGCCTTGGATGAATTGCAATATCTTCTGTGACAATCGCTCTACCTTCTCGTCGCAATAGGCCGTCCGCTGTTCTCTTATCGCTGGAATCTGCCGTTCATTCCTTCCAGCATCGTCTAATTACCGCTGCGACCCAAATACTGAGCGATTCGTTGGTTTGTCCATCCATGAGGCTTCAATGGCACTTCCTCTTTCAAAGTCCGTCATATAGTCGTTGGGGCCGCGAATTCGCCGGCGAGGAATTTTTACGATCAAGAAAACGAATTCAAAATCCACTGTAAGGTTTGTTTCTGAAGCAAGATTAGCTCTTTTTCGGGATGCATCGATTTTTTTTATTTTTTTTATTAAAGAGTGTATTTCTTTATTTCTTGCAAAGGAGGAATCGATGAATTGATTGATTGATTATTCATTTAACAGAAAAACAAACTAAGAAGACGAGGTCTAAAATAACAGAAGGATTTCTGATTACATCAAAATAAAAACAGTAATTAGCATTAATAAAAACATTTCGAATCCGCAGTGATCACGAACTTGCACTCAGTTCAACGCTTCAATCGATAGTTTACATTTTACACATTACAGCTGTGTTTATTCTGATAATAAAATTCCTTTTTGGTCATTTTGTAGGAAATTAGTATCTATGGAGCAATTAAGTATCGAGAATTCTATTTTGTCAACAGGTTTACTAGAAAGTTTTCAAGCAACTTCAGAAACATCGATCTGATCAGTTCCCCTTTGTTAATGAAAGAAAGGCCACCAATTTTTAAAAAAAAGCAGAGTAAGAGCTTTAAACTGAAAGTGAACTGATTTTTTTTTTTTATTTACAACACTTGTGTACAATAGATTGATAAGCTCAACTTTAGAATAGGGTAAATTATATGATAAGTGACTAGATAGAATGTCTTCCTCGTGGATTATTTCAAATCTCAATTTCACACTTTATAGTTATCATACAATGTTCAAATGTCCGGTGTAATTCATCTGCCTCAATTTTCGTCTGACTTGAACACTTGGAAACGGGAATATGGTTGAATCACTTTTTCACTCGTGAGTTGGAGTTGACACACATGGTTTACTTCAAACGCTTGATTTGCTGAAATAAATAACTTCAAATAATATATTAACTCTCACTATATCACTGATACTAAATGTCTAAGCATTAATAGAATCACTACTGACTTTCGCTTCAATAAAGCAAACATAAACTAAAATAATTATTTTTTACAACAGAAGAAACAAGAAAATAATTTGGTGTGTTGTGAAACACCACCAAAAGCCTTAACCCTCAATTCGTGGGTGTAAAAGGCTTTTAATAAGCGAACTAAAGGTTCAAAAATATTCTAAATAAATTTAACGTAAAATAATTATTGAATTACTATTTGTTCGAAGCAAATAGTAATTAAAACTGTTCCTTTGATTCTTTAATTCCTTAATTTATTATTGTAACACAACGAATACTAAATTCTCTTGTAACGTTTCAAATTAATAGTCTTTCTTAATTATGCTCCTTTAATTTTATTCTATATTCTTCTTCCTTACGGAGTTTTAAGTTTCTCTAAGATTTAACGATTAATGTCTATTCGTTTCAAACAATTCACTTGAAATTTTACTCACTGTTCGTTGTGTGCCTTCATTGTATTGAGGCTGCGTTGTTCGTATCCTTAGACATGAATTTCAGGGCTTAATGCTTCGTTCCTACAACTCGTGGAATAGCTTCTTACGGTCTGAATTCATTGCTTTAATGCGGAGGTTTCTTTGACTAAATTCTGCAACTCGAAAAATATCTGCTTCTTCATAATCTTTTCTTGGCTTCGCTTCGCAACTTCTGAACCGTATTTCTTCGTGTTGAATTTTCCGCTGCTTCGCCTTTAGACATCTGACTTGTTTCTCTTCTGCGCAGGCGTTCTTCGTATCTTCTTCACAGGTTCTCTTCGGCGGTGTGTCATCGTGACGTCTTCGCTGCTTCTCTTAACGAGGTTTCATGGGATATCGCTTCCCGCGACACTGCCTTCAAACGAGGCGGGTTCGCTTTTTATTAGGGATTTCCAATATGTTAGATTTATTTAAATAAATTATTATTTCTTCCATTATTCATATATGTTGTTTAATTTATATTTGAAGTTTTTAAATAATTAATTAATATTTATTCCACGAATAATGGCTTCAAGCTTACTTAGGAATAGAAGTATTTTGTTAAAAACATCTTCCAACCTCAAGTCAAAACAAAGCTGGTCAGATTTTTTAAAAATAAGAAAGAAAAAAAATAATTAGGATAACATTATTAGAGCATCTTTTTAATAAAATTAAGGATTACAGTCCTCCAAACATAACGTCGACCCTGGACACCAGATGGCGCAATAGTAGAATTTGAATCGATTGTATATGTCAGTATTTATGGCGGTAAAGTGAACATTTAGGGGAAGTTTGAAGTTCACGGAAAAATATTCCTTTTATTGAACTATTCTGATTTCTCATGAAATATAATTTCAAAAATTTAGTTATTTTCATTTATTTTATTCAATACAGAATGTAATCTATATTACTAAAATGTTTTATTTCTCTGTCTGTCTGTCTGTCCGGCGCAGTTTTCTGTGAGAATGAAAAATAGAAAGAATTTTTTCAATGAAACATCCGCGACAGGAATCGAACCTGCAACCTTCTGATCCGAAGTCAGACATCTTACCCATTAGGCCATGGGAACTACAACTCTCTTCATATTGCTTTTTTGACTTATCTGTCAAAACTGAACTGACTTTGACTGAAAAGTAACAATTGTAATTAAAAAGAAAGTCAAAAAAGAAAGACGCAGTACGTCATTAGATAGAATACTGAGAAATCAGTATTTGTAACTTAAAAACCACTGAAAAGTATCAATTGGAATTGGATAAACGAGATGAACGAGAGTGTCGATAACATCAATCGAATGATAAGTCTAAGAATACAAGGAGAGACTACAGAGCATACAATACAAGTGCGAATAAAATTGACACTTCTGATAATTCATCACACGAACATCTCTATATGCCCAAGTGTCTGAACGCATTGAATCTCAGCAGAATTCCTCAACATCGTTTGTCATTGAAGATTGGATCTCCAATAATATTGGTGCGAAACATCAATCCCAAGTTTGCATACTGCAATGGAACTCAACTTAAATGCTGTTCATTCGATAATGATCTCATAGAAACCGAAATTATAACAGGACTCACAAAGGAGATTTTGTTTTCATCCATAGGATGTCTATGGAACCATGCGGTAATCTACTTCCATTCACTTTCACAAGAAAACAATTTCCGATCAGACCTTCTTATGCGATATTTATCAATAAAGCTCAAGGACAAACTCTAAATAAAGTTGCCATATAATTGGAAAACGTTGTCTTAACTCAAATACAACTTTAGGTCTTTGAGTCACAATTCAACAGAATTTGGTTATCTTCACTCTAAAGAATATTCACAATCAATTTCTTGCGAAGAATTTCGTATACAAGCTATGATCTTCATTTATCATCTATATCAACTAACGTCCATCTGAATTCTCTTCTTCAAATATCTATATCGAACAATCTGATGGCCTAGCTAATAGATATAGATAATTTTCACTATTTGTAACTCAAAAACCACTGAAAAGTATCAATTGGAATTGGATAAAAAAGAACAGAAAAAAAAATAATCACTATTTCTATTAGGTAGAATACTGAAAAATCGCTATTCGTTACTCAAAAACAATCACTATTTCTAACTCAAAAACCACTGTAAAGTATCAATGGAAATAAAAAAAAGAGACTCAAGAAAGAAAGCAGCACTATTTCTATTAAGTAGAATACTGAAAGCTCACTATTTGTAGCTCAAAAGCGACTGAAAATTGTATCTATATTACGAAAATCTTTTATTTCTCTTTCGGTCTGGTGCAATTATTGTAATTTACAAAAATAGAAATAATTTCTACAAGTTATCTACTGGAATCCAACATGCAACCTTCTGTTCCGAAGTTAGACGTCTTAGGCATTAGACCACAAGGATTACATTCTAATCTCTATAAAAAATAAAAATATATCACAGATATATGATTCACACGCTGATTCTAAAAGCAGTCGTGAATTGAGAGAATATATACATCAAAAATTATTTAAAAAAAAAAAAAAATTAAATTTTAGTTTCAGTTTACTTGATGTCATTTGTGTGTGTGTGTATTTTTTTTAATAAATAAAAAGTTGTTTTCAGTCACATAAGCGAGGCTTGCGGAGCGAAGCGACGGGTAGCCGACTAGTTCTTAAAAAAAATAATAATAAGGCCAACACACTGGGTTAAAATTCATGATATATTAAAATTTACTAAAAAATATTAAAAACATGCAAGCTTTCCTACCGTCCTGCGGTTCGTTTTCAATCAAATAAATTTACAATTAAAATGACAATTATAAGAAGAACAAAAAACTAAAAGGATCATGGTCGAATCCACGTGGAGGACTGGTCCAATGACAGACTTGGGTTGAACAGCCATTCCAGTCCATTTCCATTGCGCTTGAGGGGTGACATCTTTAGATGACATGAAAAAAACTTACAAAATTTCCATAAGCAATAACGTTACATCAATAGAACTGATTACAACTATTTTAAACATAGCATTATATATGAAACAAATACCAAATTTAACTAAATAAACTAAAAACTAGAATCAAAAAAAGAAAGAAAAAATATAAAGAATTTTTTTTTTTTTTTAAAAAAGAATTTTTTTTCTTCTTTTTCCTTTTTTTTTATTTTTACAAAACTTTTTATAATTCCGAATTTCTAGCGAAATTATCCATAGTGCGATATAGCTTGAATGGATAATACATCATTGTAAGAAAGGGGGTCAGTAAGTATATGAAATGACTCCTTGCACTTATGAAGAAAATCATTAAGTTCATTACAAATAACAATTGGATTTCCGAAATCTAAAACGTGATTAGAGTCCCTAGCATGTAACAAAGTAAGGTAATTTTGGTCCTTGTTCTGGACAGCACTTTTATGCTGGGAAATGCGTTTCTTTAATGCTTCTCGCATTTCGCCGATGTACCGGCAGGTTGCATTGATTCACGGCAATGCATAGACAACCCCTCTAGGGTTATCCACCCTCTTAGAATCACATTTATTGATATAGTTTGCAATTGTCATCTGACTGCTGATGTGATTGTGATATCGAACTTACGCAAAATTTTTGTTAATACTGGGAAAGAAATTGGATTAAACGGAACCTAAAAAAATTTTCCTTATATTTTTTTCTTTCTTCTTTTGATTCTAGTTTTTAGTTTATCTAGTTAAATTTGGTATTTGTTTCATATATAATGCTATGTTTAAAATAGTTGTAATCAGTTCTTTTGATGTAACATTCTTCTTCTTTCGAATTTGGCCAACTAGGGACCACGTAAAATAACCTCATGATTTTCTTCCTTCATTCAATCTCTTCCTCCAGTATTCATTCATCCTTTCACTCTGTTGCTTTCGTCTTTCTTCTGTCCAGATTCCACCTGTTTTCCTTTTTCTGCTTTGCTTGAAAACCAACAAAATTTTTAACTGCTGATCTGAGCATCCCCCTATTCTCCAATTTTTCCGCTGTTATTCCCATTTCTTCCATGTCGCTCTTTACCTCCTTAAACCAGGTTATATGTGTTTTGGGTTTTTCATCAAAGTAGTTAAAGAATTGCTTTGACAATCTGTCCTCATTCATTCTACTAAGGTGTCCGTAGAATGTTATTCTCCTCTTTCTCATTGTGTCCACTATCCTCTCTATTCTCTCGTATATTTCTCTGTTACTTTTGAGTTTCCATCTTCCATTTTCATAGTTTGGACCAAGAATTTTTCGGATTACTTTTCTTTCCTTCTTCTCAAGTTCATTTAGCTGGGTGGCCGTATTCATTGCTAGGCATTCTGATGCATACAGGCTCTCGGGTTTAATCACAGTTTCACAATGTTTTAGTTTTGTATTTATGGAGATAGATTTTTTTGTTATAGACATTTTTTGCTAATTGGAATGCAAGTTCCATCTTTCTCGTTCTTGCTAAGTTTGCTTCTTTATCTAATGCGTTTGATTGGATTATTTCTCCTAGATATTTAAACTTGGTGACTTTCTTTATCTTTCCATACTTTGTTTCTAAGTATTTGGGACCTTCTTTAACATTTGTCATATATTCTGTTTTCTCAAATGATATTAAGAGGCCAGTTTTTTCTGCTGTTTCTTTTAGAATATTTATCTGTTTTACTGCATCTTCGTAACTTTCTGCAAGGATTGCCAGATCATCCGCAAAAGCCAAACAATCAAATTCCAAACCATCCTTCTTTCTTCTCATCCTAACTTTCTGTATACCTTCTATTTCCATTTTTTTCTCCATTCTCTTATAACTTTTTCGAGTGTGCAATTAAAAAGCAATGGAGATAAACCATCACCCTGCCTCACTCCTGTCATGATTTCAAACGGTTCTGAAATTTCTCCCATAAATTTAATTTTTGACCTAGTATCTATTAGGGTTTGTTTTGTAATCGCTAGTGTTTTATTGTCAGCTCCAAATTCTTCTAATGTATTGAATAACGTTTCCCTATCAATGGAGTCATACGCCTTCTTGAAATCCACGAAGGTCACGTGAATTTTTTTGTTTCTTGTTTTTCTGTAGTTGATTATTAGTTTTAGATTCAAGAGCTGTTCGTTGCATGATCTGCCTTTTCTGAATCCTGCTTGATACTCTCCTAGTTGTTGATCTAGTTGTTTTTCCAATATGTTTTGTAGTGTTTTAGATAATATTTTATATGTTACTGGAAGCAGTGAGATGCCTCTGTAATTGTTTGCATCAGTTCGGTCTCCCTTTTTGTGGATCGGATGTATTAGAGCAGTTTTCCACTCTTCGGGTATTTTCACTGTCTTCCATATGTTTTGTATGACATTGTGTAGCTTTTGAACCGTATTCACATCTACATGTTTCCACATTTCCGCTACCATTGAATCTTCCCCCGGTGCTTTGTCATTTTTCAGATCTTTTATGATTTGTTTGATCTCGGTCACATCTGGAGGATCTGAGTCCTTGAAAATGTGTACTGCGGTAATTTTTTCAAATTTTTCTTTCGGTTCTTCACAGTTCAGAAGCTTTTTGAAATATTGTGCCAGTATATTGCAGTTATCTTTGTTGTTAAGTGCCAGTTTCCCCTCTTCATTTTTAAAGGATAAATTTTGGGCTGATATCCTTGGAGACTTTGTTTAAATATTCTGTAGAATGATCTGGTGTTATTCTTCTTGAAATCCTCCTCAATTTGTTTAAATTGATTCTTTTCAAATATTCTTTTTGTGGTTCTTATTAATTTAGCTGTTTGAGATCTTTGGATTTTAAAGTTGACATAATCTTCATTTTTCTTGGTGGTATACCATTTCTTCCATAATTGTAGTCTTAGGTTTAGAGCTTTTTCGCATTCTTCATTCCACCATCTGTGTTTTTTGTTTTTTTTGAGTGGGGCAATCTCAAGGGCTGTGCTGACCATTTTAGTTTTGATCTCCTCCCAGTCGTCCGAGTCTATATTTATTTTTTGATGTAACATTATTGCTTATGGAAATTTTGTAAGTTTTTCCATTGCTTCGGCATTTTGCCGAAAAACCTGTTCTGAAACCAAAATGGCAGGTCCTTCGTCGAGCGTTCCTAACATGTGTAAACGAAAGCGCTGTAGTGTTTTAGATGACAATTTTGAAAATGAAAAGCACAAAGACTGTATAGTGTACAGTAATAGAAAAGTAAAAGGAGGAAGGAAACATATTATTATTGTAAAACCTGCACATCTCTTCCTGCAATGTGTCCACGAGAATGCTTCAAAAGATTTCACATAATGATAAATTTCAAAAATTATTAATTTTTTCTTATAATTTAACTATTATAGATCTGACTTCTATTGTAATTTTCTATATTTTAACATTATATCTTAAAAAAAAATCTATAGTTTTGAAAAAAAAGAGGTTTGTCATTACGCTCCCCACAACACCCTTAAAAATACGATGTCCTGGCTGTGGACATTTTGGGATTTGCCTAAGACCACAAAGGGTTAAAAACAATAAAGCATTCCTTCTCGATACAATGGGAGAAAGAATAGCAGAATAAAGTTCTTCATATTCTAGTTCAGCCACCAGACAGAGAAGCTAGGTCGTCTATCTCACATCGTAAAAAGAACTCGAGGCTACCGGAGATTTTGGCAATCCAATTCGGTTACGTCCCATTCCAGAACCTGCGAACTTCGGCCTAAAAGTTCCGGTACCAATATGCGAAGATTTTTGTTTTCTCGTAATACACAGAAGAAAGAGAAATAACCATGAAATACAGTTGCGAAGGTTTTTTTTCTTTTACTTAAGATTTTGTAATAAATTATAAAGTCATAAATGACATCGCTGTGCAGTTTTAATTAATCTACAGGGGAGTTGTGGTTGAAATAAATTCAATTATTTTTACTTAAGGAAGGGTTGTCTTTTATTGATTTCTTTTTAAACAAAAAAAAAAAAAAAAAAACATTTTTTTAAACTTCTAATTCACTTTAACAATTCTTTGAAATCCTACAACTGCGATCTCTTTGCTTTAGAAAGAAAGAAAACTGCACAGAAATTATTTATTTTTGTCTCCCTTGTAATCAGTAAGATATGTTTCCCTCAAGTTTATTACAATGTAACCTCATGCTATTTTTTTTTAATAGTTTTCAAAACTACAAAATCTTCACAGTTATCCTCAACTGAACCTTTTAGTCTTTTGCTATGGAATAAAGTTTTCGTCATCTGCAGTTGTTTCTGATCCACCTCGTCCTGTGTGGTCTCAAGAAAATTTGATTGAAAATTATTTCCGGAACGCGTTTGTGACGCCGCCTTTTGCCAAAGAACCCATCGGACACATTCCTCCCACCACCCACACGCCCTTAACACTGAAAGGCATTTGTAGATATTACCTTAGTGTTCGATACGAAATTATTTATATAAATCACTGTTTCATTACAATTATTATGGGAAAATTTATTTCTAGGAATCGGGTTTAGTTTAACAAGTCTTACGTTTACAGCCACAAGAAAGAACTTAAAGGCTACTTTCCTTACAGTCCAATTTGTTTTCTTTTTTTTTTTTAAAGTCATTCCGTATTTTAGACATTGGATATTAATAAAATTAAAATAGAAATTAATGAAATAATAACACAATAGAAATCCATGGTTTAGATTCCAAGACTTTTCTAAGAGAATTTTTAGAATTTCTCGACCTCTTACGTGAATTTCTCGACCTCCTTGGAAGAGATTTCAGATAAAAAACGTGGTTCGTCTCTAGATCTAAAACCAAAATATCAATCGCAAACGTTATTTAGAGGAGATGAACGTACAAACAGACAGACTGAGTTGTTTGATGAGCCTTTTAGAAAAGTAGACTAAAAATAAATTTTTGGAAATTATATATTAACTTTGCAGATTGAAAACTAGAAAAAAAAAGTTGTTTAATTAAATTATTACTTCTTTCATTCCTTATGAAGAGTAAAATAAGTAAATGATTTATTTATTTGTCATCTTTATGTCTTCCACTTATTTCATTTTGTGGTTCTTTGTCCATTTTACAAAACAGAATGGTAATGTTTTATTTCATAAAGTGTTTCTTCCCATTTGTTATTCAAAATTGTAACAAATTCAAATTAAAATAATGAAGGAATATTTAAAGGATATCCGTCTTTGTTGAAAGAAGACGAAATATTTCCAAATTAAGGCTAATTCTTGTTCCATCTTAAGATCTATTCAGAACTTCAGAGCAAAGGATGAGCAACAAAATAAAGACCTGCCTAAATTTCAAAAGAATTCAATAAAGGCTGATTTTAGAATTGAATAAAAACAGAAAGAAGACAAAGTTTTGTGGATATTTTTAGTAAATAATTGAGAAACGAAAAATATCCTCCCCAAATAAAGCACTGTTGTATATTTCTAAATGTTTTTTTCCTCAACCCCCAAATCAAAACAAATATTACTTCTCTTTTTCTTTCTTTTTTATAAAATTATTCATAAATCAATTGAAATTAACCAATATTAACATCGCCAGAATTTTTTTCTATTTTTTTCTAATACGAAGTTGTTTTCTTTGGTTTTGCTGCAATTTGAGATCGAATGAAAAGTTTATCTGGAAATAAATCAATCGATTTCATTAATGATTTCTAGTTTTAAAAGTAATAATATGTTTTTTGAAATCTTGAAAAGCAGAAAAAAGATACTTACAATATTTTTATATCACAATTTTTCAAAAAAAAACTTGAAAAACACGTTTCGAACATAGAGTTAAAATCGAATCAAAATTTTGATAGACGGACATTTGTAATTAACTTTTATAAACAAAACAAATAAGAATATCTAATTTATTGATATATATTTATATATATATACAAAATATATATATATATAATGTAATGACAGAATTTGGAATGAGAGCTATTGTCATCTTAGAAGAAAGTTTAATATGAAACAGTTTATCAACTAGAAATAAAAGAAATTAAAAAAAAAATATTCATTACAATATAAAATTTAGTGCGAAACTTCGTACAAATACACACACACATATATATCTATATCTATATATATAGTCTTTTTTCCTAATTATATATATTTACCTATTAAAGCAAAATACAGAGAAACGAATATCGTGAAAGTACATCAACAAAATAAATAAAACTAAAATTGATTGGAGACAGAGAAAGCTTCGCGCAGTGAAAAGGAAATGAAGTTGTAGCGTGATCCTAAGTGGTCAATTCGCTTGTATAATAATAAAACTAAAACTGGAAAACATTTCAACTATAAAATTGATACTAACGAAAAATTATATAAAAAGTAATTTTGCCTAAAAAAAGTATTAAAATGAAAACGAAATAATCAATTAACCATGAATAAATTTTGTTAAAAATCTCTCTTAGTATAATAATATTGAAATTATGTTAGAAACAAAGAGGTTACATCTACAACAATATAATAATATAATATTGAAAATATAAAAACTTACAGTTATTTGGTATTGTAAATATTTTTACAATTTTTAAAAGATTGAGAAAGAATTGCAGCTTCAAATCATTAAGTAAATAAAGTTTTTAGTTTCATAAATTGAGGTAATAATTTGAAAATTTACAGTTCAAATTAAAAGATACAAATAAACCAAAAAAATCTTTACTAATTATAAACTTTTACTTTCGTTAAGAAACAGGAAGATAAGAAATTTCAAAGATAGTAAATTCTTCATTTCTTGAATTGTAAAGAGCCGATTTCTTATAAACAGTCCAACGGGTGCTTCACAGGTATTTGTTATGTGTGAAAGCATATTTTAGGAAAACATAGTAAGATTTTTTTTTTTTTAAATTCCTTGAAAGCATGATAGGTTTATACGTAGCTTAAGATTTACAAACTGTAGGAAAACATAAACATTATTTTTATCAATCTTTAGATAACAAACTGATTGAAATATAAATACAGTATATAGATTAAAATAGTCTTAAAAATGTTTGAAAAAATGATATGGTTCTATTAAGCTTAAGATATTAAGTGAAACCATAATTACTGTTTTTAGGAGGCTTTTAGATATTTTTAGAATTGCTTGAAAATATAATGGGTTTCTATTCGCATCTATATAATTGTTTGAACGCATTAATCTACTTTCTATGTAGATTAAGATGATGAACAAAATGTTTGAACGTGTTAAAGTGTAATTTTCATTAGCAGACTTTAGAATTATACAATTACAACTCGTTGAGTCCCATTGTACGAAGTAACGAAGGCATTTACAAAGCAAGTTGTTTATTTTCCCAAAAATGAATATTGTTAATACAGTTGTCCAAGAATTGGGATAAATGATTATTTGTATCTTTATTGATTCTTTACAAAAAAAAGTTAAATAATTATTAAAAATAATTTTTTCATGATTTATGAATTATTAACTTATTTTTAATAATTAACAAATAAAAAATTGATATTTTTAGTGAAAAATAGAAATTGAAAGAACGGAACTGTTTTCACTCGAAATATCGTTTCTTTATTTAGCTGCAATGGAATGGGTGGATTAAGTTTTGCGAATTTCATTTTCATTTCCTGTGAAACCTTATCCTGCAGAAATAATTTCATCAAAAAGCCCTTGTTGCCAGTGACTTAGATTTAATGTTATTTATATGCATTCAATGCAATTTCTGCAAATACACTTGGATGAAAACATCAATTAAATGAGCTT
Source organism: Thereuonema tuberculata (assembly GCA_023159025.1). NCBI lineage: Eukaryota > Metazoa > Arthropoda > Chilopoda > Scutigeromorpha > Scutigeridae > Thereuonema > Thereuonema tuberculata. The sequence continues at coordinate 44,536,782 of JAFIDM010010028.1, read as the reverse complement.
CTAAGTCCTCTTCCCCCAACGATACACCCGGTGATTAAACTATACAGTCAGAACAAGAATCTGATGCATGGGAAAGCGCAATGGGCTCGCACCCCTAGTTCCTTGTAGGGCGCTGGGTGTTTTGGCTCCACAGCGAACGCTTTGTTACTTCCAAGCTACAGTGGAGGAGCAGTCCATTTTCTTGTCGAATCTCCATTTGCGACGTTGTTATGTAGGAAAGTTCTCTGACACAAACTGATGAAAGAGAAGAGAATCACAAACGAAATTCTTTGTCAAAGTTAGCATTACTTGCCTATTTTTTTAATTCCTATTTTGTGTTGTTCGAATGTAAGAATATTTTGAACTGCTGAGTGGATCTTCTTGAAACTTGACATTCCTATTGAAGGATCCAACTTTTGGAAATGTTTTTCAAATGGATTCCTTTTCTTTTTATTTTCGAGAAAAAGACAAAATTTCCTATAGACGAAACTAAACAACGCATTTCTATCTCAGGATATTAACCACTTTAGTTGATCCATTAATGACTTGATATAATAAAAAATAATCAGTCGATTTAAGCAAATACTGCCCAATTCATTAACTTTCTTAAGAAAATGGAAAATATAGTGTTTGTATTCAATAGATATTAAAATTCAAAAGTAAACATAGAATTTTCGTTTGTGTCTTTTTCACAATTAAAAAAAAAAAAAAATTAAGAATGATATTTTAAGGAAACTAGGGTTTGAGTTCGTGTAGAAACTTCTTTTTTTTATATAAATTCCATCAAATACCATATAGACAATACGCGACACTGAGTGATTAACAATGGGACAAAAACGTACAGCGCTCTTAAGTCCTGAATGAACGAAACCTCGTGTATCTGCTGGTCTCAGTATGGCTGGAAGAGTGTTTTGGGCTGCAATAATTACGAGATTCAGAAGAACTCCAGGACATTTTGTCGATTTTCTCGTGACAGTAACTGTTGGGTGACAATTTCATAGGGATACATGATCAAGTTATTGTCTTATTCTACAGCTTGCAGACTTTTATAGTGTGGAATTTGTAAATATTACACTTATATATTTGTTGTTGAAATAATATAAATATTTAGATGGAAATGCAACTGGTGTAATTGTTTACATTGATCATGTTTTTTGGAAAAGAATCATAAAATAATTTTGGTCTAATTAGAGATTAAATCTAATGTGTTGTTATTTTAATAATATTATTTTTTTATTTTTTTTTAAAAACAATTATATGTTGAAACTATAATAAAAAAAAGGAGAGGAATTGTAATTCGTCTGGCAAACGATAAGAGGATTGACGATAAGAAAATGAGTTTAATTTTATGACGTAAAGGAAAAATTTTGGGTATTTTTTATTTTTTATTTTTATAAAATATTTATATTATACGGCGAAATATTATATTTATATTTCTTCTTTTTATTCATTTACTAAATTCCTACTCCTCTTGTTCTTTCTAGGTCAATATTTATAAATATGAACTTCTTTCTGTACTATTTAGCAGCATGCATATGTATTGGAATTTGATGCTGCCAGGACTTGCCACTAGGTTCGCTGCTGTCAAATTGTCTCTCAAGTTAACAATTGTTTAATCCCAGAGTGTCGCGTATTGTCATTTATGGTATTTGATTCCATCAACTGAATATAAACAATAGATATTTTTTCATTTTCTGCTCGTTTTACTTAATTATCCGAATCCAATTAAATTAATCATATTAAAGGATTATGAGGAGGATTAGTAGCATTTGTTTGAGTTTTATTATCTTCTCCCGACAAGAAACCATCTTATGAAAATGTAAAATAGTCTCTTGACCTTAAAAATACGTTTCAACAAAATTAATTCAACGGTTGAAAAGTTATTAGGAATGATTCAAATGATTTCAGTATTAAACTCATTTTACTTTATTTTATTTCACTTAAAGACGGCAAAGTCATTAATAAAAATGAAATGTAATGAATCCCCTCCTTGTCTATGTCCCTACACACACCCACGCAGCCCTTGACTGATTTGATTAAGTTCACTTTCCTAATTGTTTGTTGAATGATAGCGAAAAACAAATTCCACAAACTGAATTGTCCATCCACTGAATAAATGATGTCTCATCTTACAAAATGGGTATTCTTTAACTGTGTTTTTATGAACTGTTTATAAGACAAAAAATAGCCAAATTTTTGTTCATATTTAATTTTGAGAGATACTGCTGATGGCAAATAATGAATGAAGTTTAAATATTTATATTGTCTCAAGCTTGTTTCCATCTTTAAATATTTAACTAGAAGATATTTACAAATTTCGGACTAATAAAGAGTTATTGGATGTAAACAACCTCGTTTATTCGGCCCTCGTTGATCCGGATCTCCGGATAATCCGGATCAGATTTGTAGACTTTTTTTTTTATTTAATGTTCACTTAGGTAATAATTTTAACTATGATAACAAGAACATAACTATAAGTGCGCCAAACATTCGCTTTTTTATTTTGATTAAATGTGCATAGATTGCACAATAAATTATGGTAATAAAATGTTTTTGTTGAGGTGAAGAAAGCTTTACTAGAGTAATTTTGTTACAAAACACAGTTTTTTATCGTAATAAACAGTAAGTCTGCTTATTTAAGGATTTGTTTTGCTTATTACCCATAATACCCGGAGATCGGCAAGAATTTCAAGGAGGGACAAAATTAGAAATAGGCTTATAGTCATAAACGAAAAAATGAAAGTGCAAGGATCCCTTGTAGAGTCTGTAAGAAATATACAATTAAGATGGTTTGGTCATAGGAAGAGAATGAAAGAAGACAGGTTGCCGAAGAATATACACGAATGGATACCAACAGGAAAAAGGAAGAGAGGAAGACCAAAACTGACATGGATGCAAGGAATAAACGAAGTAATGAAAGAAAGAAGATTAGAGGATGGGGCTTGGGAAGATAGAGAGGAATGGAGAAGGGTGATACAGGCATAAAATGGGTCTTGTAAAACCTGGAAATAAATAAAATAAATAAATCCGAATTTTCGATTTTCCGGATTGGCTTTGGTCCCAGTTAGTCCTGATAAACGAGGTTGTAGTGAACTACTTTATGGCGTAATTTATATTTAATCATAAAGACAGTGGTTCACCTAATAAGGAGAAATCACGTTGTGCAAACGATTTGTTAGTGTTTCTCATAAATTTGTAGACAATAAAAGAAATCAAATGTTCCATAGATCTTGAGAAAATGACCAAAAGAGAATGTAAGTATTGTAGACATTTGAAAACAATAGCATTTTCAAGGCATGGAACGGCGGTTTAGAAGCATGGAGTGAATAAGTAGACACTTAGGGAGAAACTCATTTTTGTTGTTGTTTCATTTAGATAAGATCTGTTATTTGGTTATTTTTGCTGGAAACATTTAAAATAAGGAAATAGGTATTCCGATCAAATTAACATTAAAACTTCCACAAGTGGAAGTAAAAAAAAAAAAAAAAATTGCAGTTATTCATCCCTGTCCGGTTGTTTCTCCTCGTTGTCGACCCTAGAGTGAAAGAAAAGAAAGCTTTTCAATTGCATAAAAGCGTATCTAGTAAATTCCAGGATGTAAACATGGATTCGTTTCTATCGAGGATCCACTGAGATCTCTTCGATATCTGCTGTATTCGAAGGATTTTTTTTTAGAGTTTCTAAATTGTTGTCATTTTTTGACAAAAAATGTTTAAGTCTTGGAATATGGCTCCAATGAGATCTTCCCTCAATTTCACACGAGGAAGTTAAGGGCAGATGTGTAATTTAATTTTGAAGAAAGCGATGATTGAGAACTTCATTTGTTTGTTTGTAAAATAGAAGTAGTTTCAACAATGAATTGAAGATTAGCATAGATTTGAATACAATACTTCGATTTTCAATGATATTCATTCTAAATAATTATCAGAATGAAAAATATATTAATATTAGAAACACAATACAGTCGAAATAACTGCATTGCAATTTTTACTTCGACTGGATTTTGTTTTTGACAGTGATTACGTTCGGTGTTTATCCTGTTCTTTCTTTTGGAGGTTTTTCGCTTATCAACTGAGTCAGAGATTTGCATTTAAGACATTGTAATGATCTAAGAAACAAAACAAGATAGAGCAACGCTCTCTACTTATTCCTAACTTTCTTACAAGGCTGCATTTCAAAGGTAATATCAGGATGTGTTCTATATATTTCTTTTATTTTATCTTCGTTATTTAGGCCTAATTTAATTCTCACTTAATGTAGGATGTTTTAAATACGCTGTTTATGTATTTGCAACTGAATTTTGGCTTCGTGATTAACTTATCTTCATAATTTTATACTGGAATCTTGAACTGCGTTCGTCAGTGTGATTCAAATCCTTCTCTAATCAATTCTCTATAATTCCTCTTCGTCACTCCACTGACAATAATAAAATTTTGAGAATTTAAATTAGTACCATTTGTTGACCAGAGAAAAGAACGCCTGAATCTCATTTGAAGAATTAGATTTGCTTGGTTAATCAAATACTTATTCCTTCTAACTCCTTAAATATTTTTAAATGCTTCATAACAGACTTTCATAGAAATACCACTTATATTTGTAGGCAGTATTTTTATAATCTCATGGCAGCGAGATATTACAGCTACTTTCTAAAGTTTGGACCATTCTTTAGAGAGAAAAAAAATGGGTTAGACCAAATACGTCCATCTGGGGCCTGACCAAGTTCCAACGCAAACGAACGCCAACTCTGTCGAATGTATTTGGTGTGATTAGGGTCGGAAACCATTGGAAAGGATTGTGATGTTGTCGTCCACATCGGATTTAGTTTTGAATTGGAAACCGTTG
>JAFIDM010010028.1:44512938-44525248 GCA_023159025.1 Thereuonema tuberculata | reverse complement strand
CAGTAAAATAAAAGTAAAACTAAAGTAAAATAAAAGTAAAACAAAAGCAAAATAAAAGTAAAACAAAAGTAAAATAAAAGTAAAACAAAAGTACAATAAAATTTTAAGGTGTTTACACATTTTTGAGGCGCTTTTCTTTTATTTATATGCGCAAAAGAAATTCTTTGAGGCTGGCAGAGCCCAGCACAGGAATTTTCTTTTCTAGTTGACTTGGTCCTGTATCGCGATCATGAACCCTTCGGTCTCCCCAAGCAGCTCACCACTCGTCAGCCATCTGTTCGACGCTTCCATGTCGACATGAGGCTGGCTGAGGTTCTGGCAATGTCTGCCATGGAGTTCCTTACGAGCCGATGATTCACGCAGCTGCTCTGTGTGGATGTCGGGGGTGGTGAGTGTTAGAGAAGGGTTTGCAAGATCTAGGGGCGTGAGGCGTGTGTCAGCAGTGATAATGGCTGAGTGGCGCGAGGAGTGTTGTGCTCTTTGGTGGAAGTGCTCCCTAAGTATGTGTACTTGCTTTTCGTGTAGGATGATGAGGTTGATGAGGTCCTAGGCCTCCCTCCTTGCGGGGAAGAGTCATCCTTTCCGTGGGGGACTTGGGGTGGTGCATGTTGTGTTTCGTGAAAGTAGTGCGTATTGTGCGTTGTAGTGCTTCGAGTTCAGTGTTTGTCCATGGAATTATGCGGAACGAATATGTTTGTGAGGGGACGGCAAAACTGCTGATGGCTTTAATTATATTTCTGGCGTTCAGTTTGTTTTGAGGATGCTTTGAACGCGAGAATGGTATGTTTTCTTGAGTGCGTTTCTGATGTTTGTGTTGTGAATGACGCGCGCTTGCTGGAAGCCCAGGTACTTGCAGGTATCTCCCTCTTCCATGGATTCGATGGCCAACCCATGATCCAGTTCAAAACCCTCCAAATTGGAAGTCTTCCCGCGTGTTATATGTAGCTTGCGGCATTTGTCGATTCTAAATTCCATTCCAATGTTTTTGGTGAACTGTGCTGTGACTTGTAGTAAATTAGTAAGTTGTGCATTGTTTGAGGCGTAGAGTTTAATATGTATTTATGTAGAGTAAGTGTGTGATTTTGTGCGGTATCAGAGTGCCTAAGGTAAGCCTATAACCGTGTTTTGTGTAGTCTAGCATTTTGCTTAATGGATTCAAGTCGAGGCAGAACCAAAGAGGACTTAAGAAGTCTCCCTGGAAAATACCTCTCCTTATGGGAATGGGGACTGTAGTGATGGAGGTGCGCAGGTGTAATGTTGTGTTCCAACTCTTCATCGTGGCATTCAAGAATGCCGTGATCTTGGGATGTATTTTGTAGAGATGAAGAGTGTGTAGAAGCCAGGAATGAGAGACTGAGTCAAATGCCTTCTTGTACTCGATGTACGCGATGTGTAAGTTCCTATTCTTCGCGCACGCCTGCCGCAGGATTACAGAGTCAACAAGGAGTTGCTCCTTACAACCCTAGGAATTCTTGCGACAGCCCTTCTGCTGTTCGGAAAGAATGTTGTGTCTCGATGTATATTTAAATTTTGTCTGCAAGGCTGGAGGTGAGGAGTTTGTAAAGTGTGGGGAGGCAAGTGATTGGGCGGTAGTTTGTAAGGTGCACTATTTCAGTGTTCTTGCTCTGTAAGTATGTGACGCTCTGTGTGAGGAAACGAGGCGTATGTTCTGGGTGTTCGATTATGTCAGTGAGTGTAAGAGCTAGCTTCCCATGCAGGGACGTGAATCTCTTGATCCAGAAGTTCTGAATGCCATCTGCACCATGAGCCTTCCAGTTGTGTGCATGCTTTAGGGCTGTCTGTATGTCTGCGAGAGTAATATCACAGAAAGGCATTAGGATAAAGTTCAGTGAGATGTTGTTCATCTGTGATCCATGGTGGTTTATCATTGTGGGGATAGAGTTTGACCACAGAGACGATCAGTTTTCATGTAAATCCTCGCTGGTGGGAGTATTTGTGTTAGTTGTAGTAGAGGAAGATGTAAGGGATCGGTAGAAGGGTATTGGAAAGTGTGCTATTGTTTGCGCACTGTTTGTATCTTTGTAATCTTTTTTGCAAGTGCACTGAGTTTTTGTTTTAGTATGTCGAGATGTTCCTGAACCTGGTTATGATGGTTTGAATGTGAAGTGCGAGTATTTATGTGGGACATAAGTTGGTTTTGAATATTTTACTAACCTGGGACATAAGTTTCTTTGATTTGTTTCCTGCACAGTATTGTGTGAGCCTGGCTATGTCTCCTCTAAGGTCGCTGATGCGGCCCTCAAGGCGACATCTCTAAGGGGGATGTATTCATGTGTCCGTGAAGTAGTAGGTATGTGTTTTGTTTGATTCCAAGTATCCATGGTTCCCTGTGCCGCGCTGTAGTGTTGTGTGTATGTCTTATAATGTTTGAATATTGTCAAAGTGTTGTGAGATAGTGTGTGTGTGTTGAGATAGTGTATACCTGGGGAGAGTTGTATTGATGTGTATACTTTGGGGAGTGGCGGCCTGAGTGCGGGGTTTGTGCCTGTGTATTGTGCTAGTGCAGTGTAGAAATTATCATGTGTTGCTTGTAATATGTCGTTAGTTGTATTGTTGGTGCATTATTATATAAATAAATATTATTATATTTTATAAATCAGCATTATTTACTGGATGAATTATTTACATTATGGATCTGGACATGACATCAATATAAAAAAGAATATAATAGAAAATTACTTACAAAGAATTGATACGAATACAAGTAAGGAAGAAGATTTTGTTACAGAAGTTAGAAAAATGAAGACAATCCTCAAAAGAATGGATACAAAATGAAATTTATTGATAAAATTGTAAAAACAATATCACTCTTTTAAAATAAAAGAGTTAGAAACAAATAATGATAAACGATTTTTCTTTATCTTACTTAAACAAAAACAGCTTGCAACTAAAAGAAATTTGTAAAAGGTTCAATTGGTTTTGAGTACAGAAATAAAATAAAAAATTTCTTATGTTGTAAATTGAATAGAAGTGATAAAAAACAGGAGATGGGAATAGTGTACAAGATAGATTGTTTGAATTGTAAATTGTTTTATCTTGGAGAGAGTAAAAGAACGGTAAAGGAACGTATGATGGAACACATCTACTACATAAAAAATACAGTAGGTTAATAGATAGGTCAGAGGTTGCTGAACACTGTATGGAAAAAACGCACTGCATTAATAGTGAGCTTAAAATTTTATGTGTTGAGAAAGAATTAAAAACACGAAAAATGATTGAAAGCATGTGTATTCGTAATACGAAGGAAGGAAATATCAATAGGAGTGAAGGAATTGAAGTCAACGAATATGTCGTGAGAATAGCTAAAGAATTTATTGAGAAGCTTGTGTGCAAATTGTAATAATAAGGTTGTAATAAACGAATTAGCAATAATTAACCAATAGAAAGTTTTCAAATCAAGATTATTTCAAATCAAGTCAACTCAAATCAAGTATCGACATATGAATATTGTTTTCTGTTTCAGGAAATTGTCAATAATAGAAAGTTGTGTTATTATTATTTATTATTAACAAAGGTATAAACGACATATAACAAAATCTGAATACTGGTAGCATGTAATAATTTGATTATTCAAAAAAATTTTGCTAACTCATTGTTGTAAATAGGCTTGAGAAAGAGCGAACGCATATTCGCCTCGAAAATTTACTTTTAATAATAAATGTAAAATATTACGTTTAATTGTGAGATGTTGAAGATCTTTTATTATTTACTTAAATTGTCAAAAGTTGCTTAATTTTAGATTATCAAATCCAGTGCAAAAGAATGAAAAAGACTAATAGTCATTGTTTTTATGAGAATTTTTGGTCCCACTCTGGCGTTAATTTCTCGAGAAAGACCCAAAGAAAAAGATCTTATATAAAAATACAAACCAGGTTTATGAAGATTCATCAGAAAGTCACACACAAACATACAGACTGAGTGAACAAATGTAGACTTAAAAAAATTAAATAACACAAATATTGATATATTGAAAGAACAAGAATATCTCAAAGGAAATAAGAATTGTGAAAAAAAAAGAAAGAAAAGTAACTGGGAATATTTGCTTTTATTTAGGCCCAATTTAAATCCTCAACTTAAAAAAAAAAAAATATCTTTGGTTCAAGAATATTATTTACTTAAAAATTGATGAATTTTAAGAAATCTCCTTTTCTTGATTTTAATAGTAAGTGCAAATTTTAAAAATAAATTAAATCTCTAAATAAATAAATAAATAACTAAATAAATAAATAAATCCTACTTTTTAATTAAACCCTATTTTTTTTTCAGTTCCCGATTTGTAAACGATGCCAAGAGCTGTTCCGAGGGATCAACATCTGAGAAGGATGTAATGATGTAAGTTGATTTTTGACTGATGTCTTTTTCTTGTTACTTGGTTAGAAAACTCAGGCACTGTTTATTTGAGTCGAGGAAAATCAACAAACTGTGTTAGTGTTAGTGTTAGTGTGGGATCAAAGGTGGACTCAGTGAAAAGTAAAAGCCTACTACGATCGCTGACAGAGGATCTCCTCCTTCCAATGCAAGAGGGTCATTAGAATTAGAGTTAATCGTACATTCCTTATAAATAAAAAGTAAATAAAGCCTGGTTTATAATAATATGTTTTCTAAACAAACAAGGCTCTTTGATAGATGTTATTTACATAATATTATTAAAATATCTTACAGAATAATATTGCTAATTATTACAATTATAATAAAGATGCGTCTAGGAATTTGTTAATATCAGAAAATTCCTGTTTTCTAAATAATATCTGTTCATAAATTTTGTTAATTAGCTTCTAGTATTTTAAAATTATCAACTTTTTTTAATAAGACCTGGAAGCTGAATGAAAAGTGTTTTTCAGGGTTTTTAATTTTAATTTTTATTATAAATTCGCATTGATTTTTTTTAAACTTAGGCAGTGTTACCGATTGAAGTTCACGATATATTTGTAGTCAGAGTGATCTCCGATCTTCTATCGCTTAGGCATTGTTGTAGATTGTTTTCTACAAAATACTTGGTTTTTGTGTTTTTCTATCGAGGAATATCATTGCTTTGAAACCTTTAAATTCGCTGCAACGCATTTCGAGCTCTTTTATTGGTCTTTTTGAAATAATATTTCATCTTTCTACGAAGTGATATTAGAGAAAGATATTGTTTTTTTAATTGTCATGTGATTCATTATTATAATTAAAAAGAATATCATAAACTTGAATCACAAAAATAAAAACACTAATTATTTGAGAACTGCTTTGAGATAAATCAAAAGTGTTTTCTATTTTTTTATGGATCTCGTGTAAGTTTGGATCATTTCCGTTCTTGAGTCATATTTCGTCACAAGGAAGTCCTGAAGAAGAGTAAGGAAGTATTTCAAGACATTTTTAACTATTTAAAATCATGCTGAGGTTTTGAAAGGATTCGATTTCATCTAATAAAAACATTGATAAGAAGTTTGGTTTGGCTCAGGAACAACTACTTTGGAGGAAATTCTTGTCTTTCCGTTTTGCTTCAAAAATGTATTGAAAAATAGATACAAGATGAAGCTTTGTTGTATCAGAACTTGTGTGAATGATTTTAGTAAGTTCCTGATTGAATTCTTTATTATTTTTATAAGAAGATTTAATCGATTCCTGCTCTGTAGAGTAACTATTTCTACTTTTCATTAACAATCTCAAGAAATTTAAAACATTCATTAACTAATATACAATTTAATTACTTTTTTTATTTATTTATATTTACAAAACCTGAGTGCGTGGGTGGGTGTGGGTGTGCTGAGGAAATGTAAACAACAATGAATAGTAACAGTGAAATAGTCAATGAGAAATGATAATAGAATAGGAAATAGAAGAAGGAGAGAAAGTTTCAAAGATTCAAATTACAAAAATATACATAAATAAACAATGAGACACATTCTGAAAACAATATTATGAAGACTAATAATAAAAATGTAATATAACAATATATAAACACAATTCTGAGAGATTACAATCTATAAGAATGAGAGAGACTTTGAAATATTATATGGGAGGGAAATAAAAGAATGAGAGGTTTTCAAAAAGTAAAAGACTGTGAAATAGAAATAAGATGGGTAAAATTATCACCAGAGAACCACAAAAAAAAGTAATAATTTAAAGAAATTATTTTCAAAAAGAATGAATAAAAAATGAAGGAATAAAAAAAAAGAGGATTAAAATATGAAATGTACAATATTTGTTAAAAAATTAAATAACATTCGCTTACTTATCATTTAACTCTTGAGTTTAATGTCTATCATATATCTATGTATTTCTTATATATATCTACAAACAAGAAGATTTCAAGTGTTTCTTTACAATGTATTAGATTCATTTTGTGATATGAAAATTAATATTATGTTATTATAATCATTTCAAACATTCTTATTATCTGAGAAAATACATCTTATTAAACAAAGAACTGTATAAAGACTTTTGTAAGACATTTATGATAAAAAAAAAAAAATAGCTTTGTTACAGATCAATCAATTGACAGTGTTCATTTATTACTGGAAGTACATTTGTTGCAGTGAGTGGAGTGAAGCTTCAAAAATACATTCTGTATTCTATTTCTAATTATTCTATTCAAATATCTGACCATTTTGGTATACTTTTCGAAATTAAAAATAAGATAAACAATATCCAGGAAAAAAAAATAGACAGAATAAATAAATATGATGGTTTAATAAATGATGACTTTTTTGAGTGTAGAATGAAAAAACTTATTCTTCAAATGCAAAATAACTCTAATTTAGATACACATAAAATAATAAACAAATTATATAAAATAATAAAAAAAGCGAAAATTATAAATTGGAAAAAAAATTATAACAATATTAATAACAAACAAAATAATCCTAATGATAAACAAACAAATAATTATAAACAACCATGGATGGACGATGATATAATGAAACATATTAATGAAAAAAATAAATTATTCAAAAAAGTACAAAAAAATAAGAAAAGGTTACAAAATATCTACAAAAAAAAAGAAATTGGCTTAAAAACCTTATTAATAAAAAAAAAAATAGATATTATAAAAACCTGATAGAAAAAGATCCAAATATAAATACTAACATCTGGAACTTTTTAAACAAGCAAATAAATTATAAACAAAGAAATTTTGAAAATACTGAAATTGTAAAATTACTAAAAACTTTTGATCTATAGAATATCTTTAAAGAATTTAAAAATGTATTTATAGAAAAGAATACTTATAGCAATGAAAATGCAAATTCAAATGTACATTTAATAAATTATGAAAATAATACTCAAAAGGGAACTATGGTATTATTTCCTCCAAATCTATATGACATCACAAAAATCATATCCAATTTGAAAAATCATAATTCAAATGGATGTGATTTAATCAAAGTGAAGGAAATTAAAAAACATGAGAATTTATTTGCACAATTTTTGGAATTATTATTTGAAAATATAATCAATACTGAAACCTATCCAAATTTTTGGAAAATTGCATATATTATTCCGATATATAAAGGTGAAAATACAAAAAATTACTTCAATTTTGAAAACTACAGACCTATATCTTTACTCTCGAATATCTCAAAAATATTCGAAAGTTATTTACATAAAATGATGTTTAATTATATAAAAGCAAAAAATCTTCTAAATAGTAATCAATATGCATACCAACCTGGTAAAAGCACTGGTACTTTATTAAATAATCTTTGTGAAAATATAAATAATGAGCTCAATAATGGAAAAATTATTTATGTGGTCTTTATAGATTTCAGCAAAGCCTTTGACAGCATAACTCATAAATTATTATTGGAAAAATTAGAAACTATTGGCATTAGAGGAAAAATTCATAATCTAATAAAGAACTATTTAAAGGACAGAAAAATTAAAATTAAAATACAGAATAATATCAGTAATTCCTACAACATCAAATCTGGGGTCCCACAAGGTTCAAATTTGGGACCTCTACTGTTCAACTTGTATATGAACTCTATAAATAATTGCATAATTTACTCTAATATCTACTTATACGCTGATGATGTCCTAATTCTTACAAGTGACAGAAATCAATGGAATGTATATAACAGATTACAGATTGACATAAATAATATAAATAATTGGGCTATAAATAACAAAATGACAATCAATATAAAAAAGACAAAAGTGATGATTATAAAAAATAAGAACAAAATTATTAATAAAAATTTATATTGTTTTCTACATAAAAAAGACTGCAAAAACTTGACGGATACTCAACTAATAAACAATGTCCTTTGTGACTGCGAAAGAATAGATTTCGTCACTCAACATAAATACCTGGGTGTATTTATTGATGAGAAATTTACATGGACTCCACATTATCAATATGTTATAAATAAATTGAACTCATTAACCTATCTGTTCTATCACATTAAGCAAATAATTCCGTTAAAACAAAAAATAATAATTTATAAATCCCTTGTGGATTCTGTTTTAGATTATGGCCTGGATAGTTGGATTTTTATTAATAAAAAACAAATGGAAAATATAAATAAAACATGTTTTAAAATATTAAAAAATATTTTTTATAATTTTAATAAAAAAAGTATAGTTGAAAGGAATGAAATAAGAAAAAAATTCTAAATATTAATAATAGAAGAGAAATTTATTTATAAAACATTTCTCAAAAATTTCTTTAAAATAATTAACGTAAAAAATTATAATAAAAACAATATTACTAGAAACAATTGGCTCAGTTCAATAAACGATAAAAAAATTAAAAATAATTTTGGGTACCGTCTACATGGTAATATCATATATAAACTTTTTCATCAATTAAACTGGGATAATTACAATAACCGAAAAATTGGAGACATAAAAAAAAACTTAATTGTCGATGTAATTGATAAAAATATAAAATTTATTACGTAAGTATTAGTTACAAATCATATCACTTTCATTTTTTTTTGTTTTGTTTTGTTTTGTTTTTCTTTTTTGGGTGGAAAATGGTACTTTAGATTAAACTTTCAGATCCTATATTACAGGTGTACAGGTTATAAGTACACCTAAATAGGTCTGATAAACATTAAAATAAAAAAAATAAAAATGAAGCGTCACTATTGTTCTGTGTTGTATGTCTGTCTGTCTGTAAGGATTTCCATGACATTTTGTTCACAGTCTCTTTACACATTCACTGATTGTTCACTAGGAATCTATGGATTACTTAGTGATCGTGAATTATAGGATTTTTGATAAAAAAGCACCATCTTTAGAATCCATCGCAAAACTTGTATTTGCACCAGAATAAGAGAAAAAAGATTCTTCAAATTGACATCGAATAGTTCAATCAACTGTTCTCTTATTGAACCAATCACAGTTGAATTAATGACAACTTTTTTATTGATCTTACTGCCATTATTAAAAACGGGCCTTACTGTAAACTTTCTTGTACAATGAGTTTTTACAGCTACTTCCCAAATTTCAACTCCCTGTTGTATTAAGTTTAACGAAATGAAAAAAAAAATATTTCAAATATTAAGGAGAATAAATTTGCATATTAAGTTTCAAGAAGATGGGTTCACAAAGATTCACCCACACGCACGTTCAGGACACATCTTCTTTAATTAGATTGAGTGAATAAAGTTAAATTAACAATCTATAATTCAAAAGGAAATTCCATAATATCTATATTCTCAGAAATTCTCAGAAACTAAAATTTATTTTAAATACTTATAAATAAATAAATATAAATTAAATACTATTTGCAGGCATCTCACTGTGAAATCTAGTCGATGCTTGTCTCTTGTATCTCAGTCGTATTAACAAGCATTACCAGTGAATATAAGGGACAATGTTGTTGGGGTGAGCCTACGGCGCTTCCCACATTAACAATGATCATAAATCAACACACAGGATGCCCAGCATTCTTTTCAAATGCACGACGGTCCCATGGCACCAACCAACAAATTACAAGTTTTTCCAGAGATTCTTTCTACCGAAATGTTTGATACAGACGCGTAACATTCAATAAATAATGTCTTTTGAAGTTGATGATGTATTATTTATAATAAACAAATAAGTTACTACTGGAATGATCACAGACAATTAAATCTCACAAGTTCGAACTGAGAATTTCGAGGGACTGTTTTATTAAATTATTTTTTGGCCTACTTTCCCACACCCGTCCTCCCCCTAATAACAACTCTGATGGATCTTATTCAAACCTGGTCTGTTTATTGAAAGGCAAAAGACGATCTAACCGCATCCAGATTTGAAATTTTTCCCATGTGAGTTCTTTCGTCGAAATGTAATCACGTGACAATTGGATCTGGATCAATGCCTTAAAACTACGAAAATTAACCTGCTTATTAATTCTCTTAATATCTCTGCGAGTTTTAACATAAAAAAAAATTATTGTGATTTAAACGACTGAAATGAGGATTTAATTATTAACTGTTTGTTATAATTTAAAAAGAAAAAACTTAAAATCTACTTTCCTTAAAATTTCTTTCTTTTTATTTTTTTAAGTCGTGAAAGCGAAAAACCTAAATATATATTTCTTATTCTAATATCCACTAAATATTAACCATTCCATTTTCCATCTGAGGCTTCTATAAAGAGGAGAAGTCTTATAGCCTCTCTCTGTCTGTCTGTCCGTCAGTCGCGAGAAATTCCTATCTCAGGAACGACATATGCTACAGACATATTCTATACCTCGTTAAAAAGGTCTTGCCAAGACTAGGTCAAAGCCATTGAGAACTCATCTTTAGATTGTGTGATTCTCAAGTTACAGAAGTTGATCTTAATTTATAAGTATTATTAAAATCTGATATACTATAAAAATTTATTTCTTCATTTTTTAAATTGACTACAACTAGAATTGTGATATGAATTCCATTCTATAGAATTGTTATATAAATTCTATTTTCCTTTTCTCTCCTTGAAATAAATGTTACAATGATGGGTCTATTTTTATTATAATGCGATCTCCCAAATCAATGGAGAGGTTCTATTTTTTTCTTTGAGGTTTTGAAATGGAAAGATTTTAATATTTTCGCTCTGTATAGAAGCCGTGGGGCATTATGAGATTGCTGCTCCTACCTTGAAAAAAACAAAACAAGAAAGATTAAATCAAATCCACCTGAAATCCGATTAATTTTAACGGAATCCAACCAAGCGCAATGAATTAGCTGAGATTTACTATCCACTATTTAAGACAAGGGAGATTTTAACTGAATGTATTTCTATGGGAATTTTTGTCGCCTTCTTCTGTTACTTTTTGGACAAGGTCCCATTTGGAAAAAAATTAAAATTTCAGAGTTAGTTCGTCCCTAGTTCCCGAATATTCCAACCAAATTTTAAGAAGATCCATTTAACAGTTCAAACGTTATGATACGTAATAACATAGGATTGAAGAATCTCCTGTTCCTATTGATACCTAATAACATAGGATTAAAGAATCTCCTGTTCCTATTGATACATAATAACATAGGATTGAAGAATCTCCTGTTTCTATTGATACATAATAACATAGGATTGAAGAATCTCCTGTTTCTATTGATACATAATAACATAGGATTGAAGAATCTCCTGTTCCTATTGATACATAATAACATAGGATTGAAGAATCTCCTGTTTCTATTGATATATAATAACTTAGGATTGAAGAATCTCCTGTTTCTATTGAAACATAATAACATAGGATTGAAGAATCTCCTATTCCTATTGATATATAATATCATAGATTTAAAGAATCTCCTGTTTCTATTGATACATAATAACATAGGATTAAAGAATCTCCTGTTCCTATTGATACTTTAATAACATAGGATTGAAGAATCTCCTGTTTCTATTGATACATAATAACATAGGATTGAAGAATCTCCTGTTTCTATTGATACATAATAAAATAGGATTGAAGAATCTCCTGTTCCTATTGATACATAATAACATAGGATTGAAGAATCTCCTGTTTCTATTGAAACATAATAACATAGGATTGAAGAATCTCCTGTTCCTATTGATACATAATAACATAGGATTGAAGAATCTCCTGTTTCTATTGAAACATAATAACATAGGATTGAAGAATCTCCTGTTTCTATTGATACATAATAACATAGGATTGAAGAATCTCCTGTTCCTATTAATATATAATATCATAGGATTGAAGAATCTCCTGTTTCTATTGATACATAATAACATAGGATTGAAGAATCTCCTGTTTCTATTGATATATAATAACATAGGATTGAAGAATCTCCTGTTTCTATTGATATATAATAACTTAGGATTGAAGAATCTCCTGTTCCTATTGATACATAATAACATAGGA
>JAFIDM010010028.1:44495089-44506703 GCA_023159025.1 Thereuonema tuberculata | reverse complement strand
GACAGGTGGTGATATAAGATTTTGAAGCATTATATTGAAGAAAGTTGGGCTGATGATGAAACCCTGTGAGATACCATTTGCAACCCATTGAGTCCGTGTTATTCGTTTTCAAATTGTAATATCTAATGAATACCAATAGTGGAAGTTCTCCAGTTTCTATTCAAAAAAAGTATATCGTAAACAAAAGTTACTTCAGTTGCCTAATCGGATTAATTTGAATCCTATCAAACCGCGCTGAAAGGATTAACATTTATTGTATCATATATCTTCAGATTTCAATGCTTTTCTGTGGGAATTTTTATATCTCCTTCGCTTGCTAATTTCTCGATCAACATCCACTTGGAAAAGTTCAAAAGAAGCTTCTTCTTCGATTCCTCTGTTAAAGCGCTTTTAGTCTCACATTCCAAAACAGAAGAATACGTTTCTTTAACTACTAATGGTCTTCAGTCCAAAGATCAAGTATTTAATTTCTCATTCATTTAATTTCTTTTCTGTAATAATTTCTTCATTTCCATCTTTATATTGTTTCAAACTTTGTGCCTTTTTTCTTTTTATATATTGTAATTATCTTTATATATATATATTGGATGAATTTACGAAGAATGAGAAGATTGGCGCATTTTAATTAAACCACGAAATACAACGAATGAATAAAAGATGAAATACGTGATTCAAAGCAATTTTAACAGAAATTGGACAGAGGTTTAGCCAGGAAACAGATCAGTCTGTCTTTGCTGAATGTTGTGCGAAAAGGAGACACAGATAAACCTTGGAATCTAATGGCCTTTTATCCATTTCTGTTAATCTCTTATCAATGGGAATTATCCTTATAGATAATCCTCTAAATTGGCTTGGTTGATATGATTTAAATTAATCGACTTTAAAACAATTTAATGAGAATTTAATAATTTTTTTTAAGAAAATGGAGAATGTGTTGTCAGCAGATTTTACAAAATGAAAGTAAACCTAAGGTTTTCGTATTTAAAAAAAAAAAGGAAAATAATAAAAAAAGAGTAAAGACGAAGGAGAGCAATTTGAGGAATTAAAGATTGTGACCACAACTAATAAACTTTGATAAGAAAACTCAAGAAACGGGAGGAAACCATTAAGATTGATGATCGTACGAAACAAATCAAATGACCAAGATTTATTAATTGTTCATTGAACTCTGTAGCCTCAAAAAAATCCTCTAATTCCTAGAGAAAGAAAAAAAACCTCTTTACTGGAATAATGATTAAATATTTCTTTATTGCAATAATACATTTATGAAGTCGTGTAATTGTTCTTCTAAATCATAATCCAAGTACTATAATACTTTACTACGCTTTATCTTAGTGGATACCCAAAGAATTAGATGGATAAGAAAAGATAAAGAAATCACGACCCTTTCTAGATCCTTTTTACAAAGCGAAAGAGAGGGAGGGAGGGAGGGGGGGAGTTTAGTGATAACATCAGCACCAAAGCAACCACAGTTCCTCTACAACTCATAAACTTCCCAGACACACGGATGGGGATTGATGCCGCTACGACGAGGACGGTTCCGTGGGTTTTTTTTTTTTTCTTTTTCTCTTAATCGTGGAATTCCTTCACTGATTTTCCCTCCCCTTCAACTACTGTCAAGAAAATATATCCAAGTAAAAACTTATGTCAACGACGATATTTCATTTCAATTCTCTTTGGTTTATTTTAATGTTACAGAAAAAAAAAAAAAAACAACCATTGAATAATGTAATTAGAATATTTCTTTGGGTTGATTTCTAAGATACATTTGTTGTGATGGAAAATGAGGATTGGGTTCTGTTGATTCTTCTACATTTAATATTCTATCACCATTTATTTGTTTATTTATTTACTTTTGAAATTTAGGTCGTTTTATATCTTGACTGCAAATGTAATAAAAAGTTTGAAATTTTGAAGTAAAAGTGAGAGCGTCTTAATTTCAATTTTTAAAATTAATTTCAGTCAATAATCGACAGTTTTAATAAAACATTTATATTAAATATATATACAAAGTTTCAAGAAGATTCCCTGGATGAATCAAAAGTTAGGGAGCGAATACCACAAATACGCTCACTACAGAGTCTGACTCTGTTAGGAAATAAGTTAAAAAATTGTAATTAAATGTGTCCTTGTGGTTATAAAGTACTTCAGAAAGGATATTAGAACAGATCAACTATTTCTTATTGGAACTTGATTCATGGGCGTTTAATTAATTGTGAACAAGCGTCTAACATTGGATTGGTTTTGTTGTATAGAAAATCTATTTCGATGGGAAAATGGAAACTATTGAATACAAAAATAACTCTTGTCTTTTGCGTTGCTTTTGACTCCATCCAATTCTCTGTCGTTGTGGTATGCGTTGGGGGGACAACGGAACTGTTGATGCTGTCTGCAAGGATATCGATTGATCTGACGGCAACATGTGATTGGCGGACAGCTTCTCATTTCGCTGCACGTGCTCTACAAGAGCCCGAGCACAATGAAGCGATTTTCCACGCCACTGATTCGTCTCCTGCATCTATTAAACGCATCATTACTCGTTTCTGTGCATCTCGAAGTGCCATGGAGTTGATTGTGCCAACGCTATTCAAATACAGCTTTGTGTCGTTCGACCAACAGAGAAAAAGACTTGACACTTGTTTTATAAACAACATTTGGACTCTTTTCTTCAATTCAAAAACTTTTCAATTTGATTATAAAAATGAAAAACTATCAGTGAGCAATTCTAATGACAATGTAACCTTAAGTCCAATCTCCAAAACAAATTTAGGCAAAAAAGTTATTTAGTTTCCTTTTAAATCGAACAGAAAAGAACCTGAAACGTTATTTCTTAAAACGTCTTTCATTTTAAGGTCGTGAAAACATTTATTTTTAACTACTTCTAAGATCTACTGAATCAAAAACAGCAAAGAGTTTTCCTTGTTCTTCTAAAAATGAATTAAACCTGAATCATTTCCTTAAATTGTCTAATTCATTCAGAATGGATTTAATATTCCTTGCTTAAGACAATGAGAGATTAAATACGATAGAAATCCATAAATAATTCTTTTCTGTGGGAATTTTTGTCGATTTCTTGCTCTAATTTACAGGTCATCTTTGACGTATTCTTTCTAATTTTATAATTTTTTTCAATAAATTTATTATATTTTAGATAAAAAGTAAAAATTCCAAATTCCAGTTTGACCCAACTTTTCTAAGAAATGAGGCTAATGTAATCAATCAGTCTGTATGTGTGTCTGTGTTTGAACGGCCAGGTGGATTTCAACCTTGGTAGGACTATTTTGAAATCTTTTCCTAATTATGAAATTAGCGACAAAATAGAAAAGGATTTAAAATATTTCAAGGAAAGAAGAATTAAAGTTCATTTCGAACTTGTTGTTATTTTATAAAAGAAACCTATTTCAGATTGTTTTTCCAAATCACGTAAATGGATTTTCCTTCTCACTTACAAAAGTAAATTCGAAAAAAGTGTTTATTTTGAAATCCCTGTGTTTAGAAAGTAATTAGAAAAAGAGCTGAATTCAGATTTTCATTGAGAAATTATAATGTCTAGACAATTAGACAAAGAAATGCACAAAGCATTTGAAAATCTCTCGTTTCAATCTTTCACTTCTAATGCATCTTTTTTTTTCATTGTTCATTCGATCCAGATCAGATACACTAATTTTATTTTATTTTATTATTTTTTTTTTCGGATTTATGTTCAAATCTGCTCTTAATAGATTCGCTTTCGATAGAAGGTAGCAGCCGTCATGTACATCACAAATTGCTTTCAATTTATCATTATTTGTGTTTAAAACTAATTCATAAATCTTGTTTGTTTTTTTTAATATTTTCAACTACAGCAGTCTCTCATAATCTTGCAATCACTTAATTTTAATCCTTTTTTTATAACTTCATGTAGGTTTCATTCGTCTCAGTTGATCCATTCTTGGACAGGGTTTTCTTCCAAGTATTTCTACTTTGAATTAAAGTTTTGCACACGATGTCCCTGAGCCATTCTGTTGTAAAACAAAGAAATAAACAAAGGACATTTTACACAATATTTTCTATTTCAAAAGGTTAATCTTTCCTCCAATCATCTAATTGCTACAAATTAAGAAGTGGTTCCAATGAATTTAAAGCCTACTTTCTGAAAATGTTTTAACTTTAAATCGTAGAATGATACAAAAGGCTATTCCTGTCTCAATACAACCATCATTACATTAAAAAAATTACCTTAAATTACCGAAATTGCATTAACACTAATCAATGAATGGATTAGATACAAAAGTGGTTCATTGTTAGAAGAAATAGAATTCATTCCGATGCTCATTTCTTCACAAGAATCAAAAGATTTCCAACTGAGACGATCGTTCTTAAATATACGTACGAAGTTTCAAGAAGATCATAGGTTTAAAAGTTATTACGCACACACAGACTGAGTGATTTCAGGAACCTCTTATTGGAGAAATATTGACTAGCAAGACTGCGCATGTCAATTAAAGTCAATAAATAAATAAATAAATAAATTAATTTCGTTTTCTATTATTAACCAGTCCTGAAATCAAATTCAGCAGACTATATTATAAAACTTATAAATTCAAATTTTGTAAACTGAGAATTTTACAAAAGAATTCTTTATATTATTAACAGAGAAATCCAAACAAAACGAAATGGAATCAAGTGCTTTTGTGGCGGCTGATCTTAGTGCTGACAGTTCCTCGCCACCAACGGAAAAATCAATGAATGGTTGTGAAGGGGTGGCGCAGTCATTGCTCAGCCGATTCACGGCTTCCCTCCTCGTAATTGCGTCTCATAATGCGGGCGGGTTTTATATTGAAACCGAGCCAGCGACAATAGATGCCGGACGAGCGTTCCCCACGCCCCCTCCCAGTGCTTAATAAAATGACACGTGCATGCCCACTGGCTGCCGCGTTCCCAATATCATTGGATCCACTCATGAAAATTTCATTGGATTGTTAGGGACACTGGAAAGAAGGGGGCTGAGGTGGCGGAAGTAATAAAACTAACCGGAACCGGAAACCAGGTCTCAAATGAATTGCGTTTGTTCGGATAATTGCAGAAATAAACCACGGCAATTGTTTACAAAATAGTAAGCAGTAATTAACTAATATGTAATGCAGTGGTTGCTAAAATACAGTGCTCCCTGAATCATTCACAAAATTTCTCCTTTCTTTTCAGAAATACTTTGAGTTGGCGATTCCTAATCCTCTGAAATCTATCTTAACTGTCTTAAACTGCGTAGCTTAATGTAAGATGCAGGATAAGTTCTTCAAATTTGCAAATTTTTATTGTTACTTTGTACAAACTAAACTATCCGCGCATAGTAAGCAGCACATGTGGAGAGGGAGTCGATTTAAAAACTGGCGAGGGGGTGGAACTAAAATGATCCTGAATTTGGACCCTAAATAAGCATTGAACTAAATATAAAAGAAATTAGTCCAGCCATTTTGGCGGGAGATTTCGGAGATTTATTTGACGGACGGAGATCAAAGGAAACGATTTCCATTGGACAAGAAATAAAACTTGACTTAATCCTCTTCACTCCTTAAAGGATCTTGTGTTAAAGACTCCCAGCGCTTCTTAAGTTGAGGCTCACCTTTAACCTCATTCTATTAGTTTTACACATAGACAGCCCCTGTAACATTGAAGTGGTCTCTAATCTTAACTTTTGTTGTCTCAGCTAAACTTAGATCCTTATCCTTGAAAAGTCTTCTTAACTTTTTCTCCAAATTTCCAATATAAGGAATAGTAATGTATATTGGTTTTTAGGCTTCTCTATTTTCTTTATATATATTTTATAAATGGTTTTCTTTGTATGTTCTTGTGATGGTATTGGCTATCAAAAAATTTCACGATATTTTTATGAAATCAACGCTACTTATGCATAAATACGCTTATTTAATCTTATCAAAACGCGCAAAAATTAATGGACTATTAAAAGGGATTAACATTCAATGTCATGATTGTGTTTAGAAGTTTTTCTTGGGAATTCGTTAAATTATTCCTTCCCATTTAGAAAAGAGCCTTAACTGAATCATCCTGAAATAAGCATACTAAGTTTAAAGAAGATTGTTCCAGCAATTCAGAAATATTAGGGGAAAAAGCACACACACCCATAGACTGAGTGACCTCATCACTTTCTTAGGCTAAAAAGAAAGGGAGTAAAAAACAACCTCTTAAGGTAAGTGAGGTTTAAGAAATTTCTTTGCTATTTGATCATCGAAAATTCCTTATTATAACAGAAATCCTCCTAGAAAGAAATTTCTGGGGCAAATAAAGGAAAACTGAATTCTATCAAAATACAATCAACCCTTGGACAGGTTTTGAAAGTTTTTGGTGCAAATCTTCCTTAGTTCTGACGAGACTTTTTCATTTCGTTTCCTTTCTCTTTTGAATTGATGATCTTTCAGTCGATCGAACTCTAGAACGTTCCATGAAACATTATCCGTTATTAATCCCGGCTGAGTTCTCATTAAAACCGGCTTATGAAGACCACTGACAGCTCCTCGTCTCTCTTCACAGAAAGAAGACAAAACACAAATGGCTGAGAAACATTTTTTCATTAGAAATTCATCTCGATTTTCCTCTAATTCGTGAGTTTTCTATTGTCGTTAAACCTCCTACAAATAATAATTAAACTCCTAAAATAATTTTGTTTTAAGAATAAAAAAGAGAAATAACATATTGGATCAATTTCATTCCGATGAGAAGAAATAAAAAACTTAAAAACCAAACTTTTGGAGAGAACAATAAATAATAGAAAAATAAATCGGATTATTAAATTGTAAATTAATTGGAAATATTAATAATTGGATTATTACTATTTCAAAAATTTTTGAGACATATATCGGTTGATATAACTTTATTGAAAATAAAAATATCTTAAATGAATATCAATCCAATAATAGTACCGTCGAACTATTAGAAAACTTAAATCATCTCATAAATGAAAATTTAAATAATGGGAATATCATATATATTACTTTCATTGAATAAAAAAAGCCTTCAGTAATATAAATCAGAATTTATTATTACGAAAACTTATTCTTATGGATAATAGAGACATTACTTACAAAGGTATAAAAAAATATTTAGATAATAGAAAGTTTAAATTTAAAATAAATAATTCTATTAGCAAACCCTACAATATTAAAGCGGGTGTATCACAGAGATCCAATTTAGGACATTTAATATTTAATTAACATATTAACTCAATAAGTAATTGTATCAAACTTACTAAAATATATATTTCTGCTGATGATGTTACCCTAATTTATTGTAATAAAGACCAAACTAATGCTTTTAATTTTCTACAAAATGACTTAAATAATGTGGCCAAATAATAATAATAATATGACTGTTAACTATAACAAAACTAAAGCTATATTATTGAAATGAAAATAAAATCCTAAACAAAGAACTGATTTTCACTATCATAATTGTAGAGATGAATCACAATACTTATAAATGTACAAAAATTATTTTGTAACTCAGGAAAAATACTAAGATAAAATATTTAGATCAGAAATTCACCTGCAAAATACACTATGATTTTATCATAACAAAAATACTTGTACCTCTTTTTTCATATTAAATTACTTATTCCATCTCAACAAAAACTAATAATTTTCAAATCTCTAGGGATTCGGTTTGAATTATGGCTCTGAATAGACTTTCCAAACTTTTATTGGATTTTTCATAAATTAATAATTTAATTTTTAAAATTTTCAAGAACGTTTATACAAATTTCAGCAAATTGTCCATTTCATAAAAAAAAAATGAGATTAGGAAAAAATTTTGATGAATCGATGAGGTTAAATGGAAAATTATTAACGCCTATAATCTGTCCAGCTGGAAATTTGTTTCGATATTTGGGCAAATAATTTTTTTTGAAATTCTCATCTAACTTAGTAATAAAGGAGTAAAATGAAAGCAATGAATAACAAATTGTAACATGGAAGAAACTTTTCCTTGCTGACTTGTATGTTTAATCTTCGCACAATGAAATAAATGATTCATTCTAATTTGTGGCAAATATTTGAACATTATATATTTCTTTCTGATAACAACAGTATTTCAATGAAAATGTAAGTGTACAATAATCACATTACAGCTTTAATAAGAATTGAAAGTTCAGTATAAACATATCAATCGGAACTGCATATCAGAGTCTCTACGCTATCAAGTTCTCTACGTATATCAAGTTCATCTAACATAAAGTAACACATATCACTCTTGTTGCAATTCCAAGTCTTTAATGAAATATTTAAATCATTTGTTTATTCAGAAGTTATCTGTATTCTATCATCATTCTATTTTCTTTAACAACGATGATTTTCACTAAAGTCTCTATCCCGTCGAATTATCGAAAGAATAAAATTACTTACTTTTGATCTTGTCAGAATATAGTAACCTTAGTTGACAGGTTACGTTACCGTTTTGCCTTATACTCGTTTGTACCATTTCGTCTAATGAATCCTTCAATCGAATCTCATAATGACGTCTCTGTTACATCCTTCAGAAACTCGCATTAGGCCCAGACTCCTGGCTAAATATCCAGTTGAGAAACGATATAAAAATCAAACATTAATGCAATTAATCTATTCTATCTCTGCATTAATTTCACAGAACATTCCTTTGAATAACTTCATCATATTTCTTTAGAAGTTCATACTTATCTTATAAGTTCATTGGTTGGACATCATAAGTGAAACGAACTTTTTTAACCATTTCCCTGATCCCATTTTCCTTACACATCGTTCTTCCCATACAGAACGGACGAAAATGCCTTCTTCATTCCCTTTCATTGTCTTTTTACAAAAAGACACTTCACTTATGTTCACAGCTAAATAATAATAGTCTCATAGATAGCATTTTCAACAAAAGATTATCAGTTCTCAATTGTTAACTCTTTATCATTAACAAAACAAAACAAAATCTGAATTATAAGGATTTGCATATTCTATTTTCATAGACATAAGAAAATTACAAATTTAAAGTACTTACTATTAAAAAAATATTTCTAAAATTATTTAATCGGAATATTTTATCCACCTGATTCTTTTTTTATATTCATACTCTTTAATAGTACGTTTACTTTCTCCAATGTAGAAACCCCTACAATTTAAGCACTCCATTTTTACGTCACATCTATTTTCAATTCTGTTTAATTTGTAACATAGAATATTTTTCGATTTATTACAATATTCAAAAACCAATTGAACGTTATATTTTTTACAAGAAGGGTAAAATTTTAGAATTGATTATATTTATGTAAAAGGTAATTATGAAAGCTTTATTTGTATTTGATGGTTGTTTATGATCCTCAGATGTGATAATCATGATAATCTGTTTATGTTATGATGATCAGAAGTGAAGAGTCCGAAGAAAGTAAACAATCAAATAGTAAATATAAATTATTTAGCCAAAGTAATTGGAAAAAATACGATTCTAAAACATTATTAAATTAAAAGTATTAAATATATAATTTATTTTTATTTATCTCTGATGTAATTGATGAGAATATCATTCTAAATTTTTATTAATTATCTTTTTTTATATATTAGATTATTAACAAAGCTAATTAATCTCCATTTCTATAATAATCTATCAACATCTTCACTACAGATATTCCTTAAAAATATTAGAATCCACTTCAAAGCACTGGAGAAAGAAACAACATATAATTTATTGTTCTTTTTTTTGGGTGAATTTCTTATTTGATTGTTAATTGGTTTTTCATTTAATTTTTACTTATTGTTTATTTTAATGCTAGATTATAATGTTTAACGTTGAATACATTTAAATTATTAATGTACTTTTTCTAAAATATACTTCTTTTTTTCTATAATTTTGTACTCTAACTTAAAAGGAAAAGGAACATCGTCCTTCTTCCAACTCCAAAATAAAATAAAATTAGTTACAGTCAAGAATTTAAACAAACAAAACGTGATAGATGAACTGTAATGCTTTAAAAAAATTGTCTTCAATAAAAAAGAACGTTTTATTAGGGATTTTCTTATAAAAAGAACGTTTTATTAGGGATTTTCTTATAAAAAGACGTTTTTATTAGTGATTTTCATATAAAAAATACATTTTATTAGTGATGTTTTTATAAAAAAAGACATTTGGGTCCGAGATTTGAACATTATTTTGTAAGAATGCTTTGAGCATTACAGTTCATCTATCACGTTTTGTTTGTTTAAATTCTTGACTGTAACTAATTTTATTTTATTTTGGAGTTGGGAAGAAGGAGGATGTTCCTTTTCCCGAGGTAGCTTGAAAAAGAATAGGCCGATCAGGCTATTCGAAATATTGCATAGGAGGATGATGTAGTTAAAGAAGTTTGTGGTAATAAATAATTTACGTTAATTATGAAGTATTTATTTATGTAAGATGACTTTTGTTATGAAATTTGCTTCGATGAAATGGTCAAATAAAAAGATTATTTTTAGTCAATTGGACTGAATTTTAAATTGTTATTCAAAAACACCAGCGTCTATGAATAGAAACCACTTTTTATTATTATTTAAGTTTATATTAAAATAAAATTTAAATAATAGATATTGAGTCTCTTAATTTTAGTGAATTCCTTTTTAAATTCAATTCAACAGAATTTCATTGTTTTATCATTATAGTAATTTTGATATTTTGTATTATAAAAATTACTCACATAAAACAAATTTTGTGAATTTGTCTCTCTCTGCTCCTAAACTATTGTTTTTCAAAAATATATTTATTGGTTATTTAATTCACTAGTGTTTAATATTTAAAATTTGTAAAATTGTGCTTCACAAAAAATAATCTTTTACCCCACCCCCCTCCAAAAAAAAAAAAAAGATAAAAAGAAACAAGAAGATTCTGAAAGAATTTGAAGCCTACTTTCCTTAAAATATTCTTTCCTAAAATAATAAATATAATAAAAAGTAAAAAATCTCTAAGTGAATATCTGCAGAATATAGTTTTTCCATTTGCTGAATTCAATTAACATTAATTCTAAATTGAATTAAATTTCAACACAAATCAAACAACGATGGATTAAAAGCGGATTAATATATATAGTTAATTAATTAATATTTAAAAGAAAATAATACAAAACCGCACAATAACTAATCAAAAACAAAAAGTTATTTAATTATTGTGCGGTTTTGTATTGTTTTCTTTGAAGTTTTAACTTGATCAGAACGTTAATTATGATTTAATTACTATCATTTTATTATAACAGATTCTTACCAAGCTAAGCGGGTTGTTAGGGTGAATTTGTTTTGACTCTCTATTATTCTTAATTTGATTTTTCGATGTATTTGAACTGAGGGGTCATTGTTTTAATTGTTTGTCCGTTTAGTGTATTGTTCCTTTTCACTGAGCTAGGTTAAGCTGGGCGGGATCGGGCTGAAGAGGGTGTGGAAACCCAAAGCGACACCATCTCCGATTACCAGCAAACTATCCAAAATAAGCTCACTGATTTTTTGTTTATTTTTTGTTGTAGTTTAGTTATTGGGCGGTTTTATATTGTTTTCTTTGAAGTTTTGACTTCGTCCGCAAGTTAATTTTGATTTAACTATTAATTAATATTGAAGAACAAAATTTCACTGTACTGCTTCTAATA
>JAFIDM010010028.1:44460021-44494427 GCA_023159025.1 Thereuonema tuberculata | reverse complement strand
AAAAAAGGGCAGAAAAAATTTAATCCCCGCTAGCCCCCGCTTAGCTTAGGATGGATTAAATAACAAAAGAATACATTTAACAACAAGATTTAACGTGCGAAAATAATAATGACAATACAAAATAAACCATACTCGCACATAACTATGGTAGGAACCCAGAAACAGCTGTTCTGGATTCCCGGTGTCGAAAAATCCAAAAACAGATCAGTGATTCCTTTAGTTATTAGTTATGTGCGAGTATGGTTTATTTTGTATTGTCATTATTATTTTCGCACGTTAAAACTTGTTGTTAAATTTATTAAATTGCCTACGTTTAAATTAATTTTATAATTTTTATATTAAAGTGCCTGAATTCGTTTAAATTTAATCAATTAATTATGAGCAAAAAAAAATGGAATGCGTAAAACGTAGTTAGAGTGGATAATTGGAAATGAATCGTCAATGGGAAGGAGGTATTTGTGTTGGAAAGAATTTCTACGCAATATTAGCGTTACAAGAATTTTTAAGAATGGAAGCGTCTGAACTTAACAAATTACAAGAAGCTGGTAATTGACTAACTGTTGACTTCTTTAGATCGCTTAGTAATATTATTTTTTGAATTCTTCTGAAGTTAGAAACGTCAACGGAACGGAAGCAAAGAATGTCCTGTTTTTCAAATATTTTGTTTATTCGTTAAGAATGTGTCTCCAAAGTTCTGTGTTTGTCACGTTAAGACAAACGCGAGCTTTTCAGTGGAGGAGCTTTTTGGTCGACCGCCGGCCCACCTGGGTTCGGTATGTCCCGTGACGTAGGACGCGTCCCAAAATAAGACACGCGTTGTAGATTTTTTTGTTCTCTTTACCCCTTTTTCGCAGGGTGAGTATTTGGAAGACGAACTTCAAAGATTCCGAGAGGGTTTTTCAGTTCTAATGTATATTTAGGATTAAAATGATAGGAATTGACTACGCTAGGGGATTACGAAAGAACATATGCACACATACATCATATAACAGATTCCAAGAGATTTTGGTTGGACATAATATTTACATTATCCAAATAGCAGTTCATACATACCTTGAAATTCAAGGCGGCGCGTCATAACATCAAAAATATTCCGTTATTGATGATAAATTGGAACAAGACATAAAAAAAATAAAAAAACAAAACAAAAACAAACTGTAGATAGAGTTTAATAAGAAGTACGAAAGAACCAAGTGTTACATTTTTTGTTTTCAAATTTCTCTTTTCATTTTGTTAATTTTGTTATAAATAAACAGTTTCCATTCACTGAACAGAAACAGTATCCGTTGTCAGAAAAAAATCAGAATCAGAATTTTATAAGTTTTAATTTACTTGAATTGTATTAAAATTATAAATATATGTAATACGTAATATATTAAATACATAATTGGGTAAATAATTATGTAAAATACATAAAAAAAAAACAGATTATTTTTTTAGTTTTAAGGTAAATGTTTTACATATTCTATTCTATATAATATAAAAGCAAAGTTAACAACAGGAAGTTCTTTAGAAAATAAATTAAAAAAGTCTGCAGGAATTGAAAATAAATCCAATAAGAATTAATAATTTCCTGCGAAAAAATTTGAATGAGAAAATAAAACTGACTAACATTAAAAGAAGAGATGGGCTTTTGATTAATACCATTCTTAAAAATGATTTTTCATCGTGAAATTATGATAAGCGTTCACCATAAACTTTTAATAAACTTATAATTTTGTTTCTATATTTATTTATGAATAATACACTGTAATTTTAAAGTATTTGATTTTAATCACTTTTATTTCTATTTTCAATTTTTGTAATTATACTCAACTTTATTCAAAAATTATAATATTTCTTGATTTATTCTTGACATTAATTAAATGTCTTTAAAGACGAAAAAACAAGAGACAAAACAATATTACGAAAAATGTTATGTAGAAAATATTATATTTACAATCGATGTTTTTTGCAGAGATAATCCAAGAATGCAAAGAGTTTTGTAATGAGTAGATATATTAGAAATAGTAAGTTTGGTTTATTTTTATAAAGGAATTCATTATTATATAGAATTTCTATCACAACCAACTGATGGGATTCTAGAATATTCTAACAGGACTTCTATTAATTAACAAAGTTAAATAAATTTATTTGTTTTGTTTTTTTATTTAAAATAGTAGAAACCGGCTTTTCTAAATAGAAACAAAATCAATTCTCCATTTTCTTAAAAAAGAAAGAAAGAAAAAAATACAACAATTAAATTCGCATTATTTATTTAAATTAGGATTAAATTTATTCGAATCAAATCCAAGGTGCTTAAGGATTTATTATTCATTGGTTGAAACAACTTAGATTTTAACAGAATTATTGATAAAATCCAATGTTTTTCTATGAAAATATTTTCGCGCGCTAACTTCTGGACGAGGACCCATTGCAAAGTGAGATCGTCCTCGAATCTTCATATCAAGTTTCAAGAAGATCCATTGCGCAGTGGACGGATGCACCTGCTGTCCTTTAGTGACTGACTGGAGAAGCTTCCTTTTCTATTGAAAAATAAGCTCAAATATTATTAAAAGTGAAGTAATAAAAGAAGCTTGTTGTTGTAAAGTAAACCTTATTTGATTATTACCTTTTTTTATGTTTATTGTTGTTTATTCGATAAACACTTTATTATACAAACATACCTAGAATTAACAAGAAAATAATTTAAATTCTGTTTCTACCTTATAGAAAATGTGGAAAATTCGCTGTATATTTAACAAAAACCATTTGAAAACTAAACATTGATGTAGGTCGTTTGGTGTTTTCTTTTAAAGATTAGATTCAACGTAATTGTATTCAAAATCATTTAGATGATCATAAGAAACCTGAAATTAGAACCTTGTCATTCCTAACGGGACTCTAACTTTTATATTTAGAAATAAGTAAATAAATAAATAAATTATTATTATCATTATTTCTTTCTCAAAACAGCATAGACAGAAAACAAACAAGCATTGTTATAAATTCCTTAAAAAAACATAATTTATTACTGAGTGTGTTAAAAAAAAAAGAAATGAATAAAAACAGAAATATTTCACTTATTAATATTCATTCTGTTGGTAAGAAATAAATGGAAGACCAAACACACAATATCCAGTAAATCATATGTAAATCAATCTTGTATTACACATCAATATTATCAAAAGTATTTTTGCAAGTAATAACTATTCAATGAGGTTTATAAATAATATTACATCTAAAACTTTAAGAACCGATAGATTGGTGAATATGAAAAAGGCTAATAATAATAGCGATAAGAAAAGTGATAAATATATTTCCATACCTTTCGAAGAGGAGTTAAGTAGGAAATTGGCTCCTATTTTAGAACGTGTTAATATCAAGATAGCTCATAAGGATAAAAATACTTTAGGGAGTATATTATGTGTTAATAAAGGAAAAATGGATAACTTAGACAAAGATGGACTAGTATGATTGAATAGTAAAAAAGCAGATACATTGAAGAAATGAAAAGAAGGTACATATTGGTATGAAAGAGCACGAGAGGGCAATTAATCAACGAAATGTACAGTATCTAACGACAACACACCAACAAAAAACAGGATATAAATTGTTAACAAATAAACCAATTATTTATGCTACTGAACATGATCATTATCTAAGAAAATTCTTTGAATCTTCGATTATTAAATCGCCTAGAAGTTACAACACAGATATTTCTATAAACAATGCATTAACTTATGATCTTAGATAATGCGTTACATGCAGCTTCATGAATAGTTTGATAATTTGTAAGTAATATGTTTGATTGTTGGTTTGGTGTATTGTTATCATGATTTATATATTATTGTAATAATAAATACTAATATGTATTTGATACAATGTTATTATTGATGTTCCTTTGCTATTTATTATTTGTATCCTTTCAGAAGCCTTTTTGTTTTCTGTTTTTCGTTTACATCTGAAGATGAGCTTAAAGACCTCGAAACATGTAATGTAGAATGATTTATTATTTACTGGATTTTGTGTATTTGGTCTCCATTTATATTTCACTTATTTCAATTACTTTTTTGAAAACAAAAATTGACCTTTAAATACTTTTATTTCAAAATCAAAAGCAATAGAGAAATAAGACATTGTTTTATTAATATAGAACGATTTCATTTATTTCCTAATCAATAATGGATTTATTAATATATTGGAAGAAGTGTCCTGATTACCGTATCTAATTTGATACGGTTTCCCATCTCAGGTATAAAATGAATCCTTAACTAAAAACTTATATTAATAAATTTTGTTCCATTCGCTAAGACTTTACATTATGAATTGGAGATAAATTGATATTTATAATATTATTGTACATTTAATATCATTTAATTGTATGAAAAATCAGTTTAGATAATATCAGAAAATAATGGGCTCATCTTAGCTCTGAATACCGGAGTAGGGTTCTCAAATGGGTTTCGTGGTACTGGACAATCCAAGTTTTCTAGGGATTCTCTCAATTTCGCTGCACTAATTCCACCATTCCTTCTTCATCATCCTTTCCGTTGGGGCGAGTATAATAGATATGTGCTTAACTTCCCTGCCACCCACATTCATTACGCACAGAAAATACTTCGCTTAGTGATTCAAGACAGTGTTCTCTCCTGATCAAATTGTTTCACCGTTCTGGCAAAGGTTTTGCTTTAAATAGTCCTTCCGACTTAAACATACCTATTCAATTTCTCAGTGAATGTATGTCGTTGTCGATCTGACTAGTGTTTTACTGGAGTTAGTTCATCCAGGATTTTCAGGCTGTGGTTATAAATTTGACAATGCTCTGTTTGAAATCAAGTTAATGTCATCAGTCATTGTTTAATCAGGTTTTTTTTTTCTTCCTAAATCACAATAGAACAAAGAATATTTAAAAATGAAAATCTAACAATAGTAAAACATTGAAAACTAAATACATTTAAAACATTCTAAATGGTGTTGACTAGTGCTATCTCAAAATAGCTATTTCAATGAACGATCATCGGTTGAGTCACAGTAGATAACAAGGTCTCAAAATTCACAAAATTTATATTTTAAGTTTCTTTATTTTATTTAAACTGTATAATTTTTGATTTTAGTTTGGATTTGTGGAAGGTCACATTTCATTCTATTTAAAACATTTAAAACATTTTTTACTTCTAAATTTGTTTACTTTTACTTAACTGTCAGTTATAACAAAATGACAAAAATTAAAGTATATATATATAAAGTTATGTATATATATATATATAAGTTAAAGTTGCGATCAGGCCCAGAGGACCGCGCAATGCTGCTGGAGGGTAGGCTCCAGAGATCAGAACCTACGGGACAAAGTTGAGGACGGGGGGTCGGCCCGTCGCTCGCCCGCCTTTAACTCCCGGGAAAGAAACCCGGTACCCATTCTATAGAGGGCTGGGTAGACCCTAGGGCCCGTATGGAGGAGAAAGAAGCGTGGAAAAATTCCCGTCCTCCGCCGAGGCCTGGAATCGAACCCGTCACCTCCAACCCGCAGCCAAGCACCCTTACCCACTCGGCTACCGGGCCCACACATATATATATATATATAAGTTCAAATATTAATAAATTTGAAATTAAGTTCAAAGTTAATTTTGTGTTTAATGATACAATATTGTATAAATTGCACAGGTCGACCATCACTAATCCGGCACTAATTTCGGCTAGCGTAATTTCCCTGGTCATTGCACCAACGCGCTGCTACTGTTTGATGGCGTCACTTGCAAACACAGACATGCCATTGCAATTTGTTTTTCTCCATTTATTATTATGACCTACTCACTTTTAATGGTTCCAAGGAATAAAGGAAAAACCTTCTTCACTTTGGAAGCGTCAGTGATGAACTTTCTTGTGTAAGTTTACCTGTACCATTTATTTTACCTGTGTTTCATTAAAACTTAATTTATTTTTTATTTAATGTTTCTTTTTTGTTTATAAATCAAATTGTACTGATTTACGGAATATTTTAAAGATGCGGTAAGATGATTAACAACAGTTTATATTCTAGCCTAAACTTCAGTGATCCGGCAAAATCACTAATCCGGCACCCTACCGGTCACAATGTTGCCGGAATAGTGATGGTTAACTTGTATAATGACGTTTATAAATATCATGTTGGATCTGCTTATTTCATCGCTGTGATAATAAATCACTCGCTTCCATCGGTCGCTGACTGTAAATCTTCACTCTCTAAAGTATAAATTATAATAATATCCGTTTATAATAACTGATAGGCTGTAACTTCAAAAGAAGTTCGTGAAAGAACATAAAGCCTACAATCCACAAAATATTGTTACTTAAAATTTCTTTCTTATTTTCTTTGTTTTCTGTGTTTAAAGTCAAGAAAAAGGAATGAAAAGGAAAAGCTTACATTTAGAGGAAAATTCTAATCTCTACAAAACAGTTTTAAATAAATGAACTACATTGGAGCTACAAATAGGATTAAATCATTAATGGATTAGCTGAAAGGATTAATTCTCATAGTTTAAGACATAAAAATGGACTGTTCGATGCTTTTCTCGATGAGGATCCAGTTATTTTGACTCCAAATAAGTCACGAGAATTTCCAACAGGGTTTTTTCAGAAAATGAAAAATTAGTTTTCAACCGAATTGAAATAAAGATTTTTTTGTTTTTGCCGTTTTCATGGCTTTGTTATAAAAAAAAAAGAAAGGAAAAATGATAAAAAAAAAGGACATTTGAAGGAAAGTAGGCTTTTAGTTCTTTGAACTTATTCAATTCTAAATTCATTTGAAAAATAGAAGACGAAATAAACTTTGCTAGAGTGCGCTCTGGAGTTCTCTGGATTGGATTCAGCGACTTGCTCCTTAATTTGTGCAAGTATGGGTGGGAGAACAAGACTGTTAACTTCTATGGAACGTCGCTGATCCGCTGTTCGCTAAGCCCTAACAATTGAATAACGTGTAGTGAATGCGTGCTGTAGTGCCTGTCTGTATCCTGTGAGTTGAGTCCCTAACTGTGTAACAGTGTAGAAGTCGCGCATAAGAACCTGGTTCATCTGTGGTGACCATCGGATGCGCTGGCGTGGTTTCCCAGTCTTGGTGGTCGCCCGCTCTGACACAGACGAAACACTTCCGACTGTTCGGGCTGGATGGTGTTGCCCGGGCATTGCGGTAGCCATACTACAGGATGGGGTGCCACTTTCTCCACCACCATCTGCGGGAGACTGTAGTATATTTTTAAAAAAAGGAGGCCTCTGCCTAACCCCCGAACTCGGGTGACTTTACCCTACGCCACACCCCTCGAAGGACTGAAGACTCTCTTTCTTCCATCTAGGCTGCATTTTAACATAGTACTTAATCACCAGCATGCTATGACTTATTTACAAGAAAAAAAAAAAAAAAAAACAGAAAGGAAGTCCAATAACATTTTCCTTTTCAAAATGCATATCATAAATAAATTCTGAAATCGTAACGGATTTTTCCGTTCATTTTGAATTAAAAGTTGCATTTGAGGTAAAACAAATTCGGTTGTTATCAGTTAATGAAGGCTATTTATTCAGATTTTTTTCCCAAACAAAAAAAAAAAATTACAAACTTAATTCGCATTTAATAACTATTTCATAGTGAAGAAAATGATATCTATTTCCTTTGGTGGAACACTGTTAATTATTCATCAATTTCTTGTTATGAATTCTTTTCCTTATATTTCTATAATTCTTTTTGGACATTTCTCGTTGTCTGATTTTCAGAAGATTTAACGTTTTGTTTGTTTATTTGTTGGTTATTAAGAATGTTAATTGCAACTTGTTTTATCTCACTCAAGAATGCTAGATTTCCCAAGAGGAAATTTAAAACAGTTGCGTTTTTTCTCTTTGAAATAGAATGAAAACAGCGCCATTGAGGCTTCCTTTTTAGGAAAGACTGAAAACGAGAAAATTTCTTCTCGTTAGATAAATCTTTTCGGCGGCCATGTTGAATTGGAGGCAGTGCTGGTCTAACAGCGTCAAAATGGTTGACACTTGGAAGCTAGGATTCATTGAGATCAAGATGCCCACACAAGCACTTACTTACAGTTACACCAATGTCAGTAGCAGAGTTTTTTTGGTTGTTACTGATGTCGATGGGGGTCTGTGCCATCTATTTGCATGCTGGGCGTTGTTTCATACGCGCGAGAATTGCTGGAATAAATCTGTAGGTCGGGAATGATCGCAATTCCCTTAACTGAAGAGGAGAAGCTGATTTAAGGCCCGCCGTCGCCACGTCGAACACAACGGGCCTCTCATCGACTTCGCCCAGGGCGGACAAACCAAAGGCGGACAATAAATTTTCGTTCGGCAAAATAAAAAAATAAAAAAAAGGCATTTGAAAATAGATGGGGCTGCAAAAAGGGTAATATACCCTTTGGAAGATGTCATCCTCAGAATGGATCCTCTGTCTATCCATATGGGTGGCCTCAAACAGTAACAACTACTGCATTTCTATTACCATTAGCCTTTACTACTAATAATAATTAACCAAATCAAAAACCAAGAAAAAGAACTTAGTTTCTACTTTTCTTATCATGTTATTCTTTATAATTTCTTGTGTTAGTTTTCAGTCGACACAAATGAACTTTTTCTTCTTTTTTATTATATTTTAGGCTTATCAGATCACTCAGTCTGTTTGTCTCATCTTCCTCCTCCCAATAACATTTGAACCGCTGTCGTGAATAAGTACTAGAACAAATCAACTTTTCTATTTGAAATCATTTTTTTAGGAATTTCTTATTAAATTATAACAGCTGAATATATAAAAATAACAAATTTCCATTTTATGATCAGATTAATTTAATCAGCATTTTTTACAAATTGATGAAAAGTCAATTAATTTTAATCTTATTAAAACTCTCTCTAATCCGCTTCGGAAATGAACGGATTCTATTTTATTGTTTCGTTTCTAATACTTTTCTGTGATCAACATTTCTTGGCATTCATTTCACGACAAGAACTCACTTGAAAATAAATGAAATAAGTTATTTCAGTTCCTTTGAAACCCACTTGAAGAAGAACATTTCTAAGAAGAATTCCTTCTTCTGCTATCGAGCATTTCCAGTGGGTTTTTAACTGCAGTCAATTGGACTTAATCCCACTATTTGAAATAACTCAAAATTTCAGCTTTATTGGATAAATACGTTTCAGTTACTAACGATGGAGAGTGAAAGACAGTTTTCTTATCTTCTTAACACTTTCGAAAAGAATAAGAACTTAAAGCCTACTTTCTTTTAAAGATTATTTCTTTTTTTTTTTTCTTCTAAAGTTATGAAAAACGAAAGGTTGTCTAATGGTTCCATTCGCTTCGTTTTCTTAAAAGAAATTAATTAAATTTACTTAATTCTTGAAAATCGGATTAATTTTAATCAAACCGCGTGGAATTGATTTAATATCCATTGTTTAACACAATGTGATAATAATAACCGAAATAGGTAATAAATTCATTGTTCAAATTCGAATAATTTTCTAAGGAATTTTCATCTTCTCCTTCTCGTGTTAATTTCTTGAAAAGATTTCCAATAGAAAAGTCCTCCAATAGGCAAATCAAATTTCATGAAGATCTATTCAAATGGACTCTCACTTAGAAAGGAAGCTAAAAATAGACAGTAAAAACAGAATATAAAATTCTATGCTTAGAATAAGAGCATCAAAAGAAAACAATAATGTTAATAACTATTTTTTAATTCCTGTGACACAAACTTCTATTTATTTTTATCGCTTCTTCTTATTCTCGCTACTTTCCCCATCCCTTTTTTTTTCTTTGTTCTTTTTCTTCCGTTCGAATGCCAAAGTCGTATGTTTATCGGACCGCTTTCAATTTCTGTTGGCCATCTTTCTTCTTTGCCTCGCCCATATTTCTCTTCGTGTTGGGGTTCTGGGTTCGTACCCTGGTCTCGGGTCAGTGGGGATGTGTACTTGGCACCCGCGTATACCCACACCTCTCTATCTTGCCTTGATCTCCGTCTTCTAAACACGCGTCCGTAATGGCACACCAATCACTACACCTGTTTTATCTTAGACAAATTCCTGCCATTCGTTTTTATACCGGGATTTCTTTTTTTTTTTTTCGTGTGGATTTATTTTTTGCGCGTCCTTGGAATTTCTTTTTTTTTTTCCTTGATCCGTTAAAGGTTTTGAAGAAAAGATACAATGGGATTATCTTGATATCTTAATCGAAGGAAGGATTTAGACCAAATTAAATAAGAAAGAACATTAAGTCTACTTTCCCTAAATCGTTTTAAAAAAAAAAAAAACAAAGAAAAAGAATAAAAAAGAAAGCTTTATTTTCCGTTTTTTGTTTGTTTTTTAAAATCTCTTTTTATTATATTTAATATTTTTATATTATAATAATATCTGCTGAATACTAAAGTTTTCCATTTTCTGAAAAATTCCTTTTCAAATCGACTGAGTTTAAATCTGATGCCAAATCTTGTTTTTCTCTGTTTATTCGTTGATGTTGATTCCACCCCCTCTTGACCTTGTTTACTTCGTGCAATGGATAAGTGACAGTTGTATTAAAGTTCTTTATTATTTTAAAGTTAAAAATATTAAAAGGGGAATTGATATCCAATGTTGAAGACTGACTTTTTAAACCTTCTTATTTCTCGTCACGTTTCCAAAAGCTCGATTTCTTTCAATAAATAGGAGTTGTTTGTTAGCAGTTTAAAATTTACCTACCCCTAAACACACCTACAATGTTTCAATGAGCATTACCTTGGAATTTAGGCGAAAAACTAAATAGAACTATTAATACTCTTCTAAATAATATTAGTAGCTATTTCTTGTGAATAATATTCTTCTTTTTTGATTTGACAATATTTCAATGTTCTCTGGGTCTACAATTCGGTTTTTTTTTTGGAATTCTTGAAGAATCACTATTTGATCTACTTTGCTTATTTCCATTTTCATAGTTAACAATTAAATATTCTTAATGATAATTAAATTCTCTTAGTTTTTAATAATATTCAATTTCTCAATCATTTTTAATAAGAATTTTTCAGTATTTTTTAAAATTCTTCTTGAATAAATGAATCGAATAATCTCTGTTTCTATTCATGCATTAAAAATTGTTTATTACTAATGCCTCCAATAAGCATCAATCTTTTTCATCTTTTATTTTATAGAGAATGTTTTACTAATGGATTATGGTTGTTCTGTTCCTTCTGATAAATTTCTTTTATTGTTTTTGTCATTGATGCGTTCTAATATATCTCCCCACAATCCACCCACTTTACTTTATCTACAGTAATACATACATTTATTTTTCTTGTGTTTTCTGCTTTTATTTTTTAAATTAACTTTTTACCTTTAATTCTTATTATGGCAATATTATTTTTTCTATCAATATATATTTCATTAATGTATTTGTTTACTTTATATTATGAAGATATGGGAATCGAACGCACTAATTTCCTTGGAAAGTGAAGATTATCAGCAGATCACTCAGTCTGTCTGTGTGTTTGTTCATCCTTTTATTAACAAAATTAGATGAATATACATTGAAAAACCTTGACATTAATATTGAGGAATCCTTTTCGAGATATTAGAAGGTGGAAGAAAATGTAAGACAATAGAAATAAACAGAAGAAACTTTAGAACAAACAAAATTGTTTAATAAGAATAAGCAAAGTTCATTCACGAACTTCTTCTCCTTTTCCTCTAACTTAATTCTTTGTAAAATCTTTTTTAGATTCTAAACAATAAATTTTTTATGAGTTAAAAATCAATTTTACGTGTCGTGGATATTATTAGAAAGAGCCAGCTGATTCGACACTTATTCACAGTTAAAACATTTAAAAGCTTAAAAGGATAAAATGACGTACGTTTCGATAATCTCTACTCTCAGATTTCTTTGTCAAATTATGTTAAAAAACCCCCTACCTTGAACAGATCCTCCCTCATTGGGAATCGTCGGAGAAAATTTTTGTTAATGTTTTAAACCACGAATATTAATCCATTTGGCTAATCCATTTGGTTAATCCATTTGGCTAATCCATTCCTTTGACTACAAAAGTAATTCGATTTAGACAATTGAAGTAGTTAACGCATTCCATTATCAAAAAAAAAAAAAGAAGGATGTTTTTGAAGTATTATTTCCATCAACCACCGATGTTCACAAGAGACAACTCAGTTATTTATCGAATTTAGTCACTTCCTATCACAATGTTAAAGAATGGTAACATTCAGACGAAGATTGTATCGCCTGCAAACAGAGTGGCCATGGCTGAGTCCCAGCTGCCGACTAGGGGTTGATTTTTCTGTGTCGTTTCCATCTGGTCCCAAGGACAAAAAGAAGTTCTACCTTCTTTCTTGAGACAGGAAAAAAAGGGGTTTATTTTTAAACATTCTTTGCTACAACGGAAATATGGAAGAGTGAAGAGAAAAACCGGAAGAAAGGTAAATAACTGTCCTCCTGATACTAGCTATACTTGATAATAGAAATGCACTTCCGACTCTTTGAAGAGATGCAGAAAGACATGAAGTTTCTAAAAGAATTTACAGCCTACTTTCCTTAAAATGGTATTTTTAAAAATCTCTTTCCAATTAATCTTTTTTAAGTTTTGAAAACGATAAAAACAAATACATCTACTTTTGTTTTCAATGACAAAATCTACTGAAATCAAACAATTCCAATTCTTTCTTGTTTTTCTGAAATTTTTGAAAATGTAATTAGTAACTGAACACAATTGGAATCGTATCAGATCAATGGTTTTCCTCTAAAATTCCGTGGAAATTCACTGTTTAGATTCTGATGCTTTTCTTTAGGAAGTTTTGACTCTTTATGGATTAATAAGGCCTCACTTTAGAAAGATTTCAAAAAGAATCGTCTCTAGTTCATAAAATAGGTAGATCAACTTTTAAGAAGATCGACACATCCGTTCAAAGGTTAACAGACTGACTCATCGATCAGCCAATAGGAATGGAAAATAAAAATGTTACATAAAGATTAGCTGAAATTTCAATTTACAATTTTTTACAATTTTCAAGTGTTAAGATATTTTTGTTTTCAAATAAGTCGTTTGTTAAAAAGAAGCGACGATAGTTTCTCTGGAAGAAACCAATCAAGATATTCTGAACGAGTTCCTTAAAGACAGATTACGAATTTCTTTTTTGTTTTAACATAATTGTAAATAAATACTTCTTTCACATCTCAAAATATATTAAAAAATGTATTTAATCCGAATTTTCGGAAGAATACTAGTTACTTCCTTTTTCAAGTTTGTTTGACATAACAATAGATTATC
The DNA here is from genome assembly GCA_023159025.1 of Thereuonema tuberculata. Taxonomy (NCBI): domain Eukaryota; kingdom Metazoa; phylum Arthropoda; class Chilopoda; order Scutigeromorpha; family Scutigeridae; genus Thereuonema; species Thereuonema tuberculata. The sequence continues at coordinate 44,481,180 of JAFIDM010010028.1, read as the reverse complement.
ATGTGACATCAATACATATTTTAGACATAGTTAACAATAATCCAATTACATCATTAAAACCTACAATTATATAACTGAAAATAAACATTATTATTATAATAACAAATTAAAGAATATTTTATGTCACAAAGTTAATGAGAATGATCAAAAAGCCAACATGGGTTTAATTTATGAACTAGAGTTTCTAAATTGTAATAAAATTTACGTAGGAGAAAGCAAAAGAACGACCCATGAAAGAGCCCTAGAACATGTATATTGTATTAAAAATAAATTATGAGATAAATCAGACGTAGCAGAGCATTGTTCTCAAAAGGGTCACTGAATTAGGGATGAAGTTAAAATTTTAATATCAGAAAAACATAGCAAAACTAGAAAATTATTAGAAAGTTTAATAATAAGAAACACGAGGAATATAAATTTTAATAGATGTAATGGTTTAGAAATCGAGAATGTTTTGGTAAAATTAACTAGATAAACAAAAACAAAAAAAGAAACATAATAATCGCAGAATTCAAACAATTATAATAATAATTTTTATTTTCAGTTATATAATTGTTTGTAGGTTTTAATGATGTAATCGGATTTTTGCTAACTACGTTGAATTAATTGAAGAATTCGAAAATTTATAATAATAACGTTTATTTTCAGTTATATAATTGTTTATAGGTTTTAATGATGTAATTGGATTATTGTTAACTATGTCTAAAATATGTATTGATGTCACATGATAATGTATTGTTATGTCAAACAAACTTGAAAAAGGAAGTAAGTAGTATTCTTCCGAAAATTCGGATTAAATATATTTTTTAATATATTTTGAGATGTGAAAGAAGTATTTATTTACAATTATGTTAAAATGAAGATGTGAATTGAAGGAAAAATATGGAATTGTATCGTATGATGATGATGTCTACTATCAGGGAGTTCTGCTGCTAGGTTCTCATAAACTATTCACCGACTTTTCGCGGGTGATTTCTTAAAGATCTAGTAGATCGTAAACTATGATCCTCCCAGATTTTGAGAAAGAACTAAATTAACATGTTCACATAAATGAGGCAATTTCTTTTTCCAATCGAGGCGATTTATTCTTGAGTTTTACTCCCGATTTCTCTGCATAAAATTCCTCAATTTAACTAATAAGGATTTGAAACAGAAAGCGGAACAATATCCACACGAGATACTCTACAAATATGACAATGATGCATATATCTGGGGGCACGGTAATGCCCCCTCCAAGACGAGCCGAAGGCAGGAAGGGCAGTACGTACCTTTTCTCGAAGCGTTTCGTCGTATTTTCGAACCTTCATAGCTTCGGCCTGGATCATACCAGAGAGCTCAAATTTTCAGAATAAGATGCAGTTACCAGACTAATGAAATATGCTAAGTTTCATTTATCTAGCGTTTATAATTTTGATTTGATTGAAACCTAAAAAATGTCGATTTCGTCACTCACTGACTGACTCATGATCATCAAAACCTCTAAGGTACTTCCTGAAGTCCTAGAAAGCTGAAATTTGGTATGCAGGCTAGGATTAGCATACAAACAACAACAAAATTAAGAAATCCGTAACTTTCACCCTCCAACCCCTCATAAAGGGGGGGGGGTCTGGTTATGTATTATCGAACCCTCATAGCGTCGGCCTGGGTAAAACTAGAGAGCTCAAATTTTCAGGATAAGATGCAGTTACCAGACTAATGAAATATGCTAAGTTTCATTTATCTAGCTTTTATACTTTGGATTTTATTAATACCTAAAATACGTCGAACCCTCATAGCTTCGGCCTGGATAATTCTAGAGAGCTCAAATTTTCAGGATAAGATGCAGCTAGCAGACTAATGAAATACGCTAAGTTTCATTTATCTGAATAGGAAGAGCAGTGGAACCTCCATAACTATAAACTAAAAACATTAAAACACATTAAAAATAAAGAAAAAGAAAATTCATGTGCTGCGCTCTGCCAGCTTCAAATGAATTTCTTATGGCATCAAAATAAAGAAAAAATGCCTAAAAGATATGTAAACACATTAAAATTTGAGACCAATGTTCATCTGACACCTCAAGACAAGCCTGTTTCACGCTTATTAGGCGATCATCAGTTGAGGGTAGTCAGAATGAACATTTGCAGGTCTCATAACGGAGGTGACTTGGAAGTTGAATAGGAAGAGCAGTGGAATCTCCATAACTATAAACTAAAAACATAAAAATACATTAAATACGAAAATATAAGAAATATTATTGTTGACTACATTCATTTATGTAGAAATTATAGTTGGATAATGATATCATATATTATTTGTTAGCACTATTGTTTTTTTAAATTAAAAATAAATTTGTTCTTACTTAATTGCCAGAACTCGTTGATAGGGACTCTTTGTCCCTAACGAGACTGTACTGTATTATCCTTTCAAAGAAAATAAAAAAAAAAAATATATATTATTATCACATGACACAGTACAAAGACAACATCTTTGACTGAATTAACTTTCCCAGAGACCTAAAGCAGGGCGCACACGATGCAGCTTTGGGCCGAGTTGCATGTGCAACTTTGGGCCTAGAGCGTTTTTGGAGCTACATGGCCAAAGTTGCAATCGGAGTTGCATGGAGAAAAAGCTGCAAACGCGAGGATATCTGCTCGGTGCAACTCCGCAAGCTGCAAGGAAGCTGCATGGAATTACCCAATCACAGTGCAGCGCTGGAATATGTCGGTCATGACGTCAGCCCAAGCGGGAAACATGGCGTCGTAACAGATTTCCTTCGCTTGAGATGGGAAAACAGCGAATACACAATAAATATCAGAGTTTTGCGAGTTTCTTTCACACATAAATACAGTTTATATGTAAATGCAGTAATTTAATGCGGCGGAATGTATCAGAGCTTTTGAAAAACCTAGATTTTTTGAATTTTTTAACCTCGGAAGCCGTGTTCGCAATGAATTATGGGATTGCCCGCTGGTCCGAACGGCGGCGCAAAGAATGTTGCATCGTGTGCGCCCTGACTATCGTTTGCAACCTTTTTTGTGCAACTTAATTGCAACGAGTTGCACAGCAAAAGCTGCATCGTGTGCGCCCTGCTTAAGAATTGTCCAAGTATCTTCGCAAAATATTAGTAGTGCCTAGTAATGATGTTTTTTGCAGATCTCTTATTGAAATCTCATGAAGTTGCAAGCTATTAAAGTGTTTTACAAATTCCTTAGATAAAGCACCAAGGGCACCAATAACTATAGTTGTTACAGTGGCACGTTTGTTCCATAAACGAGAAATTTCAATTGTCAGATCCGTATATTTTGTGATCTTTTCCAGTTCTTTCTCAACAATTCTTGCATCTCCAGGTATTGCCACATCTATTAGAAAAACATCTTTCCTTTCTACTATTGTTATGTCTGGAGTGTTGTGATCCAAATGACGGTCGGTTTATTATTATTATTATTATTGTATCAAAAAAGTTTCAAACCATGGGATTCCCCAGCTAAGACAATATGGCGGGTCAAGAACCAAAGCACATATTGCCAAGTGAATAAAAAAAAAAAAAAAAAAGATTGGAAGAATAGTTAGGGATGTGTGCTTGTGTCCATAAATTTCCGAACTATGCGTGTTGTTGAGTACCACAGCCTTCTTGAGTTGTGCATAGTGTTTTTATGAAGTCCTAGTGTGCTGAGGCTGTGATGCAATGTGTGAGGCACCAGACCAGTAGCGGACAGGATGATGGGTACAACACGTACTTGGTCCTGCCTCCACTGCTTCTGGAGCTCGTGTGCTAGATCTGTATATTTACTTATCTTGTCAGCGTGAGTTTTCTGCATGTTCTTGCTGATGGGAACTGCAATATCAATGAGATAGGTCTGTTTATTGACCTTATCAACAAGTGTAATGTCAGATCTGTTGTGATGTATAGTTTTGTCTGTGTGGATGGGACGGTCCCAGTACAGCTTATGTGAGGGTGACTCTAGTACGCTTTGTGGTGTGTACTTGTAGTATGGGACCGTGTTCTTAATAAGTGAGTGTTTGTGTGCTAGCTGTTGATGAACGATCGATGCTACCTGATTGTGTCGGTGGAGGTAGTCTGTTTGGGACAGAAGGTGACAGCCTGATATTATGTGGTCGATCGTCTCATGTGTAGTGTGGCATTTCCTGCATCTGTCATCGTGTGTTTTTGCGTCGTGTAGAATGTGTTTCTTGTAGTTGAATGTGGGGATGACTTGGTCCTGTATTGCGATCATGAATCCTTCGGTCTCCCCAAACAGCTCACCAATCGTCAGCCATCTGTTCGACGCTTCCATGTCGACATGAGGTTGGCTGAGTTTGTGGCGATGTCTGCCATGGAGTTCCTTACGAGCCCATGAATCACGCAGCTGCTGTGTGTGGGTGTCCGGAGTGGTGAGGAGAAGGTTAGAGAAGGGTTTGCGATGTCCAGGGGTGTGAAGTGTGTGTCAGCCTTGACAATGGCTGAGTGGAGTGAGGAGTGTTGTGCTCTTTGGTGGAAGTGTACTTGTTTTTCGTGTAGGGTGATGAGATTGATGAGTCCTCGGCCTCCCTCCATGCGGGGAAGAGTCATCCTTTCCGTAGCGGACTTGGGGTGGTGCATGGTATGTTTCGTGAATGTAGTGCGTATTTTTGTGCGTTGTAGTGCTTCGAGTTCAGTGTTTGTCCATGAAATTATGCCGAACGAATATGGTAGTGTGGGGACGGCAAAAGTGTTAATGGCTTTAATTTTATTTCTGGCATTGAGTTGTGTTTTGAGGATGTTGTGAACGCGAGCACGATATGTTTTCTTGAGTACGTTTCTGATGTTTGTGTTGTCAATGGCGCGCGCTTGCTGGAAGCCCAGGTACTTGTAGGTCTCTCCCTCTTCCATGGATTGGATGGCCAACCCATGGTCCATTTCAAAACCCTCCAAATCCGTAGTCTTCCCGCATGTTATATGTAGCTTGCGGCATTTGTCGATTCCAAATTCCATCCCAATGTCTTTGGTGAACTGGGTTGTGACTTGTAGTAAATTAGTAAGTTGTGCGTTGTTTGTGGCGTAGAGTTTAATATCATCCATGTAGAGTAAGTGTGTGATTTTGTATGGTGTCAGAGTGCCTGAGGTAAGCCTATAACCGTGTTTTGTGTTGTCTAGCATGTGGCTTAATGGATTCAAGGCGAGGCAGAATCAAAGAGGACTCAAGGAATCTCCCTGGAAAATACCTCTCCTTATGGGAATGGGGACTGTAGTGATGGAGGTGTTGGAGGTGCGTAGGTGTAGTGTTGTGTTCCAACTCTTCATCGTGGCATCCAAGAATGCCGTGATCTTGGGGTGTACTTTGTAGAGTTGAAGAGTGTACAAAAGCCAGGAATGGGGGACTGAGTCAAATGCCTTCTTGTAGTCGATGTACGCGATGTGTAAGTTCCTATTCTTCGCGCGCGCCTGGCGCAGGATTACAGAGTCAATAAGGAGTTGCTCCTTACAACCCTGGGAATTCCTGCGACAGCCCTTCTGCTGTTCGAAAAGAATGTTATGTATCTCGATGCGTGTGTAAATTTTGTCTGAAAGGCAGGAGGTGAGGAGTTTGTAAAGTGTGGGGAGGCAAGTGATTGGACGGTAATTTGCAGGGTGTGCTGTTTCAGTGTTCTTGCTCTGTAGGTAAGTGACACCCTGTGTGAGGAAAAGAGGCATATGTTCTGGGTGTTGGATTATGTCAGTGAGTGCAACAGCGAGAGTAATATCATGGAAGGGCATGAAGGGTAAGTGTTCAGCGAGTTGTTCTTCATCTGTGATCCATGGTGCTTTGTCATTGTGGGGGATGGGGTTGGACCACAGAGACGACCAGTATTCATGTAATGCCTCGCTGGTAGGTGTGTTTGTGTTGGGTGCAGTGGAGGGAGATGAAAGGGATCTGTAGAATGTTTTCTCATTGTTTTGGAAAGTATTGTTCTGTTGTTTGCGTAGAGTGCCCTGTTTGTATCTTTGTAATCTTTTTGTAAGTGCACTGAGTTTTTGTTTTAGTGTGTCGAGATGTTCCTGAACCTGGTTATGATGGTTTGAGTGTGAAGGGCGAGTGTTTATGTGCTTGAATATCTTCCTGACCTGGGACATAAGTTTCTTTGTTTTGTTTCCTGCACAGTATTGTGTGAGCCTGGCTGTCTCCTCTAAGGTCGCTGATGCGACCTTCAAGGCGACATCTCCAAGGGAGGATGTATTCTTGTGACCGTGCAGTGGTAGGTAAGTGGTGTTGTTTGATTCCAAGTGCCCGAATGGTTCCCTGTGCCGCGCAGTAGAGTGTTGTATGTATGTCTTCTAATGTTTGGATATTGTTAAGGTGTTGTGGGATAGTGTGTGTGTTGAGATGGTATATGACTGTGGCGAGTTGTTTTGATGTGTGTACTTTGGGGAGTGGAGGTCTGAGTGTGGGGTCTGTGCCTGTATACTGTGCTAGTGCGGTGTAGAAATTATCATGTGCTGCTTGTTGTATTTCATTAGTTGTATTGTTGGGGAATGTGGACTGAGGGGTAGAGGCTTCTGAGGCTTCTGTGTTTGCCATAAAGGTAATGTCTTCTGGTGGGGTGGGGTGTGGTGTCCTGTGGTTGGATTCAGCGACCTCTTCCCTAATTTGTGTAAGTATGCATGGAGGAATAAGATTGTTTACTACTATAGAACGTCGCTGATCCGCTACCCGCTGTTCGCTAAGCCCTAACGATGGATAACGTGTGGTGAATGCATGGTGTACTAAAATAATATTTAATCCATTTAAAGTTTTTTGTTTATGGTAATAATTTACATAACAAAAGGTTATGTTTGACGGTCACTTCCACTGCGCAAGTAAAACAAAACACAAATTAATGTGTGGTAGTTTAAATGTGTAAATTGTTACACAGGCAGAGTAAAACTGAACTATTAAAGTAAATAGTTGTATGACTAATTGGAGTGGTTTTTAATAAAATGACTGAAAGTACAGTAGTAAACAATAGCACGTTGTTTAACGGCAGAAACTATACGATATGGCGCATAGTAATAAAGAATCTGCTGATGAATATTATTATTATTATTATTATTATATTGTGTTATACATTATATTATATTATTAATACTCTCTGTATTATAGTGCAATTTATACATTTTTTAAATTTGTTGTTTAACAAAAATGATTATGTAAAATACTTTTTGGAAAAAATTCTGGATTTTGTTTTCTTGGATGAATTAATAAAACTTTTGCTTTATTTTGATCATTATCATCCAGCATTGTATTTTATTGAAATCTTCTTGTATTTCTGTGGCAGCTCTTTGTAGGTTTTTCTCATTTTTTATTAAAATTATATAATCTGCAAACATAAATACTTACAATTTTTTTATTTACTCAAATAGGTCTTTAATATAAACAATACAAAATAAAGTTTGATCTTTAATATTTTTCTTATCATTAAGAATTTCTTCAAGAGATACACAAATTTTCAATTACTGTTTAATAATATTTAGTTTAATTTCTCTAATTTCAAGTTTTTAATTAATTTTTTTATATTAAATTTTAGTTGGACTCGGTGGTAGAGTGGGTTAGGGCGGAAGGTAACGGGTTCGATTCCCGGCCTCGACGGAGGGCGGCCCCATTGGTCCATTGTGAGCCGCCCCAAAGGTGTATTCGTGGTATCTTTAACTTTTTTAACGTTAAATTTTATCAAATCAAAAAGCCCTGCTTAAATCAATTCATAGCAATAAAGTAAAATTAGTTTTCGAAATCCTTCAATAATCTTCTTTCTTTCGATCTCAAGATTGTAGACAAATATAAATAAGCACTTCAACTCATCACAAAAGTTTTTCAATATTTATTTAAATACAGAAGACAAATTTTCAGGAATCATATTATTCCCTTTATTCTGGCTTGATAATATGTACGATTTTCAGTTTTTTAATTTGTCTTCAGTTTTTAAATAAGCATTTAAATACTTTTGTGATGAGTTGAAGTGCTTATTTATAATTATTTTTGTTTATTAATTATAAGTTCGCTAATATTATCTATTAATGTTACAGTACTTCTGTTTTTCTGATATACATTGATTTTTAATAATTATCTTGATTTAATAATTCTTTTATTTTATTATATAAATATGATTATACTATTTTATTTATAATTGGTTGAATCGCTAATAATAATAATAATCTCTTATATAGTTTTTTAGATCTGTCTGTATCTCTTCTGTAACTCTTCCTTTAACTTCTACAATGAAACATCCGCGACAGGAATCAAACCTGCAACCTTCTGATCCAAAGTCATCAATTAGGTCACAGGGACTACATTAAAAGAATTTTTAAATATCTCTTACCACTCTCTCTGTTTGTGTGACGCAAAGAGAGAAGAGCCAGAGAAAACAAAAATAACTCCTTAATTTTAGTCTACTAGAATAAAATTTAAATTTCAAAAGTTCATTTTGTTTATCCTACTACAAATGCAGACCAGACGAGCTTTAGATGCAGAAACTCGCCATCAACGACGAACTGAAGAGTCGTTAGAGACATTTCTCGACATGAATGAAGAAATTAAAAATAATATTTAAACAGAAAAAAACTTCTACATAAAATACTCTGTCTCAACTCAAAAGCCGTCACATTGTTCACCCATTGACGTCTAATAATAATATGTTTATAAATAGTTTTAACATTTTTGTAGACTAACTATGATTTTTAATTGTTCCCGAAGCATTTTGTTAATATTAAAAAAAACAAAAAACATATAAATGAGCCGTTTATTTTGAAAGTGGCCTAAGTCCATTTTTCAATTTTTTTTTTTTGTTAACTGTAGTTACGTGTGCAAATTCCACGTTAGCTGTCATAGACCACATTTTGCGATTGAGCATAATACATATAATTGAGTACAATATACTCAATCGCAAAATGTGATCTATGACTGCTATCGTGGACTTTGCACACATTACTACAGTTAAAAAAAAAAAAAATTGAAAAATGGACTTAGGCCACTTTCAAAATATACGGCTCAATTACAGTAAAGCCCCGATTATCCGCGAGAGCCGCGAATTTTTTTTTAAATTACGAATCTCAAAAAAAATAAATTTTAATCCAAGTCAACAACAGGGAAAATACAATAGGCCCTACAGTGCGAAGGTCGAAAATTACTGACAGGTTTATTGTGCATGTAAAGAAATGGGGTGGATCTGGTGGCTTTACATTAAATGTTCTTTAATAAATTCTATTTTAAATTAATACACAGTTTATGTTGCTATTTACTGTAGCTAAATTTACACAGAGTATCGGCTTGATACTTAAAATTCTGTTTTTACTCAAAGTATTATTATAGTCAAATCTACCTCACTTATTCTTAGGTTCGGTTGACTCTTGCGAAGTTTTCTTTCTTCATGCTTGATTTGCTGATAGATTCTTCGATCTTCGACGACACACGAACAGAGTAGAACTACGGTGGCTTCTCACGACAGACGGGTTCTTCATTTCTTCATTCGGCGACTAACGCTTCATTCAACTCGGCGACCAACGCCTCGTCCCCGACTGACGCTTCCTTTCCGACCGCACCGTTGCCTCTCGTATCTTCTGTCGAACTCACCTCTCTCGTGTCAGCTATCGAACTCCCCCTTTCGACTTGTAGCAGTCCATTAATATCGGGGTTCGCCACCAGCTTAATTTGCATATTTTACTTCGCAAATTACAAAACATACATAATTTAAGAGATTGCAAATACACATAATTATTTAAATAAATAAACATAAATAATTATAACAAAACCTCATTACAGTGCATCGTAATCCTATAGGCCTTCTCGGAATTTGTGGATGAGTGGCAGGCTCTTACTCTGCAGAATATTTTATTCTATTTAATATATTTTAAAAGTTTTACATATTATGTTTTTTGTACAATAAAGCGTAGTTTTTAATGGTGAAATATTTTTTTCGTGTTTACAACTCATTTTTAGTCTTTTTTCGGGTTATCCGCGATTTTCGTTATCCGCGAAGCCCTTGCCACCCAATTCCGCGGATAATCGGGGCTCTACTGTATATGGGTTTCTATCAATTAGATTTTTTTTTTAGCAATGGTAAAAACCTACAGCATTTATAAGGCGAGCAAAAGGATGATTCGAATTGAGACAAAGAATAAGATAAGTGACTCAATAGATTTATAGAAGCAATGTAAATTAATGTAAATTTTTGTCACTCAATTATTAGTGGAAAAACAATTAGTTAAATAAGAATAGTGAAAACTCCAAAGCCACGGCAGTCTATAAGTTGTATATTACATCGTCCAGATAGTTTTCAAAATGTCGTAATTCTGCCTAGAATAACACATTCATGTCGTTCGGGATTAATTGTAATCCAGAATGAGACGACTGAATTATTCTACGCAGAAGAATTAATTGTGACGTAATACGCCAAGTCAAATCTAAGGAACTGATTGAAATTAGAGAAATGCTTTTCTTTTTTTTTACTCAAAAGAAGTGGTTTTTTTTTTTTGTCTGTGAATTAAAAACGCGAATAGAAAGGATTTCATTCATTTAAATAAAAGTGATTCTGAAGAAAAAAACGAAGAATCTTTTCGATTCCAATATTATAATTCTGTTGTTAATTAAAATCGAGTTATTGTATTTTTGTATAATTTTATGAGACAGATAGTCTTGGACGAAACAGCCTTACCATAGACTTCTTTTTAAAATTAGTGGCCTGTGATTTTATAATGGGGATAGACAGGAAAAAAAAGTTCAATAACTATTCCTGCAATATAAATTAGACAGTGAGTAAAAATGTTATTGGAGCCGTAATAAATACATTCTGAAGTCGTTAAAGAGTTCAGTTAAATTCAAGGGATTTGAAAGTGATTGAGACAAAGAAATTGCATTGTTATCATTTACTAAAGGCTAGGAAATTATTGATTGGAAAAAAACAAAAAAACAAAAAAAAAATTAATAAGATCTAAATTAACCACTTTTTTATTTGCCGCGAAATTCAATCTATTTCCTTTGACAACAGCAGTGATCTTCTGCAAAAGAGATAAGATATTGTAATTGCAAAATTAGTGACGGAAACTGAAATCAAGCCTGAAGCATTAGTGAAATTAACGAGAAGAAACAAGTTAGATTCTATTTTTTTTTCCCCAGTTATCTAAGAATTGTTTATTTTTTACTCAGTAAAAAATCCGCACAATTCCATTGGAACCATTCTTGTCACCTCTTTTCCCCCATTTATTTATCTATTTATTTATTTATTTATTTATTTATCTATTTATTTATTTATTTATTTATTTATTTATCTATTTATTTATTTATTTATTTATTTATTTATTTATTTATTTATTTATCTATTTATTTATTTATTGGGGAAGTCATTACTTAAGAATCTAGATTAGGTTTAATGAACGTAGAGTTACTCAAAAACAACCTAATCCTCTACTTTACTAAACTTAAAGATAAAATTAACTGCATTGGAAGCTGTTTGAACCAATATCCATTCAGAACACAAATTTATTTACAAATTCGATTTCAAAATAACAATAATAATTAATTTTATTATCCAGGAGTACGAGTCCTAATCAAACACACCTAAAGATCTAAAACACACATTGATAAACAAGATCCTAAATAACGTTTTCTGACTCACATCGAAGTCTTAAGTCTGAAGTGAATTATTTCAGACGAATAAATGACCTTCCAATGGATGAGCTCATTATAAGCTAAAATTCCAAATTTCAATTCCCCTTAACAGATAAATTAAATTATTTAAGCCCCAAATAACTTATCAGAAGTTTAAATGAATAACATAACAATTACTAACATTCGGTCAACAGGGAAATAAGTAGGTTATGGATTACAAATATAATGAACATTATCTTAGTCTACTAATATTAAACTATTCAGTTTATTCTTCTATTTAATTCTTCACAACTTCGTGATTCGTAAGACTAAAGGTACAAGCTATTCTTAAATAACTGACTTCGGTCTTCATCTTGAATGAATTCAGTCCACTTGGGTAAAATATACATATTATCTTAAACTCTAGAATATCCTGGGATCGAATTGGAACTCATGGCGCGAAACGAAGAACAAAATACAAGTAGATTCTTCCCATCTGAAACCCACTCGATAGCTTTTAGTTGATCTCTATATTGGATGGAACCAACTTCTTTCTCAAGTCTTAATCCTGCTTTTTCTTAACTCCAACACTTGAATTCTAACAAGTAGAGGTCATGATAGCGACAGACAGCCAAGGGTACAGCAGCTGTGAGGGGTCAAACTTAACATGATGGTTTATGGGAAATCACTTATAAGTCACTGCAAGAGGCTTATAAGTAGCCTGCAACCTTAGATACGGATGAGACAGACACAACAAGCAGAAATTGATTGGAAAATAAGCAGGAAATTGTTATTGATTATCTTCAAATCAGATACAATCGATGTGAAGTTCAGAGAACAGGGCGTGCGTAAGACAGATATTCGGTTCACAGTGAGCACATTTAAGTTAAAAATTAAACACAACACAAAAACATATAACAAGAAAAAGTCCCTTTAGATGTGAAGAGAGTGTAAGAAGTTGAGTGAGAGAGAAGGAGAGAGATGTGGAGAGGCAAAGAGAAAAAAGAGAAGTGAGAGGCAGCAGAAAGAGGTGCTCTGCGTGTCTGGCAGGCTGACCTGTTTCAGGACTTGACCGTCTCCTCCTCCTCTCCTTCTGACTGTCTGCCCTGCAAACTCAGCCAGTGAACTCCCCCCCCCTGGGACAAGCTTTCAGGAAAGGTGCCACATGCCCGGCAACACTCCGGTGACGCAGTCATACCCTTTACCTTGTCAGTGAACAGAGTATCTGTCTTTCGACGCCCTGCTCTCTGAACTTCACATCAATGATTGTATCTGATATGAAGCTAATCAATAACAATTTCCTGCTTATTTTCCAATCAATATCTGCTTAATGTGTCTGTCTCATCCTTATCTAAGGTTGCTGTGACTTATAAGTGATTTCCCATAGATTTCCATAGATTTCCCAGCTTGTTAACTTTGACCCTCATAGCTCTTATACCTCTGGCTGTCTGCCGCTACAATTTTGGTGGTTGACTTAGTTATGGAAGATCTTTCGAATGCACATGATCTGAACCGGCAACTCCGATGACGCTATCGTGCCCTTTACTTGTAAGAGGTTAGAACTCGATCACCTCCAAGTTGTTCCATCCTTTCTCTTGTAGGACTTCCTTCTGAATATCTTCTCATCAAATCCATTCCGTAATGCATTGTCCTCCTCCACAGACACAATCTATTCACCTAATAGACGCTTTTCAATCATCTTGTGTTGCCTTTCTCGGGAAATTGTTCTCCATATTAACATTAAATTAAAAATAAAGAAATAATTAATATTAGACTTAAATATAAGAAGGACAAAATTATTTTAAAATCAAGATTAAAATTATATTAAAAAGCAAACAAACCATGGCAGCATCGAAGACCTCTTTCTCTTATTATTATTTTTTTCCGTCCCTGTGGCAATAGTTACACAGACGGAAACTCAAAATGTCATAAAAATATTATTACTGGAGTTAATAAAGATTTACTGATATATTTTTTTAAGAAAATAAGATAGATATTGTGGGAGGATTATATAAGAATAATTGTCATTGAGGTTCCACACAATAAATTTTCTAAACGGCATTTTAATTTATTTACTTGCCTGTACTGGTTTAGCAGAGCATATTAAGTCTTTAAGAGTAAGGAGAAAATAAAAGCAAAATTGATTTAAACTTAACTTGTTTTATAATCATTAAATATTTACAAGATGTGAAACAGTTGTTTCAAATAGTCTATGAATCACTGAAAGTTCACTGAAAGTTCTTTACTTTAAAACTTAAAGTTCCTTTAAATCTTTCTTAACATCAACTGTTCAATTAACAACGTTAATAAATGGCTATTTTCATCTAGTGTGATAATTACTGAAGTTTATCTTAATGTGTAAACTCATTAACACATAGAATTTTCTTATGTCTCATATGTCTTTTAACTTGTATGAGATGGCTATAAACAATGTTCACGGTATGTGCTATAATATTACTTAATTATATGAATGTTTAAGTAAACTTGATTTCTCCAATCCTTTCTTGACTAAACATTCTAGTATTATAGTCTTTACCAAAACACTATAAACAGTTTATAATCATAACTTGAATATTTCAATCAAATAATCTTTGACCTCGTTGAAATAATCTTTAATATAAACTTCTTTCTAATAAACACAAATGTTCCTGTATAAATACTTAAATCCTTTCAACTTTACAGTTATTTAACTTTAGTTGATTCAGTCCAACATTTGTAATAAGTCGATTTCCCTTGACTTTAATAAATCCTAGCATTAATGGTTTTGCTTGAAATAAATAACTTTACTATTTCTTTAATCAACGAACAAATGTTTATGTGTTGGTAATGTTTAATCTTTAATGTTCATTAGTATATGTTCCGCTTTGTCCTAAACTCCATTTTCTTGTGTTCGAAATTCTATCGTTGGCTCCATTTCCAAATTCTCGATGGGTGAAGTAAAATAGAAAATCTACTTACAAAAGTTCAGCAACTATCCATCAAATTTTCCGTCAATCCCTGTCAAACGTCGAAGATAATACCTTAGCATAATTCCACTTTGGGTCCGCCAGTCCTCATTTGCGAGATTCATCTTTGGGCCTAACCGTTTATTAAGAATTAATTTAACTTTACCATTAATCCTTACTTATTTAATTCTCAAGGCCGTCCGCCTTTTACTGAACACAATATGAGTTTAAAATCAAAACTAATTTATAGCACAATCGGAAGGAACTCATCCGATTCCCATTTTCAAAACCTTAGCATCCTTGCTATTTCGGTTTTCATCGTAACGCCATTTTTAGATCCTCTAGGATTCACCATTAACAATTGAACGTCCGCGTTCATGCTGTGTTCAACACATCCATTGTTCTCACGTGCTTACACACAACAAAAGAACATGCTCTTAACTTTCGGTTTTAATGAAAATAAAAAATATAAATATTTCAAAGCCTTGATGTTAGTTTTAATTTAATTTTATCAGGGATTAAAAATTGAATTTCTCACAGATATTACAAAATATAAATAGCTGTAATGAAAATTTAATCCATTCAATAACCCTCTATAATATAGGATAGATTTTACAAAAATTAAAGTCAAATTAATACAAATAAATAACTATTAAATACAAATTAATAACTACATAATGTTGGAACTAAATTTCTACAAAATACACTGAAATGACTGGAATTTCGGTGTAATTTGATTCGTTGTTTAATATTCATTAGAGTCCAAATTCTTTTATTTTGATTTTCCTCTAATTCAAAATAACCTATAAAATCCCTCTCTAAACCGATGGGAATGATTTCTTTGACCTTTGGTCACGTGTTTACTTACGAGTCAATTGAAAATATGATGACCTTTGTTCAGTCCCCGCTATGGGATGAGCCATAAGTAAATAAATAAATAAATATTTTAATTTCACGTGACTGAACGTTCCAATCAAATAAATTACACTGATGACTGTGTCGTGGCCCGTTTTTCAATCCGGGGTTTCCGAAACTTCAAACTTAATTTTAATCTTCAGCGAAAATAGGAAATAATTAATTTGAATGGTTCCTCTACTGAAGAGGATTTAATTAATTACAAACTAAGTCAGCTCCTTCATTTCAATGAGAGCTCAACACCGAAGCATCGGTCTAATTACTGACCCCCGCCCTCACTCGTAAATTCATCACTCGCTGAATGTCTTTGCGGCCGAGATGTGAAAATGGTGGGATTATAATCACCTTCTCCTTAAGTTAGTTGACTCAGCTCAGAAGGAATAATGGACTTACAAGTTAACTAGATTGGGATTCTTTTTCTAGGGGGGTTTAAACAATGACTTTTATTGACAAAGTCACGTCTCTGTCAGGGAATAAAAGGAAAAGACATCATAAAACAAATAACGAAATAAAATGACATTAAGTTGACATTGACTGTATGGATCTTATTAATATTACAATGTTTCTTTATTGTTCAGCTGGGAGAGAGCATTCAGCGCTGGGGGATCGGTTTTGAGGACAGGTGGGATGGGTGGGATTGTGCAGAGCTCATATTTTGGGATGGACCACAGTTCGTATCCAGTTTTAAAGACATCAGTCTGGTTGTTTTAGTGAGGAGGATCATTCTTATGTGGTGGGAGGAGAGCGTTTAAGTTGAATCTATCGGAGTTTGAGGTACAGCATCGTTTTAGCGTTGTCAAAGGAACAAACACAAGAGTCCCAAAAACACTTCCTACGTTCAATCAATAATAAAATCAAATGAAAGGAAATCGACGAATATTTTTCCATTTATTAAAGCTGTAATTTTTTCTGTGTAAATGAAGAGAAAATTTCTTACATTTTCTTACAAATTCAAGCTATTCCATCAAAAATAAATTTATTTTTAATATTACAAGATAATAAAAATAGATATTTAAGAATAATAATCGAATCTTATTAACATTTACTCGAAATAAAGCGAATATTTTTTTTTTAATATCTAAAAATAAAACACCATGGAATTTTCTTCTGATAAATCTTAACAGAATTGAAAGTTTAGTCTTAATGAAGAAGAAGACCGTCACCCATTTAGCAGGTTTTTGGTGCCTGGACAACAACATATACATTTGACCAAACATAGAAAAAGAAAGAGAAACAGAAAAATCAAATTTTCCAAATCCTTATTACAAAGAAATTAAACCAAAAAGATAAAAAAAGGTTAAGCCAAAAAAAAAAAGAAAAACTCAAATAGAACAAAAAACAAGAAGTAAGCCAGGCTAATCACACAATAAGGTATGATCTGGTCGGTAGGGGCCCACCCAGAACAGCCCTCTGGACTGCCAAAGGCCCTATCCAAAGAGCCGGATAATGTTCGGGCCTCACCCTCCCCATTGACCCATCACATGATCAGCCCGAAAAAAGGGGGAAAAAAAAAAGCATACAACGAAAAGGGATGTCCCCATTTAAAACGAACAGCGGAAAGGTCTTCGCGTCCGGCGGCCACTGCCGGACGACAGAAATGAGACGTAAAAATGTAGGCCTTCCCCCCAAAAGTAATACATGTGTAAGATGTAAAAACAAAAAAAAAGCAGAAGTGATAATTTTAAACAATAAGCAAACAAAAATGATAAAAAAGGTTACTATTTGTAATAAAAAAGAATAAAAAAAAGAGGTTATCTGGGCATAGGGAAATCAATAAAACATTAAACAAAAAAATCCCTACACGTAAAACCCCATAATAGTTAAAACATTAATTATAGTTTAAAATTTAGATAAGAAGATGCAGGAAGAGAACCAATAAACACATTAATCATTACCAGAAAGGGTCATGTTATGAATAAATAGCATAAAATTGTAATGGTGTTTCAGTACTCTTTCATCTAAACAAGGAAAAGGCAGCCCTTTCTTGATTAGAAAAATCCTAAATGATTCCCTGAATTGAATACGACGTGGATCCTGACAGCGCCAAAGCACATGTTCAGGATCCTCATCTTCAATCATATTACAATATCTCAATCGCAAAATTTCTCCTCTACCAAATCTAAAAAGATCAACATTAAAATCCCATGCCCAATTAAAAATTGATTTAAAATAAAATCAGAAGAGAGTAAATCAACTCTCACTTTTTTAATATAATTAAAAAGCGGACGTCCTTTAATGGACTATTCCCACTGTTCCTGCCACCAGGTCATTTGTTTTTTAAAGTTCGTAAGATACGTATAACATCTGGGCATCGGGCAAGTGTAAGTGATGTCATCCAAAGTGGTGGCCCGTTTTGCCTCTCTATCTGCCTCTTCATTGCCGGGAATGCCTATGTGAGCTTTAGTCCAAAATAAATTAATATTCAAGTTGTTATTAGATAATTCTTTAATAGTGACATATGTATCTCTGGCTTTTCTATTTAAATAAGAGCATCTAGTGATTGAGCGGAAAACTGCTTGCGAATCAGAAACAATCGCAATGTTCATATCATAATTTTGCCAGAGATCAGCACACATAGAAACTGCCATAGAAATGGCACCCAGTTCCGCCTGATAAACTGTTGTATAATTAGGTAAGCGTTCCCTGCAAATTTCAAAGATGTTACCTGAGATATCTTTAAAGACAATAGAGAAGCCAACATGGCTATCCACCTTGGATTCATCAGGAAAAACAATACTATTGAAATTCCTAATGTTAATAATGATTGGATCCAAATCAGCCGGGTGTAACCAAAAATTTGGTAAAACTCTTTGCTCGTAATCAATGCTGTTGATCCTTTTATAATGACTAGAAATTTGGAAGGCCTGTATCCACATAGGAAAAACGCCACATAGTATGTACAGAGCCTCAGAAGAGACTGTCCTATAAGTACGTGCAACAGAAATAAGGAAGGGTCTAACTACTGAATCAAGTGCCATCTTCATTTTAACTTTATTAGCGGTTTCACCTCAAATTTCGCTGAAAGTTTAGCTAAAACAGTTGGGTTTTTTTTAGTAAATCCTCAAAACATGGCTTTAAACTGAACTTCAAAGATAAGAAAACTAAAAAAAAAAAATACTTTAAAATTAAATAGACACGTTTTGATATAATAATAAACCAGCAAACATGTAAATTTGACACAATTTTTAGTGATCACGTGACCGTGAATTTTTAGTGAAATGTAAAATAATTTCCAATAAAAAAATGATTTTGAATAAGTTCAAAGTTTGACGGTATTTAGAACCTACTGAATAAAGTAAATTAATTTTGGGGCATACTCTGGTTTTTATTTCATACTGATATAGTACACGCTTTTATAATTCTTATATTTAGCTAATAAATATTGAGAAATGTTAGTCTTATTATTGTTGTTACTTTTGGAATGTTTTATAATAATCGTCTTTAAGGAATATTTTTCTTAGGTAAATGAAGCCAATGAAATGAGTGACTCAATGAGCTGCTGATGGACAACCACTAACTTTTCATTTATTCTCCACAGTTAATGGATTTCATTTTTTTTAAATATTTTAGAAAATTTTTATTTTTCACAAATCGTAAAGAAATTTATTAGGAAGAAATGATTCAGAATTGCCATTTATGTTTTATTGATAGGAAATGGAGTTTTAGGAAATCAGTGTTTTTATTTCTTACTAAGTTTTTAAACTCGTGGATGGATTTTATTAAAAATTTAAATGCTTGGAACGATCTCCTTTTTAGATTTGAAAACCGTCAATGTCGAAAAAAATCTTCTGTGATAAAAATTCTCACAGAAGAACCATTAGATAGGAAACATAAGTTTTAGATAAAAGTGCATTTTATTTATTTAGTTATTTAGTCGTTAAGTAAATAAATGAATATGTGAAATTTGAGAAGCGTTTTTATTTCACTTTCTTTCTTGTTCGTCTGTTTTTAAGCACACGTGAAAACATTTCAACTGATTTCCTTCACTTCGTCTCCCCCTCAGCCTCCAACTACTGATACGATGGATAACTGAGTGGATACCTCATTTCTTTATTTACTTATTTATTTATTTATTTATCTATCCACTTACTTACTTTTTTAAAAATTAACTGTTTTGAAGAAATTGCAGAATTAAATGAAAAATTGTTGTAAATGAAATCAATAAACCATGTTAGGCTTGAGAATTTCAGATTTGTGAGGGTAAGACTTACTATTTCAAATGTATTTTCTTTGCGATTATGTTTGTTGCCGTTGTTTTATTTGATACTTAGTTATTCGTTGCAATGAACAACCATTCACAAATCTTTAAAATAGCGCCAAAGGTTGGCGTGCGCATTCTTGTTACTGTCTTGACTCGGTGAAAAGCCCGCATTTACCGCCGGGGCTCAGTTTCAATGTTTGGATTCTTGGCGTGCTGGCAGCAGCTGCTGAGAACGACCCATGGCTGTGTTCATTAAAGCTATAATCACTAACAGCCTCCCCGAAGCTAATTAAGATCTTTTCCCAAAGCCATTTTCTTGAATCATCCTCTATGGAAAGAAGCCGTTTGTTGTGCTATCAACCCACCAGCGACCGTTGAAGGATCGTTTCATTTCGAGAGCTCTCGTTCTGTCAGTACCAAAAAAAAAAGAAATTAATGCAGGAATGTGTTTGTGTTCGCAACTCAAAATTAGTATCGAACAATTAAAATACATACTTAATAATACTGTTATAACTATATATTGAATGGTTTAGTTGTGTTACTAGATAATTGATCATTTACTAGATTCTACAAACATAATCCCGCTAGGAAGTGAATTTCACTGTCAATGCAGGTGCTATTCTTGAAATGAAAAACACATCCATAAAACATTCAAAATTTGAATTAATCAAAGATGTAGTATTGATTTCGGTCAATTCAATACGGAGAAAAACTTACTAATATTTATTTCATTATTTTATTTTATGTTACTGCATTAAAGTCCATTGCATCCTTGTAGGTGCTGAGAATATTAAGAAAGTTACAGAATATATAAATAAACATAAATAATATTCAACAGAAATAACATAAAAAAAAAAATTAAAATTAGACGTTTTAAATTGATTATTGCAACTCCTTAGTTATTAATGATTGTTGTCTTTTACTGTTTTAGAAATAAAATTGTAATTACAGAAACCTCATCAAGCGTTGTTTTCGTAGGTTTTGATGATCGATAACATTAGAAGGAAGTTTTATTACCAGAATAAAACGTAACCAAAAAGTAAACAATGTATATTTAGACAACCATATGAAATATTAAAAAGCAATTAATAGAGGATTTTTTTTTTTTTAGATTAGTCATTTTAGTTTGCCATCAATAATTTTATCATATAAAATGCATTTTAAAGTAGATTTTTTTTTTATTTTACGCATGTTTACACCAAATTGATCAAATATTTTTTTATTTACTTATAAATGCAAACAGATGTTACACAGTGTATAGAAAGATATCTACTATAAATATATATATATATATATATATATATATTTACACATACAGTATTAACAAATATTTCAATATATAATATTTCCAATGTTTCATATAGATATGTTTCATGTATATAATCATAAGAATCGCAGTGGTGACAGATTTTCTTGATACGATGCTTATTTAAAGGTCTAACTCAAAACACAAGTGTATTAATTTTGGTACTACTTCTCTCTATTAAACAGTTAGTCAGATTTCCTTGATAGATGCTTATTTAAAGGTCTAACTAAAACACAC
>JAFIDM010010028.1:44379037-44450184 GCA_023159025.1 Thereuonema tuberculata | reverse complement strand
AATTTTCATTTTAGATATTGTTTCTTTTAAAGTCACTTTTATTTCGGGATAAAATAAACAAACGAAATAAAATGTTGAGGGAAAATAGTTCCAAATATCTATTTAAAATATTTTAAAATTATTGCTTTTTTATAAATGGGATTTTGAATTTCTTGACTTGTCTTTTAGTTTTAGGTTTTGATCGTTTAATTTAAAAAAAAAAAACCAAAAAAAAAACCACACAAGATCAAAACAATTTACATCGTATTTTCTTTTAAATGTTGTTTCTTAAAATTTCTTTATTTCTTTTTTTTTTATATGTTTTATTAAAAGTCGTGAAAATGAAAAAAAATGAATCTTTCTTTTAATGATATTCTAATGAATATTTAAATCCCCGTTCCTCCTTCTTTGTTCAATTAATTTTAATCCTAATTTTAATTTTAATTGTTTATTATAATCCAACATTACTAACGTAGAAAACCATTCTTTACATTTGAATGCGTTTCTAAAGGAAATTTTGTTAAGCTCTCATTGGTCGACACGGACCCACGTGATTTCCAATGGAAAAGGTCTTCAATGTGCATACTAAATTACAAGAAGATTCATCTCGCGGTTCAAAAGACAAATAAACGGACTGAGTGATCTGAGGAGCCTCACCTCGGCTAAGAAATTGAGATTCTATTGCGTTATTCCAAAAATGTAAATTATAATAATAATAATAATTGTTTATTTTATTCCCTCAAAAACCTTATATTTGAATATTCCCAATAAATCGTTAAACTATTAGTTAATTTTTTTATAAATTTTTTTATTTGCAGTTCAAATTCATTAGATAATAGCTAACCATAAAACAAATAAAATAGGAAAACTAATTAAGGAAAGACAACGTTTTCATGGGTTCAATTGTTTTGTTTCTTCGTTCAATACTGTTTTTTTTGCTATTTCTCTTTCTTATTTGTCAACTTTTAGCAAATGTTAATAATGGAAAAAACTGAAAATGTCTTCAACTATTGATTCTGAAACCGATGTTAAAATTAAATTAAATGAAAAAGGGATTATTGGTGGATTTTTATTATGATCAGTAGACGTTAAATATCGGAATTTAATACTGAATATTCATTTTTGTTTAGTAATTAGATCGTGCGAAACATTCCTACAATTATCAATAAAGAAATGTCATTTATTAAGGTATTATTTTGTTGAAAAATATAATTTTTTTTCACTTTAGTTATTTTTGTAATTATTAAATAGAAAAAACAAAACAGTTCATACAAACTATTTCATTTATTTCTTTTAATTTTAATTTTGGTCAATACGGATTAAATTCTGATCAATTCCTAAGCTTCTATTTAAATTTCTCAAGTTTTTAATATAATTCTATAATTTTTCTTTTTCATTTTATCTTTTCTTTAATTGTTAAAATATTGGGCATTTTCTTTTTGTTGAGATTTTCGTATAAATTTTGGATTATAAAATTTATTATTTTTATTCATTATTTTTATATTTTGAATAACTTATTGATTTTTTTGAATTAACGAATTGTTTAACTTAATTAAAAAAGATAAATATAAATATTTATAAATTTAAAAAAAAAAAAAAAAAAAAGACTATGAAAATAATAGTTTGAAATCGTTGTTCTGCTTTTTGTTAGGAGGTCAAATGAACGTAATACTGAAATAGTTTTCTCCTGTTTTTTTTTGCTTCTTTAGGTGTGTGATGTCAACGCCATATTTGTTGTACCCTTATCAAACCCCACCCTCTCGACTGACCAATTCAGGTGCTGCACCATCATTGGCGGACCATTTTTCTCTGCATCCGGTCTCCTTGACGACGAGGCATGCGCCGTCCGAACGCAAAAGGAGGCGGTGTCAGCGAAGAATCAATACGGGAGCGAGGGGAATAATCTATTGCATTCCGCTCTGAGAACGGCTGCAGGAATGCGTGCGCCGTCCCTCTCACGACGAGGGTACAAATCTTGCCGGCAGCAGAGTGTATATTAGCCGGGAAGCCATTACCTACCCCCTCCTTCCAATGCAAATCATTAGATGTGGCGTAATGTAGGCGCCCACACCGAGGTTTATGACAAGAGCTCCTTCCGCTTGAGAGTAATTTTATTTTACAAAACTGGCAACGAATCCCCAACAAAACTTTTATCCGCAAAGATTTAAAGGGCCTTTTTAAACAGACAGAAACAGCGTCTTACCAAGAATTATTATCTCCCACAGCGTCTTCAAGAGCGCCCTTCCAAACAGTTAAAATTCTTTTTTTTTTTTTCCTTTTATTTATTGCAAAAAAAGTGGAAGCAATATTTCGTGTAAAATTATCCTTCCATTGGCTTCTGTGAGAATAAATAATATCAGAATTCTAAAAACCATTTTCTAAATTCCTACTGTGATGATTTTTTTTATGATTGCTTTATTTATTTGTTGGTACTATAATTAAATAAACAGAAGAAGAAGATTCTTATATAATTACAATTTAAAGAAAGAATAAATAAAAATTAAGACTAATGTTTTTTTATTACATTACATCTTTGTTTATTTTTTATAATATAACATTTAAAAAGTAAATTAGAATATAAATATAATTAATTAATTAACTATTCTGTTTCAACTTTGATCAAGCGATGTCTTACTCTTTGATTATCTTCCGCTGATTGGTTCTTAGTCTATTTCTAATCAGAGAATTTGTTTTATTCCCCCAACCCCCACTCCCTTGTCCTCAAAATTGACCCCCACCGCTACCTCTCTATTGTGCCAGTTAAGTAACATCCTAAACCAATTCATTGACGAAACGAATTAGACAAATGAAAGGACAACGCTATTATTCATTGTTAATTAAATAAATTAATTAACTGCTTTAGAAACGCACACAAATATATATATTTGTGTATATTGTTGATTTAATTAAGTAAAATCACTTCCATGAAGAAAACGGTTCTTTCTCTGTTGATTTTCTCAAAATGATTTAGAACGATTTCTCATCCAATCTCTCGAAGAATCTAAATCAAATATTCCACAATGAGAGAACAATAATGAGAACAACTTCATATAAAAAATGGACTGAGAACCTCAAGGATGGATGGGGGGGTTTAGAATAACCTCATATTTTAAGTTCGACCATAAATAAAATCATATCAAATTGTAAAGAAATCAATCCAACTGTTTTAACGAGGTATTTTAGGGTTATTCTGGATATATGAGAAATGTGAAGGCCAAAGCAAATAGTTTTAAGTTGTATTTTTTAAAAGTTAGGTTGTTTCCTTTGATGTACGTACCAACGAAGTAAACCTTTGATGTACGTACCAACCAAGAAAAATGTTCAAATTAATAATAAAACGTTGTAAACAGGTGACGGATTATTAATATTATGGAGATTTTTTTGTTTTGTTTTGTTTTTATCGTAGGTTGTATTTGTTTGGTTATTTCTTGTGAAAGAGTTTCGAAACTGTAAGCAGTAGAGGCATCATAGTATAAATAACACTGATATCCAATAGATGCTTTGTATTGAATGTTATTGATTTCGTAACAGGGATGTTGTTGCAATTCCAAAGGCATTCCATTCTCTCTTTCTCAATCTGTAGAGGGAATAGAATAATTTAGTTGTAAGTATTTGCTTCTATTTTATTCTTCCCTTTATTATCACTAGCAAATGACATTAAAACCACGCAACGCCGGCTATTTTACTATTGTGATAAAATAATAATTTTAAAATATAAGAAGTAAAATAAATGAAATACTGCAGTTCTTTCTGAACGTTCTTTGTTTCTACTTCTAATGCCTGAGTTGTTTGCATTACGTAGTAGTTTGGAAAAAAAGAGAAACACTTTTCGATATAGCTATAAATTTTTATTTTTGAACAAGAGAATATTGGCCTTATATCTAAAGTGATGAATGAAATTGTTTCTTTTTTATGTCCGACATCTGAATACGTAAATCAGTGCAATCTACTCCTTAATTTGGTTAGGTAAGGATTTGGTTAGGAAGATCAGCAGATTCTCATGGACACAAAGGGAAGTTCTGACGTCAATCAGTCCTTCCCAAAAGTCATTCACTGGCACAGATTCGAATTTTGTTTTTAAGACGCAGCTACAATGAATTTGAATGATTTTTTCATACTTTTGCACTGACAAATATGTGAGGTTGACAAATGAGTCAGTGTCTGGAAAGTATTCCCACAGGGATTTAAGGAGGTATATGAAATACTTACAAATGTTTTTGTGAACATCAGCTTCGATTTCCAACTGAAACTGGGCCAGGAGAGGAAAGCATTCGATCTCAAAGTTAAGTGTGATTTTCCAATAACGTTACTTTGCCTGTCACTGCTCTCCGCTGTAAAGATGTAGAAACTTCATTAAGTTTCCTGTGAGATGAAGCACATCTAATGAGTCACTTTTGATTGCTTACAAATTCGTCGCTAGGCACAGAAAGGTCCTTCCCTAGAAAGAACACCTGAAGCTCGTTTCACAGCCCAAAAAGGACTTTGCCTCTAGAAAGTCCTTTGACTTGTATGTGAATTAGAAGAGATTGATGTTACCTTCCTATTTCTTTGTAAAACGTCTTGACTGAAGTGGGCGAGACTTGACATAATTGTGTAAGGATTCACAAGTAGAAATAGTGAATCGGGAATAAATAATAGTTTATTCAAATTTAAAAATATAATTCAACTTGAATTTTATATTTGTGGTGATCTCCAAAAATTATAACTAAGAAAAACTGGAATATTCATTGTTTGTTTTAAGGCACATGATTGAAATAATTTGAACAATGCTAATAACGGTGAAGCGCGAGGAGCGGTCTCGTGTGTTAGGAGTGGTCTCGTGTGTTAGGAGTGGTCTCGTGTGTTAGGAGCGGTCTCGTGTGTTAGGAGCGGTCTCGTGTGTTAGGAGCGGTCTCGTGTGTTAGCTTGAGCGTGAAGCTGTGGAACAGTTGCTCGAGAGATGGAGATTGAAAAAGGAAGAGAGAAGCAAGATGGAAGACATAGAAGCTAAATGTGATAATGAAGCAAGGAAAAAATAGAAGATCAAATTCAGGAGGGATAATCGTAAAATACGAAGCAATAACTGCGAGAAGAATAATATAAGTGATCCTGGATTTGAAGAGATAAGTACTTCTATTGAACTTTTAATCGACAAGAAAATATTTTGAAAGGTCGAAAAATAGGCTTAATTTACACCACATGTGCGGAAGATTTTTGCTTAATAAGATATGTAAACTAATACATAATTCTGTTTATGTTTTATAGCTTATAGATAAAATAATCCATTGCCGTTGTGAATAAATGGAAATATATGAAGGATAAAGAAAATTCTTGGATATCAAATAATGTGGAATCGAATGGCGGAATGTTCTACGATGACAGAATAAATTTCAATCCTATGGATACAAAGAGTTATCAGGAATGGTAGAGAACAATTTATTTGGATCGATAAATCGAAGAATCTGTAAGTAGAACAATATTTACTTATTTTCGAATTCTACAAAAGAAGAAGATATCGGGAAACAAGAATTTATACTAAAGTTTTAGATCGGCATATTTATTGTAGGACTGATAAACTGATAATTGTTTGATAACGATTAGAAATGATTCTAGTGAACTTTATACAGAATAGAGAGAAATATCATTTCTAGATTCATTGTGTTTAGATACAAATCGCAAGGTGGAAAGTCATTTAGGTTAGAAATATTATTTCTAGATTCGTTGCGAAGTAAACATAAATCACAAGGTGGAAAGTCATTTAGATATAAGAAAATTGAACTCATAAGAAGTCTTAAAATTAAGATTTGAGATATTGACACTCTTATAGCAAGAACAGTCAACATGAAGGAAATGAGTGATACAGGAAAATTTCCTTGAACTATTTAAGTGTGAAGATCAATAATGTGTGTGATTTTAAAGTATAATAAATTTGTTGTTTTTGAAGCACTAGTTAAGTAACTTTAATTGTAATAATTAAAGACATATGAATTTATTTAAAGTGGAAAACGGAGGTTAAATATTTTATAAGTATCTCTGCTGGATACATATTAAGGCATTACAAGATTTAAATATCGTTTAATATAGGATAGTCACCACATAACAAGTTGTTATCAGCTTCTATCTAACAAAATAACAGTAATTTACCCAACAAATTGACAATTTTTTCAGACTCATTAAGAACCTTCCTATAAGTCAGATGGAATTTTCTTCGCCAAAAGGGGGGGGGGTCATGCCGATGCCAATGACTACTGCTACAATTCGCCGCTACATTTTTTATTCTTGATACAGTCCCTTTCAATTTTCTCATCATCGCTACAGCCCCATCGCTTCCTATGTCAACAAACTTATTCCGTGTTTCCGCATTGATGTAGCAATTGATGGTTTTAAAAAAATGTTCTCCATTTGTATTGAACTCAAAGAAAAACAAATCATCTTCGATAAATTCTCGGACAACGAAAACTTGCAAGTCCTGCTATATCTCGTCCAGTAGAATTGAAACTGTCAGAAAAATATTACAGTTAAGCTTCAACAGATAAAGTCTTTATTCACTGTTCGCAGAGTTAGCAATAATCATAACTACAAACTCACGGTAAGTTCTTATTTTGGTCGAAAACGTTCGCACTTATTAACAGCAAAACACTTCTTGCTTCTTCGCTGTCTGGGGAGAAACTACTGCTCGCTGCTTCGAACAATCAGCACGAGACCACTTCTGCAAGTCGCAAGGCGCAATAGCGTGCCTTTTGATTGTTGGCTATTAGCGATCTTTGCCAATTTCTTGTGGCAAGTTCTTTATGAGAATAAGTATTTGATTTATTCTCTTTCACCAAACCAGTGTCTTTTGTGCCCTTTGAATTAGGAGATTCTTTTAAACACTTATATTCTTTGATCACAATCCCCCCCCCCCCTTCAAATGACACTTGTTGATGTTTAAACTTAATTCACGAAGCATCACACATTAACACAATTAATATATATATCACATTAACACAATTTCACTTCAACACAAAGTTCACTAATCGTTGCACATTTAGTATCCCACAATGTTCACTTAAAATCGCACAACACTTTAAGTTCTTTTAAGAAGCTCTTTAAGCTTATGATTGGCGTAGCGCATTCGCCTGCTGCAACCAGTTCGCTTTCTTGTGTTGAATGAGCAATTAAACTTTGTTTATGAGCTTTTCAGGTTACAGGCGACTTTCCTATATAAATTACGTAACCTGAAGTTGAATGTCCTTGTGCTCGATCTGCGAAACTTGCATTACTGTAAGCCTTTACATTGTCATCTTCATTGGAGAGATTCAATACATTTGACACAGTTCCTTTTAGATTTCGGAGGATGCGGTTTGCCTTACGCATTTCACTGGTGCAGGGTGAATTGCTTTTTTCGGCACACCTATTCACCGAATATGCGATATCTGGTCTTGTTAAATTGCAGATGTAAGATCGACTTCCTATCAGGCTTTTATACTTTAGGTGTTCATCTTATTTAGCAGTTGAATTTCTTCGTTTGGTTTTCCATCTCTTCCTTCTGGATAAATTGGGGTAGATACAGCTTTGCTATTTTCCATTCCATGTTTCGTTAACAGATCTTTAATGAAGTGTTCTTGTGATAAAATCATTGAACCTTTGCTTCGTTGATAGTTTATTTCCATATCTAGAAATTCGTGAATTTCACCTTGATCCTTGATGGAGAACATCTTATTCAGAATCTGCTTAATTTCTTGAATATGATGAGTTCGTTTACCTATGATGATCATCTCATCCACGTAGATGATGAGATAGTTCATGACACCATCATTTGGTATCTGAATACGCATGGATCACTTTTCAAGGTTTTAAATCCTTTTTCTATTAGCTTAGTTCTCATGGTTTCAAACCAATTCCTCCCGGCTTGCTTTAAGCCGTAGAAAGAACATAATAGCTTTAGACCATTGAAGCTACTGCTTTTGACTTTTAAACCTTGTGGTATTTCCAGATATATGTCGCTATCTATGTCTCCGTTGAGATAGGCGCTCCGCATATCACATTGATGAACTTTGTTTTAACGACAAAGTCAGCATTAGTCTGATTATATCAGCACTTGGCGTCGATGCATACATCTTCTCGTAATTCACACCTTGCTGCTCATATATCCGCTCACTACTAAACGGGCTTTGAATTTGTCGATTGTGCCATCACACTTCTTCTTGCACTTGAAAATCCACTTAGTGCTTATGGTTGTTATGTAATCCGGGACCTCGGATTCTTCCCACGTGTGATTATCTTTTAAGGTTTTTAATTCGGCTTGAATTGCTTCTTGCCAATTTTTCCTTTCTGGACAGGTTAATGCCTCCTCATAATCTTTTGGCTCTTGAATATTAACAACTTTGTGTATCTTCACGCATTGTGTTCGAGTAACTTTTCTACTTCTAAGTTGTATGTATCCTTTGTCGATCACAGGATCTTCTGTGTCATTTTCTCTAGAATCAGTATTACTTACTAGTCGTTCTAATATCAGTATCATGAGTTTTATTTTCATTAATAATTCTTTCTTCATCTTCACTAGAGTCTGTTTCACAGCTTCTTGTGGATAGCATGTTTTCATTCTTTTCGTCTCCTTCGTCTGATGAAGAGGATTCTTGAATTTTACTTAATGAATCAAAAGATAGTCTTTTCTTCATTTCTCATGAGCAATCTTTCGCTTGTTTATTAGATCGCTTGCTCTTCGATTCTCGTTTACATACACGTTCCTTGTTTCTTCTACTTTGTTGGTATTAAGATTCCATATCTTTTAACCTCTGGTGCATGGAGAATACCCAAGAAAAATACCCTTGGTTGTTCGAGAGTCGATTTTACTCCTGATTGCGTTTATCGGTTTCTTCAAGTAGCACAGACTTTCGAATGTTTTGATAGGTCGTACATTTGGTTCTTCTCCGTTCTTAAACCATTTTTCAATTGGAGTAGTATTCATTAACTTTAAATGAGGTGTTCAATTGAGAACATAATTTGAACATTCTACTGCAGAAGTCCAGAATCTTGGCGGAAGGTCAGAATCAATCAATATGGTTCGAGCCATTTCCATCAACTTACGATTAAACCTCTCTGCAATGCCATTTTGCTGTGGAGAGTATGCAGATGTCGTCTTATGTACAATTCCTCTTTCTTTTAGGAAATTGTTGAGTTCCTTATTCTCATACTCCTTTCCTTGGTCAGTGAGAAGATTTATCACTTTCGCCTTACTTTGGCGCTCTATGTAAGTTATGAATTGTTTTATATATTCTGGCACTTGATCCTTACTTTTAAGTAAATATACAAAGCTTCTCCTACTGAAATCATCTATTATGCACAGGATATATTTCGCCTGATAGTCGTTTTCTATATTTATTGAACCTCATACATCAGAATAGATATATTCCAAAATTTCTTTTGCCCTAATGGCTTTCATCCTTGTGTGGTCATGTTTCCACTTTGCAACTTTCGCAAAAACTATCAGAGTCTTCTTTTGGAATTTTTCTTGCTCTATATCTCGTAGCAATTTTTGGTCTAGAATGACTTTCATTTTTCCTTTTGAAATATGTCCAAGCCTCGCATGCCACAACTTATACTTGGAATGCTTGATTTCATTGAAGTAGGTTTTCGCTTGTATATTAAAAGGTTTGCATTTTACTTCAAAGAGATTATTTTTCTCTTTACGTAAGATTATAGTTCTTTTGTTTTTGTCCTTGACGACATAATCCCTGCCTTTTATGAATTGGGAACAGCCCAGCGATGCTACATGTCCACCGGAAATCTGGTTAACGCTCATGTCCGGAATATAGTGCGTTTTGGACAAAGTAATCTTCTGAGTTTTGCCTTTCGGTAGCATAACTTCTAAGTTAACTGTCCCTTCACCTAACGCTTCAATAGACGTAAGGAAGCTCCATATACTTTTAGGGGAGCGTTGACGCTTTTATAACTGCTGAACCAAGCTTTGTGATTACAAATGTTGTTTGTAGAAGCACTGTCAAGATACCATGGGCTATTGATAGGTTTATCTATTGTTGATGATATAATGCAACTGCTCAAAGCCATAATCCCAGAAAATGATTCTTTTTTCATATCATCTATTTTTGGTGATGATTTCTTGGACTTGGATTTGGATTTGCATTGTCGAGCTAAATGCCCTACTTTTTCACAGTTAAAACATTTGCGGAATTCCTTTTTGTATTCCTTACTAGCTGTTTATTTACAGTTACTTCGGCTTTATTGCACATGTTTACTTCATTTTCTGTACCGGAAATTCTTTTATTCTTCCGTCTATAATCTTGGACGATTCTGCAAATTACATACTCTGAACTGAATTCAGCTTTATCCTGTAATTGAAGTAAATTTGCGCACATGAATCATACGCGCTTGGCAATCCTGAAAGTATTAGCCAACATAATTCACCATTATGTTATGAGAGTAGAAGTAGTATTTATTTTAAATTATGATAAGCAGAAGAAGAGATTTAAAGAAGACATATGGATTAGTAACATATAATTCACCATTGTCAAAACTCCCACCTAGTCCTTCAAGCTCTTTTAATCTTACTTTTAAACTCAAATATTTTTCAGGTAAGTCATCTTCGGCTTGAAGTTTACTTTCTAGGTATATCTGGCGTTTTAAATCAGATATCCTTAGGCAATCTTTTACATTAAACAGAGTGTCAACTTCCTTCAATAATAGACTAGGGTCATTTCTTTCTTTTACAAGATACCTAAATCTTTCTTCTATGCTGCTAAGAATAGTTCCGACTCCTTTTCGGACTTACCTAATAGTTTTAACTTTAGGCCCTTATCCTCTATGGATTTAATATCACTAATCGGCTTGTTCGCGGTCTCCCATAGTCCTTCCTTCAAAATTAGGGTTTGGATATTCCGCTTCCATCTAATATAGTTATTACCGTTGAATTGTAACATACAATTAGCCATCTTGCCGATATAATATTCCTTTATTTTTAAATCCAAGATTTTCTTTAGTTTAATTAAATAGCAATTAAACAGTACTTCAGTTCATAAGCCTAACAGATGGCAGTTTCCGAACGTTTGGCGGCCATCTTTTCTGAGAATGCTCTCGCGCATTGGAACGGTGTGGCTGCGTCCATAACCAATTTATTGTGAGGAAAATATTATAGTTAAGCTTCAACAGATAAAGTCTTTATTAATGTTCGCAGAGTTAGCAATAATCATAACTACAAACTCACGGTAAGTTCTTATTTTGGTCGAAAACGTTCGCACTTATTAACAGCAAAACACTTCTTGCTTCTTCGCTGTCTGGGAAGAAACTATCGCTCGCTCACTTCCAGCAATCAGCACGAGACCACTTCTGCAAGTCGCAAGGCGCGTGCCTTTTGGTTGTTGGCTATTAGCGATCGTTGCCAATTTCTTGTGGCAAGTTCTTTATGAGAATAAGTATTTGATTTATTCTCTTTCACCAAACCAGTGTCTTTTGTACCTTTTGAATTAGGAAATTCTTTTAAACACTTATATTCTTTCACCACAGAAACGCGTTACAGTTTTACAGTTTTTCAATTCTCTGAATTACTTCCTCTTGGAGACAGTCTGATATTTTATGATTATGAGTTGTTAGTTTGCAGAAATGGAAAAATGAGAAGCTGATAGCCCTACTTGCTCAGTATAATGTCTTTTCGCAATTATGGAAATGAAAGACAATTATTGACTTTTTAAATTTGAATTATGAGCTTTTGCATGGACTCCAATGAGGCTTTTGTGGAACCTCAGGGTTCCGCGGAATATAGTTTGGGAACCGTTGGTCTATTCCTTTACTTTGCTTACTGGGTCTCGCTACTTCATTGGAGCTTTTTTTGTGCTCTGTTTATCTGTTTGTACGTGCTAAATGGATGGTAGGATTTCCATCAACTTCGGTACGTAAGCCTATGGATGGTGAATAAATAAATTTAAAGCATAAGCGCATGATTTGAATCCTTCTCGAATCATCAAAACTGACCCCGAAATCCATCTCTCTAATGGCTAAATGCATTCCTTGAGATGTTGTTTATGAATGTTTCTGTAGATTTTCAAATATTTAATAGCTTATTTCATTTTGAAAATGGCAAATTACAATTTGTGGAAAATATTATTCAGCCAATAATTAAAGTGAAATCTGCAAGACATTAATAGCATTTGTAATTGCCAAGATTACAACAATATATATCACGTTCAACCACGCCGCGTGCAACAAAGACAGGATGATGCGTCGCCTTGGTGATGAAAAAGGAACATGAAGCAAAAGATGGCGAAGAGAAACACGCTAATATACATTCCTGATTGAATATGGATCAAAGATTGATAAAAGATCCATGATTACTACTTAAAAGTTAAGTAAAGCAAACTCTACTGAAAAAGGATGAATCGAAAAGGTTTTTCATTGAGTTATAGTATAAATATTAATGAATCATTTAATATTTTTCCAGAACGTGACCACCTTTAGGATTAAGAGTTATAGGAACTGTGTATTGAAGACGATGCCGCCATTTTCTTTGAATGATGACTGAATGTATATAAAGCAAGTTGTATGTATAGGGGAACCAACCGAACTATTTATGTTTTATTCGTGTGCGTTATCAAGTCATAAAGTAAGTGGATTCATTCTTTCCATTATTTTAACAAGGACATAATTAAACACCACGAACACTCAAGATACAGAACTGATTAAAGAAACAGTTTTAAATAGGTTGAAGAAACATTAGTTCGAGGAATTGATCAAGATTCTATAAGTGATATACATGTAGATGACATGTACTTTAACTGTGTGATTAATGAAAGTCTTAAAAATAGAGTGTTGATATCAAAGTGATTCGAACACGTTAGTGTTAATCCATTTAGGAAGACAAGAACTTTTATTCAATTTATTTGTTCGCACAAGTGAAATCCATACGTTGTCAATCAACATAGATTTATTTATAGAAGCAGTTTAAATATTAACGCATATGCCATTTATGTTCAATCATTTTTTGTTATGCTTATATATGTACTATTGTCTAATTTAACTTAAAAAAAAATACTCTAAATTAATTATAAATATATTAAATAACATCTGCAGTTTCTTTTAATGACTTTCTCTCAGCCAATGAATGAATTTCTGTTATAACAATGCAATCGTTAAAACAATTAATCGTTATTACAATGCAATAGGATTTCATGGACAGAGCAATGATTTCTCTTGCGTTGTGAATTGTGATGAACTGGAAGGACATGAAAAACGGACGGTGATCTTTCCTAGACCTAATTAGTCTGATGAAATTTAAAAGAGTTAAAATTATTTATTTATTTTATTTATTTATTTATTTCTAAATTTAAAATTACAGTCCTGCTAGGTTTTCAAAATGAAATCCTGTGATGCAGGTGCTGAAAGTATAAATAATTTATATTTGTAATTTAATAAGTATTAATCATATAAAATCATATAAAAATTATATAATTACGCAATTATACAAATTATACTTAAATTAGATTCAATTATATAATTATATAAAAATCAATATATCACAGAAATATAAAAAGAAAATCAAATACAAAAAGAAAATTATTATAAATATCATTCATTACAATCAAATTTAAGGTTCCCAAATTATTTTTTACTTATTATTCTAATTAAATTTATAATGTAGGCCTATCGAAAAAATCTTAATAAAACCCTAACATAGGCAACATTTCCAACAATTTGTGGCAACCAAACAAACTACAACATAAAATTACTGCAACTAACCTAAACTATCTTTACTATAGATCCTCTTCAGAATGGAGACTATTAGGAGATAATACATTTCTGAAAAATGCATAACAATGACCTAAAATAAATCGTTAAAACATTTATATTTTTAATTACACTAATGAAAAAGATGTTGTAAGTAATATTGTAGTGAATGTATCAAAATGAATAAGCCTGACATCTAGCGGCCATTTTCCTAATTGATATATATCAGGTCAAAAAAGAATTGAAAATAGGTTTTACATTTACTAATGGATTAATTATTTCAGGTTCTGAGCGACATCTAATGTTAAGAAACTAAACTGTTCGTGAATGAAAAGTAAGTGTCGTTGCTTTTTATTGTAGTTATTGCAAAAAGAACTCATTTAGCAAGAAATATTCATTAAAAAAATAGAAATATGTTATTTGTGAAAATTAAAACTTAATTATACTTTTAATTATTAATTTGACTTATTAATTCCTTTATTTTGAAAAAAAATTGTCACTAGAAATGACTGTTAACTTCTTTTAATGACAAAAACTGTAACTAAAACTCATAATTTCAAATATATTATTTAGTCAGGATTTCATTAGAATTCTATTTGATCTGTAAATACGATGCTTACAACTGAAAAACCACTGATGTTTTGACATTCGTTTCGAAGCAATGACCAAATAGAAATGACTTAGGCAATGAAGGGAAAAAAAAATAATAAAACCTCACGGGGAATTCAGACAAACAATGGCTTTTGAACCAATCCATTCATTTTGATGCAGAGTTTTGTAGAGGGTTCAATTGTGTTTCTTTAAAAGTGTAATAAATTATCTCTTATATTCCCTAGGAGATAGATTGTTTTTTATGACTGTGGATTGTTTTAACTTTCATTTTTAATTCGTCGGAACTTTTTACTGATTTTTTTGATTTTCATGACTTTTTCACAGATACTTTGAAAAGCATAAAGAAATGCTAACAAAGATTATTTTATCGATATTGAATTGTTTTTCATTAATTACAATGGATTAAAAGCGTGGAACAGAGAGGTCTCATTGCTTGGAACAACGTCAGTCAAAAGGGATTCAATGGTTGGTTTGCTTTTGTGTGGTTTTCACTGTCATTTCTTTGCAGTATTCTACTAATCAAAGTTTATTACTTTTTGCTTTCTATAATTTCCTTAGATTCTAAGTAAATAATCTTTAGTGAATTATTTATCCGACTGCAATATTTTTGCAATACTTATTTCATTTATCTGTGTTTTAGTGCTTCTTCTATACGAACGCTATCTATCTGTTATTAATCTTTATTATTTCTATGATTTAATGAAGATTATGTTACTACTTTATGTTAATAAGTTTATTTGAAACCAATAAAAAGATAGCATCATTTGTTTTATAGTATTTTCTTACTTCTTCTGATTTTATTGATAATATTTGAATTTTTATAAAATTCCTTACATAGAAACATCCATAGACAGATTGATTCCTATATAGCAGGGGTCGGCAACCTTTTGTTGTAAGAGGGCCAAATATTTTATGTGGGGATTACTGCGGGCCGCACTTGGGCCAAAAAGGGCCAACCAAAAAAAAAAAAGAAAGTTTTAAGTGTTGAAAGTTTTTACTTCCAAATGGATTTCTATATGGGCATGAAAAAATTTTCTATTTATAGATTTTTGAATAAAACAATTCACAAAATGTGATCAAGCTGGGAATGGAGAGACTCACTTCACTCGTCTAAAGTAAAAAAAGAATATGAACCCCGCCTCCCCTAGTTTATTTTTGAAAATTAACCTTTAAGTGAAATCCCAAAGTTTAGGTTTATCAGTATACGTGAGTAGTAAGAATGCACTCAGGTATTCATTGCATAGTTAGGGGGCGTCCATTAATTACGTGAGATCAAAATGGGGGGGGGGGGGGAGAGGGGTTCGGCAAAATCTCACCAAATCTCATTTAAAGGGAGGGGGGAGGGTTATGAAAATCTCATGTCAACTTTTTAATTCAGAGAATTTATATATGATAATAGATTATAACATTTTGTAATATTGTCTCTAATGACTGTCTTCCTATACTATCAAAAGACATGGACGTCATGTGTCCAATCATTACAATAGAGGAAGCACATGAATGCCCATGGAGTGAGTGAAGAATTAGGGAAGGTGGTGTCGCAGTCTATTTTTTTACTTTTATTAAATTTAATGAAATTCGTTATAGGGCACCTTAAATGTAGTATCACTTTTCTCCTCTTCTGTCACAGAAAACATATATTTCATAGAAGACATCAGTAACGCTTTAGGTATTCAGTGGTTTGAAGCAAAATACATGAACATAGGAAATAAATTTAATTATTTAAAATTATAGGGAAAATCTCACGCGAGGGGAAGGGGGGTCCAAATTTTTTATAAAACACGTAACGTAATTAATGGACGCCCCCTTAGTATTGAATATGAGGGAGAGGAGCGATCAGGCTTTGAGAGACGAATCAGAAATAGTGGGTGGTGCTCGTAGAGAAATTGGACTAAAGTTAATATTCGCCGACGGTATTAGATTTTTAATTTAATGAGGCCGTTTTGGGGTTCAATTTGTGGATGTAGACTAAAATAATAGTTAGGGCTTTTAGCGTTGATGAGCGTTACATCAACCAACAAACAAAGAAAAGAAATTGTTCAAGTGAAGATTACGCATGCTCAGCTCAGTCAACTAAAAATAAAAATAAAAGAACGCTGAGATTTTCTGATGGTACATTAAATAAATGTCTGAGCAATTATTTTGTTTTTAAAACTTTTACTTTGCAGAAATCAATGGTTGTACTACTATTGAAATCGGTTTCGTTTATAAAAAGGGTTCAGAGTTACAATGGACCGACTCCATATTGTTTTGTTGTTAAAAAAATAACGTTGGACAGAGACAGGTTAACAAGTAACTACTGACTTTATTGACTAACTTTATTTACAGCAACAGGGGTTTATTTATAGCAACAGAGGTTTATATACAGCAACAGAGGTTTATTTACAGCAACAGAGGTGTATTTGTAGCAACAGAGGTTTATTTACAGCAACAGAGGTTTATTTACAGCAACAGAGGTTTATTTACAGCAACAGAGGTTTATTTACAGTAACAGAGGTGTATTTGTAGCAACAGAGGTTTATTTACAGCAACAGAGGTTTATTTACAGCAACAGGGGTTTATTTACAGCAACAGAGATTTATTTACAGCAACAGAGGTTTATTTACAGCAACAGAGGTTTATTTACAGCAACCGAGGTACAGTCCGTTTCGATATCCGAGAACCACGACAACACAGACGATTCTACTCCTCAAAGGGGTGATACGATGATATGGGTTTCCTAAGACCTGTTTGTTTTTAGTAGCACGCACGTGTATTTTCGGATACTTACTGATTAGAATCTTTCAATCATTTCTTTGCTTTCTATTTCGTTTGAATTTGATTGAAAATTTCTGTATTTATTCTTTCCATAATTCTTTCCCGAAAAGCGCAAATAGAACCCAGCTACTAGTAAACTAACACTACAAAAAGTAAACATCCCATCTTCCTCGCCCCTATTTGGAAGAAATCGAAAGAGACCTGACGCATGCGCAAAAGCGCTGAAGGATCTCCGAAACGAAAACGGACTGTATCTACACAAGGGCTTTGGATTCCCAGAACCAAACTCACCTCGGTCCGCCTGTGCTGAGGACCAATCATGTGAGACCTCGATTCTAGGAACCGTTGAAGCCCGTTCTTGACGTTAATTCTAGGAATAGTCTTAATCCACGAAGCTAGAAAACCCCTAATCCTCTGACTTTTTGAACCACGCATCAGTATTTTGAAAATTTTGAGATAAGCATTACAATGTTTTTAGGAAACACCATTCTTTTCAGTGCAACACAGAGAACCACAGAGAACCTGTGGTGAAAGAATTTAATTGCATAAATCTCCTACTTCAAAAGTTTACAAAAGATACTAAGATGGTGGAAGAGAGTAAATTAAAATATTTATTCTCGACAAGAACTTGCCTAAAGAAATTGGCAAATACCAACAAGACCAAGACCAACTCGAGAGACACGCGCCAAGCGGCTAGTACAAGCTGTCTCGTGTTGATTGTTGGATGAGAGAGAATGCAGTGTTTCCAGCCAGCGAAGAGGCAACAAGTGCCTTCTGCAGATGAAAGTGGACGTTTGCGGCCGAAATAAAAGTTATTCGTGAGTATATAATTATGATTATTGTTCGCTCTGCCAACAGCCAAAGAAAGACTTTAACTGTTAATGCATAATTATAATAGTTTCCTCACAGAATCAAGTGGATCCTTTCCATATTTCTTGCCAGTTGTGAACAGTGCTGAATGAATGCTGGCTGTCTTGCATTGCACAACACATTCACAACGTGACCCCTGAGATACTCCGATCTGTTGTGGAACAAGCTGTTTCACGGTTTGAACTTGTGACAGAAAACGGTGGACAGCATATTGAACATGTCTTGCGCAAGTCTCGCGATAATTAACAACCGATTTCATTGTTGCTTTTTTTGCGGTTTTTTGGCCTCAGGACAATTAAAAACCGATTTTTCCAATCTGATGTGTTGACGACCTTGCCGTGGTGCATGGGTTTTAAACTAACAGCGCCACATCTGTTGAATGACTTGGAAGTCATTTCTTCAGTAAAAACTCGCTACAATCATGCACATTGAACAGTACAGTTGGTTTAATGTGCAACTAACGCTGTAGCGGTTGTCACTTGTAGCCGAACCCATTTACGTTATGACGCTTAAAGCGCCATCTATTTCTAACATTTGGAACTATTTTTTTTTTATGCCATACCATTTCACCTTTCTTCGAGTATATTCAGTTCAAATTTCAGTTCATTCTGAGCATTGGTTCTCTTGTTACAGCATGTTGAAAGTTAAACTTTAATTATAATCACCCTAAATATAAATGAATAAAACACGTTTTAATAATGCATCCCTGTCCGGAAACAATTATAATCACCATAAATAAATATATATATATATGAAACATATTAAATCGACAACTGACGTGAAACTGTGTGCAGGTTAGTGTTTTGTTGACATAAGGTGCATCGGGACTCAAATCCGTTTCAGAAACTGTTACTGAGTTCACTACCACGTCCGTAACTTAGCTACAGGTATCTTAGTAACAGGTTCTGGAACGGATGGGAGTGTTGTCTCAACTACAGGCCATGTGGTAAATTATCACATGATACAACATTCATTGTTTGTGGAATAGAGTGAACTACGCGTCGAGTCACGAGCTTTAGCAGTTACCTAAGTATGCACATCTGGACGAACGTCATCCACGCCAAGGACTGTTCGCTAGACTGAATGCACGACTGAGAAAAACTGGCGTTCTACAGGTAATTGTCTTCCTTCTGATAGTGTATAGGTTATGTTGCACAGTATTCGTTATGAAACGTTCGTGCGCCGGTAATGAAAACGTTACGTGGTCAGTCAAACATTTCCCACGAGTTGGTTCAGTTTTCATTATGTGTGTAGAAATGTTCTGAATACTTGTACCCTTTCCATTTATGCTTGTAAATGTCACATTATTTCCGTAACTTACTTCGCATCAGCGTAATTTACGAAACATTTTCCTGCAGGAGTTCCCGTGACGCGATACCTTTAGGCCAGTACGAGGAGGACATTTGAACGAGAGGACCAGATATGTGTAGGACCAGATAGCGCATAATCCGTCTACTAGCACTGGTGGGATCTCTTGAGGAAATGGACCACACTGCTATGGAGAATCGCTCGAGATGATGGTCTGCATTGTTTTCACAAACAAAAGGTGCACAAGGTAAAACTAGAAGATCGGTGTCATCGGATGAATGCTGGGTCTTACACAGAGCCACTGAAGAACCCGATTTCCTCGCAGGTGTTCTTTTTACGGATGAGGCTGCTTTTACCCGGACACATATATTTAACGTGTGGGCTCATGACAATATTCACAGCTATCTCGTCCGTTTAAACCAGTGAATCTGTGGACTGGACTCTTAGGTAACCGGTTGACTGGGTCCTATTTGTTACCACCTCGGCTCACTGGAGTATTTATCTCCGGTTTCTTGATGAGATGCTACCGCAGCTCTTCGAAGATGTAGCATTTGCTACAAGAGGCATGATGTGGTTCCAAAATTACGGCATACCAGCGATAATTACGGCATTATCCTACTAGCAGTTCGCTATCATCACATTTCCGTAAAGATCGGAATTGAGAGGACTTACTTTGTAGCCACCCCCGCCTTCGCTCCACTGCACTTCTATTTCTGGCCTCATATGAAGCCAGAGGGTAAGTCTGAGGAGGATGTTATTGCAAGGATAGCAGCTGCTGCTACTCACATTAAGGATGCAACAGATACTATCATCCACAGTCACTTCGCAACCGCTGCTGCCTCTGCAGTAGGGATACTGTTCAAGGCGGAAACTTTGAACATTTGTTATAGATTGACTGATTCGGGTGTGTGTTTGTTGTTACAGTTCGCAACATGTTTCGTTGTTTAGTTATATTGTTTATTTGTAGAACGACAGTGGTTTCGAAACGTGTGTCGTTGTAGAAACAGTTACACCTGCGTGTACAGTATGTTTATGTCAACAAAGCACTAACCCTGCATACAGTTTCACCTCACTTGTCGCTTTAATGTGTTGGACACATGCTCTGCTTTGCGAATACTAATAATGTCAAACCCCATTTCCAACGGTTAGCACCATAGCACGTGACAGCTGCTTATGGGACGCTTCTGTACGTAACCACACACACCTCAGAGTTCGTTTTGTCATTTAATTTGGATCGTCAGTAAAATGTTCACCTACGTACTAACCTCTTTCTTTTCTTTTCAGCAGTCCTAGTAGGTTTACAGATACATGCAAACCTCTAGTAAACGTTGGCACTCATGTTTTCGTTTAAAATTCGAAGCAGACCACTCACAACTTAAACATGACGAACAACACGCCAAATACTACGTCTTCAGTCGTAACATTAACATTAGTTTACAGCCGTTATTCTGATAACGGAAGAAATAACGTAACTATCTTACTCAATAACTACATACCTACCTAACTAACGTCATTCATACTTACTACACTCGAAACATTTGAATAAAAGAAACAAACGACGTGAACCAGCCAGGACGTCAGTGGATTCACCGGCTATCATTTTATATGCGCTGTTGCAGGACATATTATTCTCCGGAATTACGACCTTTGGGTGTGCGTACGGCCATAATTAGTCGTTTCCGGACATGGGTGCAATCACCAAAAGTTCTTCTCCTCGCCCCAAACCTGTTTTTTTTTGACACAACACCCTGTAAATCGACCGCATTTGCTTCACACCAAGGGATTCCTCATTAAATATGATGCAAACAAGTTATCCAATGTGTTTTGATCGGATGTAGACTTTTCAATATAATCGAGGTTTTTGCGTCTTGAAGGGATGATCTAAAAGTGTTCCACATAGAAAATATTATTATTTTACTCGACAGGCGATTCTGTGATAAAAATATTCTTGGTATCATTTGAAAGCTAACATTAGATAGATTATTTTCAAGATAACAACTTATCCGATCATTGCTTACAGAAAATTATGAAAAGCAATTCTTGAATCGATTGCTGTTCCCTGTGCCTGATGCTGGCGTTGAGGTGATTGTGCTTGGAGGGTGATACCATCTTAACCGTTGGTTGGATTTACTCATTGCAATTACTTTTTTTGTAGCTTAATAAATGGAGAATCAAATGACATAGTGTTTTATTTCAAATATTCGTCAGTCCCAGTACAAAAAACTAAAAGAAAGTCAATCAAGGCCAATTTTTATCTTCATGTTTTCAAGTTTTTCATTTGCGATTATTCCTTTTCGATAATCCCTTTTGGCTGCAGAAAACCTCGATTATCTCGAAAAGTATTCGTCCGATCAAAAGAAATGTTAATTCCGTGCTGTGAAGCAAAAATAGTCCATCTGCGACATCCTTATAGATATCGTTGGAAGAAGAATTTGAAATAGCGTATTATATATTCGTGATCTCCGACCTCTGATCGGCGCTTAAGTTAGGGGAGAATGAAATAGTATATTTTTCTTTAGAAAATACACTAAAAGTCATATTCTTCCCAATGTCTTTATCGAAAATTAGGCCAATATCAGCGCTTTTGCAATTTTTGTAACATGATTATTACAAAGCCTCTGTACTTACTATCTCAATCTGAACTAAAAAAAAGAGACGTGTTTAAAACAACTTTAAATACAATATGTTGGGAGGGTAGGGGCGGTCATAAAATCCCCAAATGTTTCACAAATTCGATATAAACGATAGAAATACATAAAAGCGTCAGTTAAAAACGATATATATGTAAACGATAGAAATATATATAAGTGGGTCAGTCTTACGATAACGTTTAAACAAACACCTACGCTTTAAAAAGGTCTCTGAATTTCAACGGGTTAATGATCCACATAATTTGTTCGAATAATTGGAATTCTTTTATCAATAAAATCAGTAGCTGTTTTAAATCAATTTGTCAACAGCATTTAATTACAATGTACTACAATCCTATTTTAGACATATATAAATACATTAGTCCACTGAAGAAATTACTGCGTAGTCTAATATTTCACCATTTTCTTCTACCTATTTTCAAATTTGGAGGCTTATCAAATCAATCAGTCAGTCTGTGTGTGAGTTTATCCTCCTCGATATCCTCCTTTTGAATCGTTTCAGCGTTCCAATATTCAAACCCTCTCGTAAGGCATAAAGAACCGTAAAAGAGAAAAATTAAATATGATATCGAGGAAGGATAATCCCTTCATGTTATTAACTGATTACTTTCAATTATAAATCGGTAACTTCGATGTCATCTAAAAGGAACGCCATAGCTGTAGCAGTACAAAGAGCCTTTTATTGGGATTAATGAATTAGTGCGGATCAAAAATATCTTCATGATCTTTATTGATTTCACTCAAGCGTTAAAGAGAGTAAGAAGTAAGAACAAAAGTTATGCTGAGGACATTTGCAATAATAATGAAATAATTACAACAATATCCCGATTCCCTTTCAAAAAGCATTACAGTCGGACCTCGATATAAGGTCATCCGCATATAAGGTCACTTTTCTAAAGTCCCGGCTCATTGCATAGGAATTCTATGATATGGATTATCGGATATATGGTCAGGTCTTAAAATACCATAATCGCATATAAGGTCACTTTTGTCTGTGCTTTCAGAAATTTTCACTGTCTGTGTTAGATGCAATTTTTTATATTCAAAAAAGTTGGAGCTTGGTGTCAAACATATGCT
The DNA here is from genome assembly GCA_023159025.1 of Thereuonema tuberculata. Classification (NCBI taxonomy): domain Eukaryota; kingdom Metazoa; phylum Arthropoda; class Chilopoda; order Scutigeromorpha; family Scutigeridae; genus Thereuonema; species Thereuonema tuberculata. The sequence continues at coordinate 44,427,235 of JAFIDM010010028.1, read as the reverse complement.
TTTCAAATTGCTTTCGACATGCTTGTTTTCGATTTTCTACAACTAGTGTGGCTGAAATAACAGATGAAAATGATGAAGACAATATTGCTTTAGCTGTGTTAATACAAGATCTCAGAAATCGCGGCTGTGCTATAGAAGGGGAAAGTGAATACGTGAGAATTGATGATGAAATTACTACCACTTCTCAAGCTTCGATTTCCGAAATTGTTTCGCAAGTTTTAGATTCCAATGCAGTAGAAAGTGAGGATAATGACAGTATACTGAAAGTGAAGCGGTGACACAAGCAGAAGCGCTCAGAGCATTAAATAACGTAAGACATTTTTTTTACGAGCCATGAGGAAGCTGAAGAACATTTTCAGAAATTACAAAACTTAGAAAACATTGTACAAAAGATGAAACCAAAATCGCGACATTCCTGTATTATAGATTATTTTAAGTAAGGTCAGTTGTACATCAGTAGTTTGCTTGAGAATACTAGTATTATTTGTATACAACTTTATTCCGAATTAAAATTTTTAATTTAAATAATTTCATTCTGATTCCATTAGTTTTAATTGGTTCAACTAAATTAAAAAATTATAACCTAAAAAAAAATAAAAAATAAAAAATATGGTTTTACATGTACTGCGTAATATTGGATGCAAAAATGAAGTCATACACCTGAATATGATGAATAATTTATACCACAAATAACTAAAATAAAAATACACGACATTTCTCCGTCGAGAGACAGCCTCCTCAAGTCTTGACTATTCAATGAGCCGGGACTTTAGAAAAGTGACCTTATATGCGGGTGACCTTATATCGAGGTCCGACTGTAATGCTTTTTGAAAAGGGAATCGGGATATTTGTGTAATTATTTTTGTACATATTAAATTTTACAAAGAATTATACTGTATTTATATAATGCTTATTTATTGACAAATGCGTATGAATAGGATATGGTCACCCCGCTTAAAAGGTCACTTTCGCAAGATACCAAGGGGTGACCTTATATCGAGGACCGACTGTATATGAGAAAATCCAATCTATTCTTGCTCAACATGAAATGTTATGACTTCGGATGAATCACGCCTATATGTTGGAGAGTCAAAAAAGACCCCGTTTATCCGAACACATAAGAGCTATACAAAAAGAAAGCTTTCAATATCACCAACGCAACACACTGTAGAAAAAAAGGGACATAAACTTAATATTGAAAAACCTATTATATTTTTCATTTATAAAGGGCGATTATCTCAGAAAATTTTATGAATCCCTAATTATAAAAGTCAATAATTGTTACAATAATGACATATCCACAACCAACATTTTACAGAGCATCTGTACCATAATAGTTAAATTATTTGGTGTTTGAAAGCAACAGTGTTGAGGGTTATGGCGGCATCGACGAAGACGAATAGTAGGTGGAAACTCAAATTAAATGACAGGACAGTCGGACACTAATGGGGATTGTGTCAAACAACAAAGAGCTTCTGCAGAAAAAGTAGCAGCAGAAATCAATATCCACCCTGAAAGCCCTGTTTCAGTCCACGGAGAACTTCACAAAGCCAACATCAGGGAAGAGTCGGAATTGCTGAGCTTTTTATCACAGAAACCAAATCTTAAATGAGTAAGGGATGGTATCATGATCTGAGGAATGGAAACGAGTGATAAGTCATAAATTTACATATTCCCAAGAATAGGTTGGGTTTAATTATGGAGAACTCCCAAGGAAACGCACAATTCGGACTGTTTGGTTCCAAACATAGGAGTAGATCTGTGGTGGTTTGAGCGACAAAAGTTTTAATTTATTTAACTGGCCTTACCATTGCCATACAATGACGAGTACTTAAACAGCGAGTCCTTGGACATTTTAGAAGATCGTCTTTTGGTCCGAATGCCCTGTTTCCAGATGATAATGCTCCCATACGTAAAAAAGAAAGAAAGAGATAAAAGAATTCAGTCGTAAAAGGAGTACAATCGCCAGACTTGAATATTTTCGAATCATTCTGGGCAGTTTTTCGGAGCAGAGTGAGAAGCTGATTCACTACATTGCGGAAGCAGTTATTCTCAGACAAACCGTCTATTGGAGACTAATATGCAAAAAGTTTGGAAGCTGTAATAAAGGCAAATAGGGTCCAACTTTTTGCATAAACAAACATTGCTTATTTCATTTTGGCACTCCCTTTTCTACGTAGGCAGTTCCATCCAAATCGCTCTTCTTTTTCGAATCGTTTACAATTTATTTCATCTTGACTATTAATGCAATGAAAAATTTTATATAGTAAATGTATATTAATTTCAATTTTTAAAATGATTTTGATTTGTAATTGAGGGTTATAATAATAATTTCAAATTTATTATAAGAAAAAACTATTCTATTTTTATGGAACTATCTACCGACCCGTTTTATTTTAGTAGTTAAAATATAATTAAGAAACTAATTAACAATTGTTAAATAATAATTGTTATTTATTTCTTTAATAGTTATTTTTTTATAACTATAATACAAAATTATTATGAAACTGTTACATATTTCATAACTATTTATAAAAGTAAAATTAATTCGAAAGGTTTTTTTTGTTTTAGTTTGAGAATTTTTGTAAACTCTTTTCTAAAATTACAATGTAAACAGTAAAAACCAAGACTAGGCAATGATTAATCTTCGTGAATCGACTCATCATTTTCAATTGTCAAAATTCAGTGGAGTTTTTCTAAAATATCAAAAAAAGAAAAAGTAACTAATATTTTTTGCTCAGTTTGGAATTATTAAAACTATCAATTTTCAATTCCTTTTAAGTAGATTTTCATTTAAAATGATTCAGCTTCTATTTGAGCTGTAGGTGACTCGAAGAACTCAAAATAAAAACAGCACAATCAGGATTTCAGAGATAAAAGTTCTTACGAAAACCAACAGTGAAATATTAATATTCAACAGAGAATATTAATCCTCTTAATGCAGACTCGAGTTATAATATGATTAAAATTAATTGGTTTTTAGTAAGGATTTAAAGATTTATTAATCTGTTGTGTTTGGATTCAGTAGAACTAAACGTTATTTTCCTTAAAATCTTTTTCCTTAAAATTTCTTTCTTTTTTTTTTTAAATCGTGAAACTTCATCTGTTTTCAATGACAGCATTTGCTGATTCTAAACAGAAGTTATTTTCCGTTTTCTCAAAATAATAATTCAGTTACTTACCTAAGTTTATCTCAATCGAATTAATTTTAAATTTCCCATCAAACCACGCGCTAATGAATGGATTAAGACTCATTATTAAACCCAATGATTAGTTTTGTCACATTCACGCGCTCATCTCCACAAAGACCCACACCAGAAAAATATCAAATACAAAAATTAAATCCCCTCATGCTTTGTAATATGCAGGTCAAGGTTCAAGAAGATCCACCAAGCTGTTCAAGAGTTATTAGAGAGACAGACAGACTGAATGATTTAATAAGCTTCATTTTGTTAGGTCAAAAATAGAAGATTCATAGACTTTTCGTCTGTTGTACTTTTACGATTTAAATAAATAAACAAATAAACGCAAAGGAAAGTAGACTTCAAATTCTTTCACGGCCTTGCATTTATTTATTTATTTATTTATTTATTTATTTATTTATTTATTTATTGCACTTGACCTTTGACTTTCGCTTTATAAACCATTCTGCAATTGTAACAATGCTGGGATTCGTCCTATTTTGGCCATCAGTTGTGAATTATAGATGGAATTGCCTTTTGGAGTCCAATTGGTCCAATTCAATAATTTATTTGACTGAATCGATTGTAATCAAACATAAATAACTCAAGTCCTTAATGAAAGCGCTGCTCTTGTCGGCTTTTGAGTTCGATAACGTAAACATGGTAATTTATACTTTCATTTGGCTTTCGTTCAAGGGTTGTAACCTGGGAGCATGCGCACTGATGACAAGAATTTCAATGATCTCTTCAGTAGGGAACGGAACTTAAGAGTGCTTCTTAAACTTTTAGAAATTCCTGAAACTTTTTTAATTAAATTTCTAATGAAATAAAACTGAAAATAAATAAAGAAAAACAACAACACCAGAAAAATTTATAAACTTAAACGATATATTTAATATAACAAGAAAAAAGAATTTTTTATTAACAGTTGAATTGTGGCCAACACACATTATAAAAAAACTTTAAATTTATATGTACAGGGTGATTCACGAAGAAACTTCGGGAGCGCATTCTACATGTAAAAGTAAAGAAACAAAGTTATATAAACATAGGTCCGGAAATGCTTCGGTAGCGAGTTACGGCTAGCGAAAGATTTCGCCCATAGTTATACAACAATACGCACATGGACTACACCTGAAGTTGTTAGCTCTCACAATCAACCAAAACAATGCAATTCACATTGTTGTTGAACAGCTGTTGCCAACTTATGTAATAACAATTTCTCGCACAACATTATTCTGTGGTTTTCAATAAAATTACATTCTATCATATAGTATTTCACTGAAATAAGTTTTGTACTTTCCGCCATACATATTCAGTTTTAATCTTAAAATTATAATTGTACAACGTACAGTGTTAATAAACATTTACTCTGTTTATTGGGAAATTAACAACGTTGTTGTCGGTCAAATGTAAAACGTGTTGGTTTGTTCTGACGAACCGTTCATTTACTCGACCATCTAATCACGTTCTGTATACTGTATTTGCACCGTTTTCTTCAGAATTAAATGTTCTTCAATTTTGGTGTAACCTTTTGTGTGTCTAACCTAATTTTCCAACGTTATTAAACGTCAAATGGAAAAACGTTGTTTCTCATCCCTCTTTTGTAGGTTCTACGTTGGATATGCTTACAAACACAGGGAGATACAGTTCTGCAACATGTTTCATTCGAGTTTTCAGGTCAACAACAATACGAAACCACTGATTTTTCCCCCTTAATTTACCTTCCCAGACTTCTAGCAAGCCTTCATTTTACGCAGGGTACTAAATTATGGGCGAAATCTTTCGCTAGCCGTAACTCGATACCAAAGCATTTCCGGACCTATGTTTATATAACTTTTTTCCTTTACTTTTACATGTAGAATGAACTCCCGAAGTTTTTGCATATCTTCGTGAATCACCCTGTATATTAAAAACACAAATACTTTTGAAGCGATCTACGCTTCGTTGTTAAGTGAGTGGTAATGAAATAAGAAGCTAAGTGGGTCGTGTGAAATGGAACAAACCATTATTGTGGAGTAACAGATAAGAAGTGCTTGACGAAAGGAACTATTAGGAGATAAAACAATAACATTTCAAATATTTGAAGAAAATAAGTTTAGAACAAAAAAATTAAATAAACACTAAAATACGGAAGGAACAAAGACATCAAAAAGATTTCACTCCTCGAACTGTCACAGAGGACAGCCATTTCGTCCTCTTTAGGACTCATCAGCCAGACAAACTCCCACCGATGACAGGGTGCAAATATGTTAGAACCCTACTCTTCCTTCCGGAAGAATCATATGTATTAAATCTTAATAATAAAAAAGGATGTGGTGTATCAAATCTTTATAAAAAAAAAAAAAAAAAGATGTGATATATCAAATCTTAATAATAAAAAGAAGGTGTGGTATATCAAATCTTAATAATAAAAAGAAGGTGTGGTGTACCAATAATAAAGCAAGGTAATTAATGCTTTTAGATAGTGTCAAAAGCAAAGTGGTCCCATAATATGCACAATTGTATAAAGAAAAATAATTAAAAGCAAAAGCCTTTAAATGCATGACCGTAACTTTATGTTTTACAGCAAACTGTAAACTAGGGCCCGCTAATACAATGCTTAGTGCATCATTTGGATATGTTAAAGAATTTATGCAACAATACGTTTGTAAATATTAATAATGACAAACTGTTCGCAATTGTTAGGATTGTTATGTATGAAGCATCATTATTATTACTGTTAATAATGTTAATATTATTACTGTTAATTGTTATCATTATTACTAACACTGCTATAGAAAACGTTAATTTTGGGGGTCCTACAGGTCTGATTTTTTTTACGTTGTCACCTACTTTTTGATGCTGAACATAATGGTGAAGGTTTCATTCTAATATCTCTAACCGTGTGGCCGCTACAGAGTGTGACATACAGTGTGACATACAGACAACACAAAGGCAAGAGCGGTTCATATGTTAACTATAATATGGGACCGCTAAAAAAGATGTGTTGTATCAATAATAATAAAAAAAAAGGTATGGTGTATCAAAACTTAATAATAATAAAAGAGGTATGATGTATTAAATCTTAATAAAAAAAAAAAAAAGATGTGGTGTATTAAATCTTAATGATTAAAAAAAATATGATAAGGTAAATTTTAATAATAATAAAAAAGGTGTGGTGTATCAAATCTTAATAATAATAAAAGAGGTACGATATATTAAATCTTAATAATAATAAAAAAATGTGATATATCAAATACTAATAATAAAAAAAGGTGTGGTGCATTAGATATTAATAAAAAAAAAAGTTGTGGTGTATCAAATCTTAATAATAAAAGAGAGGTGTGGTGTATCAAATCTTACTAAAAAAAAGGTGTGGTTATATTAAATCTTAATAAAAAAAAGGTGTGTTGTATCAAATCTTAATAATAAAAACCAGTGCCTTGATAGCAAATGTAACTATGTTGGTGAAACGTGTTAAGGGATCGGGTAGCACAGCATGCCATGGATATTAATAACAAGGATTATAATGATTTTACTGTGTGCCTTACATGTAAATGTAATCATTCATTGAATACTGTCAAAAAAAAAATATCTCTTGTCAACAGTAATAATAAAAAAATACTCTGCTACCAATTTTGTCACGAAAAACTCTAAAATGGCGTGATCAAGCTATCAACCAAAAGAAAAGATGTAGACAGAGAAACCATGCTCTGCTACTAATAAAATTTTCACGGATCTTACAGAAATAACATAAGAAAGCCGTGATCAACCCGTTAAAAAATAACACTAAAGTCCCAAATATCTTAACAAGGTAAAAAGAAAAATGAACATCAAAACACTCTTAAATTCTAATATATAACCAGATTTTAAATAACTATAATAACATGTAAGCAATCAATACACTGGACCCAAATGTGTAAATATTGAAGCGTAAGTTTAGATAATAAATGTAAGATAAATCTTTTTAAAGCAAACTAATTAAAAAAAAATCAAGATACTGAAATTATTAACTAAAAAAATCATACTATTAATAGGCAAAAATTGTATGGTTGTACGGATATTTGTAAATTTGTGTGTCATCTCAACAGCGCTACAGACACAGTATTTAAGCAAGAAACAAAACACTTTTGTCGTTTAATTTGGATCCCAAATTTGCGAAGAAGACACACAAAACACATTTTTCACTTATTTCTAGTTTTTAACATGCTCATAATTAAAATGGAACAGCACATTTTGCTCCACCATGCATCCAGACACATCAGCGGAATAACGAAGCACACACCGCTGATCCGAACTTGCCGGATCCGAACACAAGGCTGGGTTCGGGAAATGTGTCCGAATCGCTGTGAATCCAATCGTTCGTTCTGGACATCACTGCTATCTTCTGTCATCCCACACCATCTTGATGTTCACCTCGATACTTTGCAGATACAAGAAGTCTGTGATTTCTACGTCTCCTAGTCTTTTGCGAACTGCACAGAATGGCGGAAATTGACTTTAGTTTCCATCCTACTGAGAGAAATAGACGACGTATTCTCAAGATACATAATTTTAGTCCGGACAAATCATTAATCACAATGGGATCAGACCAATGTGTAAAACAATGAAGGAGATTCACAAGACAATAATTGAGAGGTAGTTGTGGTTCTCAAGAAATTGTTGTTCGTGTTGTCTGTATAATGAGACATTTTTTGTCAGAACCAAAAAAAATGACATGACCACGTCATCCATACACATAAAAATTAACCAATATTGGTACAGGCGAGAATGAGCCTGACAAATGAGTTAATTGACAGAATAATGATAATGTGAAATAAACTAGATTGAAAGTTCTCATGTAAACAGAACGATAAAAAGAACATAAAGTCAAGAAAGATAATAAATTAATTAAAGAAAATGGAAAAACACGATGACAAGAAAGATTAAAAGAATGATTAACATGATTGATGAAGTAGCAATAAATCTAGCACAACTAAGACAAAACTTCAAAAGATTAAAAATGAGTCAAAATTAATTAATAAAAAAAAAGAAAGGTGACTTAGAGTCAAACCGTGTCACCAGAATAAATAATCAAATATAACCATCACTGATGAGCCTGTGAGAAAGACGACTTCAATGTAAAGAGTCGTTTTCATTGTTACTGAGAAAAACTGCTCCAACGACAATCTGTCTGTGTTCACTATTTGGGTTTATAAACGGGCTTAGTTTAGTTGGTTTTTTTTTTTTTTGAAAGTTTTAAACTTATTTTCTTCAAATATTAGAAATGTTATTGGTTTACGTCCATCCTCTTAATAGTTCCTTTTGTCAAGCACTTCTTACCTGTTACCCGACAATAATGATTTGTTCCATTTCACCTGACCCACTGGCCTTCTTATTTCGTTATCACCCACTTGACAACGAAGCATAGATCGCTTTGAAAGTATTTGTGTATTTAATATGTATATAAATTTAAAATTTTTATTGTAATGTACATTGGCCACAATTTAACTATTAATAATTTATTAATGCATACGTTAAAAATTTAATATTTTTTTTTATTGTCGTATTTCGTGCAATTAGAATATTCGAGTCTTTTTCGTGTAAAATTCAAAGTTATATTATTTTTGCTGTCACAAAAGAAAGTTTGCCATATAAGAAAATAACTTTTAATCATTTTTAGAAATCCATGTGACAGAAGTGATTCAAAATATGAATAAAACAAATCTATTAATAAGTGGAAATTGATAGTAAAGTTCATACGTTAATTTATATACGATAACATTATTTTTACAATTATTCTCGAAGAATTTATAACATATCAGTTTTTCAATGCTAAACATCACTAAAATATTTGATGAATCGACTACTAAATACCCGTTTTGCCATGACCTACAGGTACTACGTGTAAGGACCCATTGTGAGATATCTGTTCAGCCGTTTCAACATGAACACGAACAAATAGATTACAAAAAATAATGTTCAACTGAAGAGTGGAGTTGAAAAGCTTAATAATTTAGATTCTATGTAGGTTTTATTTTTATGTAGGTAAAAATTCTAGGAAACAAAAAAGGTAATGGATAAGAATAGAAATAATAAAATAGATAATGGATAAGAATAAAACACAGCATTAATAATTTGACAATTTTCAGAGAGGGTCATCAATATTCTGAAATTTTATGGAAAATTTTGTTTTTTTTAATTTTTATATAAAAGACTTAGTGAGCTTTTAAAGTAAAAAAAAAAAAAGATTCCGAGCTAAAAAAAGGGGGGGGGGGGGGGGGAGTAAGAGGAAAGGTTTTACGTTCACAGGGTGAAAATAAGGACTCCTACCCTGTTAACGTCTTAATTAAACTAGTAGATTATTCTCTAGTTTTGCTTACAAGATTTTGAATTTGTCATTTTTCAGACCAGTTCCTCGAAAGCTTAGAAAGCATTTATTAACTTCGTTTTATCTGTAAAAACACAGCAAATCATTTTTCTAAGGACATATTTTATGAAATTTGATTTTTAGCAAGATTACAGAATTTTATTCCTCCCGTTGCTTCTGGAAATGAAAAACTGAGGTGAAATAGTGTTAAAAAATATATCATCACCATGAAACAAACAAAACATGAGTTATAATTTATTTAGTGAAAAGCAAATGTATTGTTTTTAGTTGAAAAGCAACTCACAAGAGGTGATACAACAAAAGGACAAGTTGTTAATCAAGAATTGTGTTGTGCATCGCTTGACACAAGAACTGTTGTTGTCTCCAACCACAGAGATAAAAAAAGCAGATAAAAACGTTTCCGTTTTCTAGAAGGTGAAGATGTCTAGTGATTTCATCAAAAGTTTGACTGAATCCGAATCGAATATTTCCAGTGTTGCCGAATCAAATTGATAAAAAAGCAAGGCCAATGCAATGCAAGATTAAATCAAGAATTTTAATTTGCAGGAGTCGAGTGATTTACGTACGACAGGGATTTAAAATAAGCCTAAAGGACAGTTAACGACTACAGATTATTCTAAAGATAACTCTTTATGCATCTGGACTATCTGAAGCATAGTTTAAATGTTTACTGTTAATATGAAAGTTAGAAGACTCGTTATGTATTAGGGAGCATTATGATTGCTGTATTTAAACCGGAATAATCATAAGATTTTAATTCTGAACAGTGTTCGATTTTATTATTCAATCACAAACAACAGTTCTTTACTCTGCTGAAACCTAATTAAAAGTTCAATTGAAATAATGATTAATGGGCAAGCGATAGTTACTTTACAGGCAATACTACTTCGCTGATCATTATTTAGGAATGGATTTCCACAAAAACACAGAAGGATTTAGATCTGTTTTTAGGTTGGAATTTTTTTTTTCTTCTTCAACTATGGATCACGTGCTAGCCGGACAACGTCAGGGTGAGGCTAGGAAATTCGAGAAGGGGGACGAGATTCTCATCTCCTCCAGAATAACCCTGAGATAGTAAGTCCCAGGGGAGAAACGGACGAAACACAGAAAAAAGAAAGAAACACCTATACCCATGCCGGGATTCGATACGAGGTTCCGACACAACGGCTACACGGCAGACCCCGTCTAGACCGCTCGGCCATGCCGGAACGGCTTTTGTTTTTTATTTTTTTTATTTTTTTTATTATCCCCTTGAGGGAAGGCATTAACTTGAGTGTTACTCCGTTTCCAACTGTGATTCTCTTATGGACTGTTGTAATGAGGAATTTTCAGTTCTTTTACTTTCAATGTTTGCTACTTTCCATACATTAGCAGTGGCCTTCGGATAATAAGAAAACAGATGAAAATAGGTTATTTCTTTTTGTTTTATTGGTTGAAGCGCTACAATTCCTTCCTGATGACTCCTAAGGAGTTCTATCAACATTTCCGCAATAATTTCTTAGCTAACTTACACCAAGGATTCTGTTTATTTGTTTATGATAATAAATATTATTACATTGTAATAAGAAAGTCTTTTCGTTGTTATTCAATTCCTGCAACGGCAACGAACGCAGTTTTGTTACGATTTGTTAAAATTGGGTTTTAGGAAAAAAGAAAATTTTGTTAATAAATTCGGAAGTTTTGCCTAAGATTAACAGTCAACTAGTTGCAATCCGTGAAATATTGACGGAAGTAAAACTAATACCACATTTTTGAAATATCGTGAAGACCATCTTTATATGATTCTTGATTTTTTAAAATGAACATGCTTTCCTGGCTCTTTCGACGACAAAAGTTAATCTCCTGTTCTAAAATAATAGGCTCTTCCAAATTGAGCCTATGAGAGAGTAACTCCACAATGCCTTACAGGGGCGTAGGAATTATTTCACCAACATTAATTAAATCAATTAATTTTTCTTTTCAAAACGACATTTGTTAGTGTATCTTTAAAATTAAAAATATACTAATAAAATTAAAAATACACTTTAAAATAGTCACTCTCCGACTCTCCGACTCTTCCCGCTCTCTCCACTTTGATGACAAACATACATCCGTTTTTTGCCTATTAATACTATGATTATATTTATAAAGATTCTGGAAGCTTTTTCTCGAAGCATCTGTATTTCTTTCTATGACATTTGTTGATCTTTATTATATTTTTATACAGAAGTAGGAAAGGTTGTCGTTTACAGCATCGGTAGTCCTAAGATAAAAAAGTTTCTATGAACATATGTCCTAATCGAACGGCTTCAAATATAAAACGATTTGAATGTGCAGTCGCAAAATTATTGGTAAAAAAGAATTCTTATTTACTGTTTTTAAATATTTATTGTTCAAATAAAAAAAATTGTTAAGTTTAAATTAAGTTTTCAAAAAATCCACCGCTAACATGAACGCACTTTGCAACTCCATGATTCAGTTGGTGGTAGAGAATTACAAGGTCATAATAAAAATACTGTCTATTCCAACTGGACACGTGTTTCTGTAAACTATGACCTTTCCTGTCTATTAAGTAAATAATGGGAATTTAATTCAAAGACAGAAAATAAGTTAAAAATAGACGCACTCTCTTTTCGTCTTCACGATCTCTAAAAAAATAATCTAGACACTTTTAGGTGCTTCTTAATTTCTTTTACAAACTTCTTATTTTTTTTAATGTGATTGTTGTCTATTAGTGTTTTTATTCATTGCTAATCCATTGGTTTAATCTAGAAATAAACATAAAAACGATTTAATTTTGTTTTCAGGAAATTTCTTTTTTTTATTGAGAAATGGAAGTTTTTCGTTTTGGTCATTTTTCAAGAAAATAAGAAATAACATTTGAAGGAAAGTAGGCTTTAGGTTCTTTTTTTTTAAAGTTCTACCAAGAAAACAGCTAGTTTTAACAGCTAAGTAACGTCCTGTATTAAATTACAAAAAAAAACATCAGCCAATTGAGGATTCCCTTATTTATTGAGTTAATTATTGATTTAATTATTTGCTTTTCTTTCTAAGATGAGGTTTCAAGAAATGTCCTTCGAAGTTGCTTTAAGACGTCGAGTTCTAAATCTTTTCTTTTGTGAAACATAATAAATATCATTCAATTGAATTTGTTTACGTGCGCTCTTTATAAATAGTTGACCTGTATTCCATCCTGATTCATGTTAATGAGCAAGATTTAAAATCAACTTAACTCTTGTTTCTTTCTTTGTAAAATACTTGTAGGTTATTATCTGTCGCGTGTAATCCTCGCCTTTCAATCCGTCATCGTGAGCCACAGCTGTTCGCTTGTCCGATGGATGGTGCCCTGATTTATACCCATCTAATTGGGAACCCATATATAGTGAAACGATGAGACCTGGCGATAATTATCGGTGTAAAACGCAGAGTAAGACGAGATAAACCACAGAGAAACCCGACCCTTTACGCTAGGAAAATAGGAACCAAGACACACTTATTCTCTTTGAGAATCGGTAAATTTAGAACGCAGAGATCGGCTGATAAAAAGGTGAGTGGAGGCACAAAACAGCGTTAAAAGAGGCTTTGTTTGTTAATAGACGGCATAAATCGATGTGGTGCCGCAGCCACAGACCCTCTAAGCCCTCCCTCAGCACCTGGCACCAACAGAGCCACCATTGTACCTAGTGTAATTGACGAGCTGCAACAGGTTGACAAGATCGCTCTGAACCGGAAACCCTTTCCTTAGGGATTCTTTCTCAGGGAGAAAATAATTTTTGGTTCCTCCCTTTTAGGTTAAGCGCTCATTCCACTGTGGTTAATTTTATTTTCAAACAATTTATGTACCGTTAAGTTTCAATAAAGTGTTTTAAAAATAGATTTCAAGGCGTCTGACAGAACTTGAAGCCTACTTTCTGCTATTCTTTATTAATATTCTTTATTTTTTTTTCTTTAATTTTTTTTAAGTCTGAAAATTACAAAATGAAAGCCTGTATTGAAATTCAAATTCCAATATTTGACAAATAAAAACAATTTTATTCGTTATCTTATCATTAATGAATTCATTAAATGATCAGTATCCATTATCCGTAGAAATCTATTGTTGATTTCAAAAGGAGCCAATTCAAAAAAAAAAAAAAAATGTTAGATAGTCTGTAATCCTTCATTCCACAACATTTCACAAGTTAGGGAATAAGTAAGGTAGGGAATAGATTTACACACATGCGGACTGACTGATCTCATGAGCCTTACTTTAGAGATCTTTATTTATTTCAGCAATGAACACTTGTATACAAAAAGTGATGACTTCTAATTTCAGATATAAGGTTTTCACCAGAGTGGTCGCAATGGGAGACAGCTGTTTCGCCCTTATTAGAATTCGTCAATCCCTAAATATCTCATAAGTTGTGGAAGGATTTCACTCAGGGTCTCAAGAAACAAATAAACCTTCAGTTAATTTGGAACTCGTCTATAATTTAGATAATTACTGAATAAATATAATTAGAAAATCAGATATAAGTAAGTTAAAAATATTAAAAATGCATAAAATATATAAATATAATCATCGGAATTACAGTAGAAGAAAAAATGAACAATAAAAAACTCAATAATGAAAATTAGTTAGGAAATCCAAGCCTGCCTCCAATGCGCCTGCCTCAATGAATTTTTTTAAGGCATAAAAACTTCAATCTGCGTATTAACAAACAACAATTGGTGAGATCAAATGGTTTATCAAGTGACATCCTGGAACAGCTGTTTCACACCAAGGGTTCGTTCTGAGGCTAATATGAATAATCGTCCTCAAAAGAAAAAAAATAATAATTTTTCTTTTTCTTAGAAGGCAACACTGCGCTTCCGACGATGATTCCAATTAGCCTCGTTGGTGACTGATGATCACCAAAGAGCGTGAAACAGCTGTTCCAGGATGTCATTTGGTAAACAATTTGGACTCATATAATCATAATAAAATCTTACATAGTTTATATGAATGAATTATCTAACTGTATTTATTTCAATGAGTTAAAAAAAGAAGAACTTTCAGAAAACCCACCTTAGTAATTCCCCCCCCCCCCATTAATTTTTGAAAGTTTTAGGAGAAGATCAATTCGAATTAAGCTTTACTGTTGTTTATTTCTGCTGTCGTTGGAGTCTATCATCAGAGCAGTTGATTTGCTCCCTTCAGTTATTTAATTTTTGCAGTGACAACTTCTTTCATTTAGGACTCTATAAGTGTAAAGGACTTTTCAGTCAACAACGCACTTATTGCCCAAAAGAAACTAATGTGATGCCTATTGCTACGAAATTTAACATTAGCTGTTTTTGATTTCAGGACGAAAAAATGGTAGGTTATTTCGCACCAGAATGTCATCAAATCAATGAAAGGGTTCCGGTCAGTTTTTTATGCGTTTCCCACTGTCCAGAAATTATTAAGACATTATCATTATTGAGTAGATCAGGTAAAGTTGAGTAGCTCTAAGTTATTGTGTCGGTCATTTCTAGAAATCTTGTAAGATATTATATTGTACTTAAATACATGGTAGCTCGAGAACTGTTTAGAATATTATGGTCCCTCAATTAAAATATGGAATACGTTTTCATTAAACTTGGAATTTTAAATATATATCAAATGACAACTGATAAGATTCGATTGTGAAATTTATTTATTTTTATTTAATTCCATATTAAATTTTAGTGCCAAGGGATCTATAGAAATCTTTCTGGGAGTGATGAATGATTTATAAATGTTTCTCCTAATGATAAATACTAAAAATGAGTAATAAATGAATAGAATTTCGTGCTAAAGCATAAACTTAAAAGCAACCCTTAATAATAATAAAAAATAAAATTAATATAAAAAAAAGGAAGTGCATTAACGAAAGGAAAAAGAAAAAAAAGAAAAAAAAAAAAAAACCACCGGGAAAAAAAACATCAACAGTAGATGCATGATTCGAACCGACAACCTTCCAACATATGAGTTCGAGATTTTAGCGATTAAGTTATAGGTAACAACTGAAATAAACTATTACAATAGCTCCCAAATGGATCGCTAAAAACAACGAACTTCTCAAAATAAACCTAATTACATTACTGCAGAGGAACTTTTTGAACGTACTATATTTATATGTACATAGGGTGTTGCAAAATTCGTGTGTAATATTCAAACCACGTGTAGGGGCGTGGCTAAGGATCAATATATTCCTAATAAACCAATGTCCGGAAACGCCCGATTACTACTATCCGGAAACTGCTGTAATTGTATTGTTTATACTACGTACGTAAATTTACAACCGTTATTCCGATTTTTTATCTATCTTGTTAGTTTTTATTTTATTGCAAATAATTACCCAAATACTGTATAACTCCGAATAAAATTGAAACAAAAATAGCATCCCTCAGATCAATGTGTGGGCTCGCCTGCAACACATTTCGCATGGTGTAGCAAAGGATATGTTCTCTCGGAAAGGCTTACTTTAGGACCACCTAGCGCCATAATGGGGCGTTTCCAGACATGGGTTCATTAGGAATATATTGATCTTTAGCCCTGCTCCTATACGTGGTTTGAATATTACACATTAATTTTGCAACACCGTGCATATATATATATATATATATATATATATATATATATATACAGTATATATACAGGTATATGTATTTGCAGGGTTGTTAACATTAAAGTTCCTCTACATAGAGGGCTCTGGAGTGCATTCTAAGGCTCCAAATGCAAAGAAATTTGGACAACAGATACTTCAAACGATGCACTCACCGTGTATTGAAAAAAATATAAAAATTAATAATACAAAGATTTATGGCATTTTATAATATCGCTGTCCGGTTATGGAACAGCGGGGCCCAGTTAGAGTTAAAAAAATATGGTCCAATGATGAAATTGGCCATAAATCCACACCATACAGTCACTTTTAGAGAATGCAACGAGACCTCTTGGATAACACCATGTTTTCTGTTACCATATGCAACAGTATTGACTCGCCCATTGAAGCAGAAGTGGACTTCGTCATTCCAAAGATTGTTCCATGGCCAAGTGATATTAGCCGTCATTTCGCTGTAGACTCCTTATCTTCTAGGGATAGTATCACAATATCTGACGCATCACTAACCTTACAATGACATACGGCATTTCCAGTGAACGAGCAACAGGTGATAACTCTACCACATATTGTGGGGTGTCTGGTTTTCCGTGGTGTCTGGTTCGTCGTAAATAAATAAGGCTTAGACTTTGTTGGGTCTGCACTGCACTCGGAGAACTGTAAGGAACTGTTTATTTGCAGGTGACATTGATATTTATTGGCTATGTATAAATGATTTGATTGGTTGTGGCGTTTACAATTGAATGGATGATTTAAATGACATGTGATCACAACGGGTTTTTAAACCGTTGTGATTTAAATAAAAGTGAATTAAAAAGGACGCCACAACCGTCAAGAATTTAAAAATAAACAGATTAACAGATAAGTACAGAAAATTGAATAATGATGATTAGAACACTTGAAAATACTGACTAACTAAAATACAAAGGATAACTATGATAAAAACTATAAAAATAAGTATACAAATCACTACAATAGGACAAATCCATAACAGTCGAAGCCACATCATCCACGGGAGAAGAGTCCACTCGTTTTCGACCTCTACTTGGTAGAACGCCAAGTTGTTCTGTTGCTTCAGATTTTGCAATCATTCTGTTGAGCAGACATTGGCCTATACCTTACATGCTTCTGACGCCGGAATTCCCTTAACACCCTTAGCTGCATTGTTATTGTTCTGATAAAAACAACTTCACAAATAGCGCTTTTTCCTGTAACGTTGGCATTGCTGTGAGCATATAATTCTTTGAATAGCTTTTTTTCCTTTTATAGAGCTGCGAGTCAACTTATGCAAATAACATTATGCACGACCGTGATGCGATCTCCAATCAGAGAGCGACATCTGGCCAGTGACGAAACTCTTCGCTCCGCCCTCGTCACTGGAGCGGACCTTTAAAGTAGTTTAATTTGTTGGAATTGTTTCTTGTTTTTCGTTAGTTTTTGCATTACTTTTTAGTATCTGCATTATTTAAGTTATAGAATAACACATTGTTATTGTTTTATTTCCAGACGAATTGGCTTCACCGATCACCCGACCTCACCCCAGATTATGGGATTATGGGACTTTTTTTTTTTTAAAAGTGAACCGTCAAAGATGTCAAACTTTGTCAGATCTGAGGACAGCATTAGACATGTTCTACCAGTTCCAGCAGACGCATTGCTTTCTGCGATATAAAATGTCGTTTGCGAATGCAAAAAGATTGTTGACAACAATGATGGACACATTGAACATTTGTAACGCTGTTCCAGTGAATTGTATTGCTACAAAGCCATCTATTAGTGGTTTTTTTTTAGTTTTTTTTTTCGATCAGTCAGTGACAAAACTCTTCACTCTGCTCTTCACTTCACGTGAAGCGGAACTTTAAACTACTGGAATTTGGCGGAATTGCTTCTTGTCTTTCGTTAGTTTTTGTGTTACTTTTTAGTACCATATCTGCATTATTAAAGTTATGTTAAAGAGAGTTACATATCGTTATTGTTTCTACGTTAGTTATGGTTAGCTATTGCTATAGCGCCATCTATTGACCATTTTTTTTGTATTATTATTATTATTTTCAATAAACGGGGAGCGCATCGTTTGAAGTATCTGTTGTCCAAATTTCTTTCCATTTGGAGCCTTAGAACGAGATCCAGAGCCCTGTAGGTAGAGGAACTACAATTTTAGCCATCCTGTATTATTACTGAATTAAATAAGAAAACAGTTGAGATAAAGGCAAATTAATTACACTTGTAAAAAGTAAATTATAATTTTACAAATGATTTATAACTCAGTAATATTACTATATTTTTATCAAATTAATATCTAGAAATTTAGTAATTATAATAAAAACTGTTCTTAAACCGAAATTACAATTGTCATTAAAATGACAAAAAGAAATAATAAAAATTTAGAACTATAAAATACAATTTGGATTAAATATGAGATAAATATTGGTATTATGATACAAAACAATTCCATTCTTTTTATTTGGTAGTGATCCTGTACTGTTTGCTGGCTGGAGAATCCTGAGGCTCAGTTGAAATTTTTCCTAGGTTATTTTTTCTAAAGCATGGACCCTAGGGCTCACTGAGCCCTCTGTATAATGAATTTTACCTCAGGATTTCTTTTCCTGAGGTAAAGGCGGGCGAACTTTGGATTGATCATCTACTAGTAGCGATAGTCATTGAAACGTCTGACTACAAACCTTGCATGGGAAATGCCATCTTTTTATTTAGTCAATCTATACATCTGTGTATTTATAATAAAAGTCAGAGTATGTTTGTATATTCTCTGTACAATTTTAAATCGTTTGACTGATCGGAACCAAATGTTGCATAAATACACTCTACTACCCTGCGGAAAATATAGACTACCTTCGAACCTAGTTAACCACCCCCAGATGGTTAAATCTCTAAAATAGCGCCACATATGGACCTGGTGGCGACAGTGAGAACTATTCAAACATTGTTCTGCAACAATTGAAATAATTGGGAAGTTTTGATGGGATGGGGTTGTGGAGAACCTCCTTCCCACCTCCACAAAAGAAAACTTCTTTTTTTATTAAAATATAGGTTGCAAGAAAACCAGGACTTCCCACCCCCTCCCCGGGCAACGTCGGGTATTTTAAGGTGGTTGCTAATACAATTTTCCGTAAAAATGCCATTATAAATATTATCTTCATTTATGTTAAACTCCTAACATAAATAAACTAACAAAGATTAGATAAACTTAACTAAATATAAATTTAATTTTGCCTAAATTTAAAGGCGACCATAATAATAATAAAAAAAAAAACTTAAAAATAATACTAAAAACAGAAAGTAAAATAACGTAAGGAAAAATAAAAAAAATGTTAGGAAAAAAATAAAGAAACGTTAGGAAAAATAATAATAATAATAAAAAGGAGGATGATATATACGGATTCGAACTGACAACCTTAAGTGTATGAATCCGAAAGCTATAGTCTCTTTAATATGTTATCTTTTTACACATTTGCGTGTCGGCGTCTTTTGTTAATTATAATGTGCACACTTTATATTATCAAGCTGTAGTTGACAGCTATATTAACATGGTTTCATTTCTAACATTTAAGCTAATAGCAGAAATCCAATGAAAACAATGCCAAATATCTCGAACGTTGACTCCTGAAAATATCATATTCTTCCATTGTTTGGGCCTCTGAAAACGTTGGTGAAGTCCGCTTGTCCATCCGAGCTTCCGTTCTGGACAACAATGACAACAATGCCAAATATCTCGAGGATGTGGGGAGGGGGGGGGCGTTGGCCCCTGAAAATACCCATTCCTACAGTGTTTGGGCCTCTGAACACGACGGTGAAATCCATTTGTCGATCTCATCTTCCGTTCGGGAGTTGTTAGGTGTGGAAAGACACGAACGGACGAACGGACAGCACAAACGCAATAGCGATTTTGGTCGTTATCACAATAGCTCCCAAATGGGTCGCTAAAAACGACAAAAATCCTAAAGAAATGGAATAACTATCCAACGTACCGAGTGATCCAATTTAAAGAGAAAGATATTTAAACCTTTCTATAAGAAAAATTTCTGGCGATTCGCAACCAAATTTCGCACATATACTGTCCTGAGTATGTGGTTTCGATTTCTGAAGAAAAAAAAATAGTTCAAATTTCTGCCGTTAAGGGTGAATTGTTTCTCATGTAGGTGATGGTGGACGATCCGCGCTGGGCAGGTTTTCTCGGGGTTCTGTCGTTTCTCCTGCACTTCTCCCACCCAGTGGCGAAGCGTGTATTTCGAGTAAGGGTAGACATTTTAGATTTAGATATAATATTGTTTGTAATAATAATAGTCAATCAAAACACCAAAATAAAATTGTTAGAATAATCAAAAATAATCAACAATATTGCAGGTGATGATTGAAATTTTTAATAATGAAAGATCGTAACTGTTTTTAACGAAATTACAAACACTAATTCTTTAATTTTTTTTTTTTTTTTTACTTTTTTACTGTTCGCCAGTCCTATTAGGTATTCAAGAATAAAGAATATAGGTGCTGATAATAATTTATAATTATTAGCTGTAGATTAATTAACTTTGTTACGTTTCTTTTCTTTTGTATTAGATAATTAACAAAAGTTAAAAGTTAAAAATTCAGAGTAATATTCTCATCAATTACTTCAGCGATTAATAAAATTTTAACCTTATTAATACTTTTTAGTGCTTTAGAATTATATTTTTCCCAATTAATTTGACTGAATAATTTATATTTTATATGGTTTTCCAATCTTAGACCAAAATTATTATTCATTTTATTAATTAGAAAGATTTTTAACCAATTGTATCTAGTTATTTTTTCATTATTTTGATTATTTTTTCCCCTATTAAACAATATAAATGTTATTCATAATTATTTTATAAATAATTTTTTTCTTTAATAGTAAGTATTTTTACATTTTTTCCTAATCTTGTTTTATTGCCAAAAATTTTTTTTTTACAACCTTTTTGTGAAATGTATTTTCCGTTTGAAGAGACGTGGCTAAGTTTCATCTCGTAGTGGACAAAGAGTACAAAATACGTTATAATATCCAACGCTCAACAGTTAAGAGACGTTTAGAAGAACGTCTCAAGGATTGAAATACCCCACGAACTGCTTCCTGTGGTGCGCATGCGCGCCTCCTAGCAACATCCTGTATGGTGCGCTCTCTTTACGAAGCCGTTAAGGAAAATGTCTCACGAACAGACAGCGCCACAGCGGGCAATAATGAACTCAAAGCGTTGGACTCACAGCGTGAGCCGATACGACGCAAAATTTTCCTTGAGTGAAAATTTAAAATTGCAAATAATGTTATTCTCTCTATCTCTTGGGTAGACACTGTCTCAATGTCTCACAGCACGCTTCGCCACTGCTCCCACCATACTTTCTCAGTCTTTCTCTCCATCTGTCCTTATTTCCGTGGGATAGTACAATAGACCTCCGATCGCAGTGCTTGACTTCTCTGCCACTCACATTCACTACATAACATAACATAGCATAACATAATGTAACATAACATAACATAGCATAACATAATGTAACATAACATAACATACGGGTGAATTGTGGCGTTGCTTTCCCTATAATTTGCATATTGCAACGTAATCGATTACATGTAAAAGGAGTCGCGAAGCATTTTCCACAAATCGACGACTAGCGAAGAGTCATGAAGCTCACCTTACCTGGTCGCGCATTACTTGTTATGGGAAATTATCTGCTAATTAGTCTATCGTCCGACAATGTTCGCCTTACTACGAGAAAGTTAGATAAAGTTAGATAAGGGGGTGCACCATCTTGCAGTGTGAAAAATATACTGTTGAAGTGATGGAATTATCCGGAATATATCTGGAGCCATTCACAGAACTTGTCACTGGCCTTGATGCTGTGATTTCTTCAAAGGACCAACGATGAAGGATACCTTGAAGCCCTACCAAACTGTTACCTTTGATGAGTGAAAAGGAATTTAATGATGAATGTGTGGATTACTGTCAGATCAAATGCGGCAATTATGATTGTTTTACAGCACCATTCCAATGAAATGAGCCTGATCACTCCTTATTCTTCAAGGCCATGTATCATCCACCATCATCAGAGTATCAAAGTCAAGGCAAATGCTCACTGCATATCATTCACCAGAAACCAAATGTTGACCGTGTGATATTTTATAAGGGTAAAACTTCATGACATTTCGCAGAGCTCTCCACACTATCCAACTCCCTTGATATAGTCCAGGGAAATTAGACATTGACCCGGACATTTGAAACCTCAAGCTGAAAATTGGTAGAAATGTTGAGAATAGTGTTCTGATTGATTTCCCAAAATTCCCAAAAAATCCATCTTGTGGAAAATCCGCCATTTTAAAGAAACCGCCCCCATCGTGGATATTTCGAGTTTTAAGCATAGCGACTGAACCGAGCGTCTGAATTTATTCGTTTTTGCGTCAAATTACGTAATTCAGGCTGCATTACCTTCCAAAACACTAAAAATTAATAATTATAGACCAATTGTGGTTCTTGAGAAATAATAATAATTATGAAAATGCGACAAACGAAAATTGATCAAAAATTATAATAAATGTTATTATAACAGAAAAAAATTAATCAAAGAAGACTTCATAACACAAGGCGTGAAATATAGGCATAAGCAGCAATAGAATACATTATTAAGGGTAAAAGTTAGATAGCTTGTTTCGTGTTATCACTGGAGCTCGACTGCCTGTTCACTAATCTACCTGGCCAAAATCTTTGACGGTAATGCATGATCTGAAGAAACATAACCTGTATTAGCGTCAATTTAAGACAAGTAAAACAGTGTTCTTTAAATTTTGTAGGTATTTAACGTTTCTACGACAACATGTCTGCCAAAGGTTCAACGTCGTCATGGCTATCCGAGTTAGAGCAGTCCATACGTTTTGTGCAGCCATGTCCTGGGCAGAAGCCGCACATACATGCGCAAGGAAAACCGTTTCTTCTGCACCTGCATCTCTTCTCGCAACCACAGTTACAGTTGCCGAATATGATATTCAGTACCCGCTCCGGTACTGGTTCTTCTTTAGTTGGAATGGCTGTCAGCTGAACTACATGAGTCATCCATCCCCACTCTGCTTCCGGTAGGCGATTCCCCATCCAAACTGGAACCTAGAATGAAACAAATTAAACATTGAACAGCCTGTTTAAAAAGCTGTCGTTGTTCATAAAAACCCTCCTAACTGCAGTTTTAAAACAAAACAAAAAAAAGATGCGCCAATAAGCAAGTTTTAAATTAGCCGAGTTTGCGCATGGCTCAACTGGCACAGTGTTTGGCTATCATGCTTGGAAGAATTGTGGGAGACGGTGTACGCAAAGAACACAGTGACCGAGATGGTAAACGGCCATGCCTACGCACTAGCTGTCCGCGCACATCTTCTGATGCAGCTGTCGTTGGCGATATTCAGGATATACAAGACGCAGACTCTCTTCTCAGCGATCGCTTGAAACGAACACACTCAGACCACACACTGGAACGACTTCGGTGGATGACGTTTTGTCGTCAGAGAACATCGTCCAGCCAGCAGAGTTGTTCGAAGCAAAGCTGAAAGCCCTCTTTTCATCTAGACGGCTCACTGCGAAGCTGTGGGTGCGATTCTTTTAAGATGGTTGGCATCATGCGTCTGTTTGTCAGAGCTGAACGTTTTGGAGTTTGGGTTCTTCCCTTGCTGTGTGTCCAAAGAATAATTCCGTATTTCCACTCTGCGGGACATCTCAGCTCGAGGATGTTATGACTCCCTTGGAGTTCCGGCAATTTGTTAAGGAAGGCTGCTTCACTGTCAGGAGATCTGCAAAGTTCTGGTCAGGCATATGGACCGATATAACTATAGAGCAAGTGTTGATGAGAAACATGAAGACGGCGGGTGGACTCACACATGGACGTGGATTGACGGATAACGTCATTGCTCGATGGGTTTGTGCAATGCCTTCATCTGCACATGTAATCGACGCCACTGAAAGATTTTGTGGAGTCTTCGCCGAAACCTCCGACCAACATGTGGAGCTAAGAGAGTCTTCGCAAGTGAGAGATAAGGCAGACGTTCGCAAGATGGTAGACTGGCTCCAGTCCCACCATCCTTTTAACGACTCAACGAACCTTCTAATGTTCTTGTCTACCGGTATAGTAGCCGACGATACAGTTAACTGTGATGAGGCTCTCTCCCGTGGTTTGCAAGCAAGGAAATCAATCACAGGTCAACCGTAACCAACTTTTTCACCGATTGCTGTGTTGTGCGTGACGATGTTAACCTCGAGAAGTACCTGACATATGAACTTGCAGCAAGGCCTCCAGCGGTGTTTGACGGGATGTTGATGCGGAAACGCACTATGTCTGGATTGATCAACGTTTTAGAAGAGATAGCGCCGTCCAAGACAAACTTTCCAGTGAACGCAGAGTTTACAGTTCCTCCTGCACCGGGTTGTGTGGGCGCGTCCAGGGAATTTCAGCCACATCTGTCTCCAGTATGTGAAGTACGTGGAAAATCAGTGGATGTAATACCACTTCTGCTCCGTTCTGAAAAGCCACAAAGGGATCTTTCAAGAAGTTCAAGCTTGTTTAAGGGAGACAGTGTCGGTCGTCAACTAATAATTCTAGGTTTGGATGGGGAATCGCCTGCCGGAAGCAGAGTGGGGATGGATGAATCATGCAAGTCAGCTGACACCCATTCCAACTAAAGAAGAACCAGCACCGGAGCGGATACCGAACATCATATCCTGCAACTGTAACTGTGGTTGCGAGAAGAGACGCGGGTGAAGAAGACACGGTTTTAAACCGTATTTGCACAAGCATGTGCGGCTACTGCGCAGGACATGGCTGCACACATTGTATGGACTACGGTGATTCGGATAGCGATGATGACGTTGAACCTTTGGCCGACGTGTTGTCATAGTAACGGTAAATAACTGCAAAATTTAAAGACTACTTTTTACTGTTATTAAATCGACGCTAATTTAGGTTACAATTGTTCAGATCATGCATTACCAGTGAGTGAAACATTTTCGCCAGTGAGTGAACAGCCAGTCGAGCTCCAGTGACAACACGAAATAAGCTACCTAACTTTTACCCTTCATAATGTATTTGTATTGCTGCTTTTGCCTGTACTTCACGTCTTGTGTTATGAAGTCTTCTTTGATTCATTTTTTTGTATGTTACGATAATATTTATTATAAATTTAGACCAATTTTCGTTTGTCGCATTTAAATAAATATTATTTTTTCTCAAGCACCAAAATTGGTCTATAATTATTAATTTTAGTGTTTTAGATGAGAGCGCAGCCTGAATTAAGTAATTTGGTGCAAAAACGAATACAATCAGACACTCGGTTCAGTCGCTATGCTTAAAACTCGACAAATCCACGATGGGGGTGTTTTTTTCAAAATGGCGGATTTTCCCCAAGATGGATTTTTTGGGAATTTTGGGAAATCAATCAGAACACTATTCTCAACATTTCTACCAATTTTCAGCTTGAGGTTTCAAATGTCCGGGTTCGGCCACTTTTTTGTCTAATTTCCCTGGACTAATATTGCAAGCGCACTGCTAATATGATCTGCATTTTCCAATTCACTGCTCCTCTACTGCGGTTGCAACTTCATCTGTTCTCTGCAGTCCACTTGGCTTGCGACTTCATCCAGGTTTTACAGCAAAAGTTCCTGTCTCTTCAAAATGAAAAATCATTTTCCGAAGATTAGTAATCGTCAGTGCATTTCTTCGTAAACCTTTTAATTGTCCAAATGTCTTAAGTGCAGCAGAAGCATCGTTGATAGAAAAGTTTAACAAGGAACACGGGATCAGGTAAGATGAGCTTCATGACTCTTCGCAGTCGTCGATTTGAGAAAGATGTTTTGTGACTCTTTTGATAGGTAGAGGTTGTTCGATTACGTCGCAATATGAAAATTTCGGGGACAGCAGTGCCACAATTCACCCTTAGCGGTCGAAATTTGAGCTATTTTTTTTTTCTTCAGAAATCGAAACCAAATACTCAGGACAGTATTTCAATGAAATTGGGTTGCGATTCGCCCAGTAGTTTTTCCTATAGAGAGGTCTAAACACCTCCTCTTTAATTTGGATCACCTGGTACATCTATTGAAAAACATTTTGTACAAGCCTTATCTTCTATAAATATTCCTAAATTGTAAAACTTCAAATTTTTTTTTGTAAATAGGCATATTTTGAAATGGCGCTGCTGGTTCAGAAACAAAACAAAAGTCCTATTATTATAATTAGGGGGGAAACACTTGAAAAAGGACTTGAGTGTAAGATAGTCCGAATGCGTACGTGGTAATGTTATTTTATTAATTTTTATCTTTTTATTTGTGCTTGTTCATTGGATTAATTATCCTATTAGTTACACTTTAACATTTGATAGAATGAGATTCCAGACAGAACAGAATTACTTAATATGGAATTGATATATATATATATATAGCCGGACAGTGATATGAAATTTGAAACCAATGTAAAGACCAAATCACTGCCTGAAAATGCCAATTCAAATTTCAGATTACCGTTTCTATGGTGATAAAACAGAAGTCTACCACCACGTCTTGGACATTAGATATATATATATATATATATATACAATTCAGGGGGCATCCATTAATTACGTGAGCTGAAAATGGGGGAAGGGGTCCGGCAAAATCTCTTTAAATCTCATTTAAATGAAAGGGGAGGGGTCAATGAAAATGTCACGTCAACTGTTTAATTCAGAGAATGTATATATTGTTACAGATTATAACATTTTGTAATGTAGTCTATGCCCGGGATTCCCCGATTTGAAGCAAGCCCCGCGCAATTTTCAGATTTTACTAAATATAATTAAATTGATTATAGTGCACTTTAAACATAGTATCATTTTTCTCCTCTTCTTTCACAGAAAAATATATTTCATAGAAGACATCAGTAACACTTGAGGTATTTAGTGGTATGAAGCAAAATACATGAACATTTCTAATAAATTTAACTAGTTGACCCGTGCGAATAATTCGCAACAAAAAAAACCAACTTTGAGAAATAAATCCAAAGCTGTCGTGCATGTTAGTTAAACACACTGTCAATAGATGGCGTCTCCCCATTTTTATTAAAAGGTTGACCCGTGCGAATACTTCGCATGGTCTCTTGATCAGTCACCGAATGGTAATGTGGAATACATAAATGAACAGATTGTGAATAGATGGCACCTTCTATATTTTTAAAAACAGATATTTTTTTAACGAAAACATTAATTTTAAATAATTTATTTAATCTTCAAAATGATATCTCAATCATTGAGTTTGATGAAGTATTAAGGGAAATAATAATAATAAAAAAAAAACTTTTGGAAAATAATATATGAGAAGTTGACAAATTTTTATGTTTTTTATTGTAATAATCGTTTATTTTTATTAAAATATAAATCTTTGTTTTTTTTTAATCTGTTCTTATTAAATAAACGATGAAATATCATTTTAAAGTGTATTTTTATTCAAAAAAAGGGTATATTTGAAGTTTACAACGCTATAGAATTATTTGAAATGCTGTTTCACTTTCGAAAGATCAAGTCGCTTCTGTTGAAGCGTGTCTACATTTTTATAAAAAGGTTTTTAAAATAAAGTTTTTAAACGAAAACAATAATTTTAAACAATTTATTTATTTTTCGTCATTAGCGGAGATCGAAATCTTCAAAATGATGTCTCAATCATTGAGTTTGATGAAGTATTAAGGTAGTTATGACGTTCCGACACAGAAACACCTTTGAGAAATAATATATAAGGATTATTTAAAAATTATAGGGGGAATCTCAAGTGAGGGGGAAGGGGCATCTTATCAAATCTCACCAAGGGGAAGGGGGGGGGTCCAAATTTTTAAAAAAACACCTCACGTAATTAATTAACGCCCCCTTATTGAGAAAAATCCTTGGCTACTATATTTCTATTTTATTGTAGTGATATTTGAAAGGTTCATTGAGAATGGATCCAACAGTTTTCTTTTATTTCTATTAAATTGTGGATGTTTTGTAAGGCACTTTGATAAATATTTTATACCAAAAATTCCATCTGCAAGTTCATAAAAACCATCTGCAATTTAATAGTAATTTCATACATGAATAATTATTTCATGTATGAAGAAGTAAGCGTAAGAAAAGATTTTCATTATTATTCACTTTTCTGCTAAAAATATAATTGAGAATATTAGAAAAATAATAATAATTAATATACTAATATTAATTAGTAATTAGTAATTAGTAATTAATTATTAATGGAGAAATACCGAGAAAAATCTAGATTCTTCACCACGTAGTGGATTACCATGTTTATTAGTAAATTATATAGATAAATTAAAAAAAAAAAATCAATAAGGAAATTAAAACTGAATTTCGAGTACTTGGATCTAAAGTTCATGAATGCAGCTGAAGAGCAAATGGAAAAGTTAAAGTTAAGGCTTGTTTTCGTATCATTTTAGTTAAATAAGATAAAAATATAAAAATATTCAAAAAATGTAATTAAATATAGAAAAATAAGAAATACTTAAGAACCTAATTAGGTAATAAGTTTAAATTGTTTCAGTTTCAATTCTTTTTTTTTATTGTAGTTCACTTTCACAAAAGGAGACGTGGTAATTAGTTATGGATTAATATCTCAGCGACATCTATTGTTGTAAAACCGAACTTTTGTAAATTGTACGTCATTCAATATAAAAATAGTGCGGTATTTTTTATTATTGTAATTTCTTAAAACATTATTATTAAAAAATCAAAAACAAACTTTATTTTTTAATTTTCAAATTTAATTGATCTGTTTTATTCCTTCCTAGAGGGTTTTCCTAGAAAAGTGAGGCTCAATCTGTATAAGTATTGAATGAAACACCTGGAAGGAAAGATTTAAAGACAATCGATTAGAAATTCACAAAAGCTCCTAAAAGCGCGTAAAAAGAATTAGAACTGAAACATTACATTTTTATCCATGTCTTATACTGGCCGAACACGAGGCGATATTTTGGGACAATCAGGCCCAATTTGATTGCTGGCAACCGTTTGCCCCAATTTGATTGCCCCAACCTGAACAATATTGCCCCAATTTTATTGTCGGTACCAAAGGAACAATATTGGCCCAATATTAGTTGGCTCAAAATATTGGTGGTACGAAAGCGAATTAAATGAACGGATGACATCACGTGACAATGCTGACGTCGAAGGAGGCGTGACTTTGAACATCGGAAATTCAGTCACTCACGCCGGCCATTTTCTTTGAGAAACAAGGCTTAAAATCAGCAAAATGGGCGGCCCAAAAAAGATAATTCAAACAACAATATTTTGTCAATTGATAATGAAAGAATCTTAATGGATTTCTACCGCGGGAAGGCGTTTAATACTCGATCGATTCTGTCCGTTTGTAACACGTTTAGGCTTAACCGCAGGTACGCTTACACTGGATAGCTCCCATTTTATTCGCAAATAAATTGTATAAATAAAACCGATGTCGTACAATTGCTGGGAATATTGTTCCCAGTGCATTTATGCTCTGCTCGTGTGGTGTGTTTATAAGGCGTTCGCACTTAGTGTGTAATTACTAGGGCTCCCTAGTGACACACGAAGCGCCGTAACCACCGATATTCAAAGCAATATTGGTTCAGGAGAAACTACGTGTTCGCGCTTGATAAAGTTGTCCGCAATCAAATTGGGCCAACTTGTCCCAATCATATTGCCATAAAATCGCTGCGTGTTCGCCTAGCTTTAAACAATGGCTAATTTCAAAGCCTCTTAATATCTGGGCCAACTTAAAAATAATTCCAATTAATCCTATTTAAACCTATTTTACTTCACATACAGGCACGCCAGATCATTGTCCCATGGGATCGATTTCTCAAATGTGCGTTTATTGTGCAGATCCAAACCGGAGTTTGTCAGAAGGTGCATGGAAACATATTACATTCTGACTGACACGTACAATGTAGTTCTCTTAGTGTCCGAATACAGTTGACTCAAGGAGAGACGAAAGAAAAAGGAAAGAAGAAGACGATAATAAAGTAAAGTCCTTCTAGAAAGTCACCTGATAATGCTGCCATTTATTGATATCCAGTGTATAAATTCCATTGTAATCTGTGATTAATTCACTCGTTAATGGGTAGCGTGCTACCCGAAACATGTTGTATTTTTTTAAGTGTTTAAATGTTTTTTTAATTATTATTATGTGTGTTGGCTTTTTTACTTTATTATCAATTTACTCACACACGTCAAAATTGCAATTGACGGAGGGAGGGTTACCAGAAGATGATGATGGATGCTACACGACGGTGTTCCTAAGCCTCTTGAAGTTCTTTTTTGATGTTAAGTGTTTTTATTTTCTCACAATTCCGAAATATGTTTTCTTAAGGATTTTTAAGATTTTTTAAATTCCTTAAAAAACTTTTCAAGTTTTGAAATTTTCTAAATTTTTAAGCTGTGTTAAGAGAGTAAAAAAAAAATTCTTCTTGTTAATCAATCTCACTTTTATGTAAATGTTGTTCTTAATCATCTAGGATCATGTCCTTTATTATTTTAAATTTATTATGCATAGATACCATGAGATGAAGCAGAAATAATTAATTAATAATGTCACGGCCTTACTTGGAATTTCTCTTCGTTCTTGGACTTATTTGTTTACGCGATTTATAAATTATGCCTACGTTAAGATTTCTTCTAAATAAAAAAGAAAAAAAAAATATTATTTCATGAACAATTAAAAATCCTTGGCCATTTAAGGACCGTCATGGGTCTTTTAGTTTCATCCTTTAGTTTGTATGATAATTTTGATCCAATTATAATTTAGGATGGACTTAAAAATAATAAAAATATGAAATTTTGATTTATAGGATAACTTATAATAATTTTGTAAAAAATTTTTAAATCTTTTAAATCTTCAAAATTTTGAAGAAATTATATAAAAAAATAAAAAAATTAAATTTTTAAAACGTTTAAAAGGTTGTTACTTTTTTCTCATATGTATATTTTTAGTTTTTCAGTGATATTACATAATGTTAATTTTGTAAAGGATGATGTCTAAGCGTTTGGAGTTTGCTGTTGGAGGTCGCTGCTATCTTGGATCAGCCAATCGAAAAAGCTCTTGTATGAGCTCCGATGAAGCAACTACTGGCGCATGTGTACTTCATTCTGTTTAGTTATAAAAATTATTTTGTATAAATTGACTTTTGTTCCTGTGCTCAATCACTTGAAGAGGCGGTCTCTCGATGGCGAAACGTCGTGTATATTTATTATTTTTTATAAATAATATATAAATAAATTGATAAATAAATATATTGATAAATAAATAAATTGATAAATAATATATAAATGATTTATATAAATCATTTCTCAAATATTCAGGTGTATGGCTTTATTTTTTCATCCAATATTACGCAGTACATGTAAAATCATATTTTTTTTTATATATTCATATTTAAACAATTTACGTAAACAAAAGCTGATTAATGTTTTTCAGAAAATGAAAAAAAAAAAAATATTCTAGTTGGTGTTTATCAGATCACAGAAGCTTCTAAAGAACAAGAAGAAAACAAATCTTCGATTTTAATTTTTTTCTTTGGTTAAAAAAAAACCAAAATTGAGATATTTCTAACCATTTCCTCAGGTGACTTTTACGTGCTTATTTCTCGACAAAAACTAACACGGAAAACATTTCAAATATAAAAACTAGATCTAAAAGTAGGCACGAAAATCCATCGAACGGTTGAAAAGACTTTAGCAGAGGTAACAAACACACACACAGACTGAAGGATTTGGTAAGCCTCACTTTTCTACAAAAAAAGGAAGCTATAAATCCAAATAAATATAAAATTATAAATAAGTAATAAATAAATAGTAGGCTAAAAACAAATTATTCAATAAACGGAAATTGTAAAAAACAAAAAATGAACAAACAAAAAAGCTTCTCATGATTTAAGAAAGCAGGCTTGAGGTTATTTCATGAACATCTTATTTATCAAGTAACTTATCAATCTGATTTACTTTATTCACTTTTCGAATAACTTCTGTCACGTCAACTGCAAAGCATGTTTGAACTTTTTTTCTATGTTATTAAAATTTCATTGCTATGCATTATTTTAATGACTTCACCTCAATTCGCTTTTTCTATTATTAAAAGTTTGTGTTGGAAATAAATCTTTGAATCACGAATCTCTCTATTTCTCACAATAAATCTCGTAGTACGCTTAGGATCTGTTGTTTACGAAGGTGGTCTCAGCGACGGCAGCCAGGGTGTCCGGGTCGGTTCTCGTCCACACCTCGGCTTCAGATCAAAGGCTTGCGGCTATGCCAAGTATCCCAGTAGCGAATGGAATGAGTCGTTCTTGTTATTTCCCACCACAGTTGACCTCCGCTAATGCATAAGGGGATCCAGGTAGAAACATCCTCTATCTCGTCACTCGTCAGGGACGACAGTTCATCAAGTGCTGTCCCTTGCGGCGACTGCAGGGACCAGTTCCCACGCAATATTTCATTCAAGTGTCGCTTCATTCGACCCAAAAATATTCCTTTTTCAATATTTTTATATATTAAAAAAAAAACATCATTAAAAAGTGATTGACATTGACAAAACGGTATTTTTGGTTGCCAAATTTTTTGAGGACCTCCGAATGAAGAGAAGAAACAATTTAAAAGCCTCGGTAATTTAAAAATGGCTTTTCTTACAATTTTTTTTAATATTTTTTTAAGTAAAAAAAACACAAAAACGGAAAAACAAACATTTCTAATCCAATTCTATCCAGTGAGTACAAACAAACAAATAAACAAACAACAAATTTTTCTACTTTCTGGAAAAAAAAATTAATAAAATCATTTGCTTTGATTGTCTAAATATGATTAAGAATCCAACCCTGAGGAATGAACTTAACATTCATTGTTTTAAGATAAATTGGTATTAAAAGGAATTGAATAAAAATTCACTATTTAATTCCAATATTTTTCTATGAGAATTTTTGTTTTTTTCTCGTGTTAATTTCTTGACAAGGAAAAGAATTCCAATGGAAATGTTAGTTTAGACCTCGAACGAACGAGTTTCAAGAATAATTACAAAGTTATAACCACAGGATTATTAGGAGAGTACCTACACCCACACATTGGATAACCTTACTTTCTTATTGAAAAATCTTAGTACATTGATTGTAGTTTCAATCTAAATAAGATTGGGGAAATTAAACCTTATCTGGAGACTCGGATCTTAGAACTAATTATGAACAAGAAACAATCGAACTTATGTGGATAATTACAGTCTGTCAAATGAGAGAAAAAAAATGAGCCAAGCCCATTTTCAGAGGGAAATGGCAGAGGAAAATGGCTTAGCGATTACGTGTCTAATTTCTTCTTCGCCCTTCCCTTTTATTTTTGAAATTCCTTTATTTAATTATTTTTTATTCATTTTTGATTCTTTATATTAAATGATATTGTTAATTTATTACTGAGGATGTTTACGAGCTCAATATATTGAAGTGAAGTTATGAAAAGAACTACTGATCTTAAATGAAATTGAAAAATACAATTCTTCAGACAGTTGAAATTCCTACGCCTATTGCAGTAGTTTTCCAGTGTTTTCTATTATTTTCTTCACCTGCATAAGTCTTGAAGTGCACGTACACACTGTTTACAATCTGCCGTTCGTGGTTGTGGATTGTTTCCCAGAAACATCGTGAAAAAGTGTTGTTTGTTTGACACTAACCGAGTAGGACATCTCTCGGATTGGTTCATTTGTTTATCATGTGAAAGGGAAAGAGGCTCTTATTGAAAAGTAAGACAAACGAAACAATTGAAGGCAAACAAGGAATTTCTTTTGACCTATAGATATCTGAACTGTTTTGTAATTCATCGTTTTAAATTCGTGCATGATTAAATGGAATGGATTAAATGGAATGATCATTAAGTAA
The DNA here is from genome assembly GCA_023159025.1 of Thereuonema tuberculata. Classification (NCBI taxonomy): domain Eukaryota; kingdom Metazoa; phylum Arthropoda; class Chilopoda; order Scutigeromorpha; family Scutigeridae; genus Thereuonema; species Thereuonema tuberculata. The sequence continues at coordinate 44,393,219 of JAFIDM010010028.1, read as the reverse complement.
ACATCTCCCTTTTATCTTTGAAATCATTTCCATTTGAGTCTTTGTCGAAAAATCAGCGCAAGGCGGCGACAAAACTTCCCCTAGAAAAGCATTGAAATCTTTGTTTTATTTCTATTAATATTTAATTATTTTAACAATGAATATTAAATCCTTAATCAATTGCGCGTGAATGTTTTCATTTTTGATTTAAAAAGAAAGAAATTTAAAAACTTATATTTTTAGTAAAGTAGACTTAAATTCTTTGGAACCTCGTGTTTACACTGGATTCTTTTCGTGACTCCATTAAACAAAAGATAAGAATTCACTGTCCCATCCAATAGTTCAATGTCCCATCCAATAATTGTCAAAAAGCTGGAAACTTTTGAAGCGAAGTAATTACATCAAAATGTTCTGACAATGGATTGTAAGATAGGTTTTAAACAATTTTTTTCATTTGATTTGATTTTGGTGGATATCAGCAAAAAGTGTTTGATTGTATTTGCTCGGTTCATCTCCAGTTGATACACAAGCCTTTTATGTTTTGATTAAAACCAAATTAAAAAGAAGAAAAGCAAAATGAACTTCAGCAAGAAAGCGTGGTGAATGTCAGGAACCATGTTCTCACCTATCCGCAGCAACAGGTTTTAGGAAGAGGCCTAAAGTTCAACCTTCCTTTACATCCTAAGTTAAGTGCCATCATTCCTCTAATGGAAGCCGCCCTTTCCAACCTTCCTTCAGGAATGGTCGATTCCAACTTGCGTCCAAAAATAAAAAAGCATTATAAAAAGTTTCGGAACTAGGAAGGATCAACTATTCAACCCCTTAGAGGTTTCTGCTTTGCTAGAATTAAAGAGGAACCCTCATATCATGATGGTTCCGACCGATAAAGGGGGGATAACGGTTGTCCTTAATAACAGTCAATATCACTCCATGGCTGCAAAGTTTTTGATGTCCACTAATGGCGTCTCTTTCTTTTCCACCAAAGATAAAATGGTTGTCAATGCAAACCGCAGATATATTAGACAGTTATTTAATGAAGGGTACATCACTTGCGATTCAGCTGTTATGATGAAGGTCGGTTATTTACTCACATCTAGAATTAGATTTTTGCCTAGAATTCATAAAGGATTAGATTCTGATAATTTATTCCCTGTCAGGCCCATTGTAAATTGTAACGAATCGGCCGTCAAGATCATTTCACAGATGATTTACAATAAGCTATCCCGTTTGCACATTTCTTCCTCTTTTGCCGTTAGCAATAGCCAGCAATTTGTAGAAAAAATTAAGACTCTTACAATATAATCCCAATTTTTCCTTCTTTTCTCTAGACGTTGATTTCTTTTGATTCACCTCTATTTCTTTTGATTTAGTTTGTAAAGCCCTCTCCCATATCAGGATTAGATATTACAATAATTTTTTTAATTCCCCATCCTTACCGTAATGTTTTGCCTTTAATTGAGACTTTATTCAAAATGCAGTTTTTTATGTTTGATAATAGATATTACAGGCAAACTACCGGCCTGTTTATGGGTTTCGCGGAATTCTGTATGATTTACGATGAAGATATAGCCTTCACCATTTTTGATGAGGGGATGTTACATATCCCGCTTTACTGCGTTACGTTGACGATTTGACTTTTTATACGGATAATTCCATCCAATTGGGTATTCTTGATATTATTGACAACATTCATGATAACATCAAGTTTAAACTTGAAAAAGAAGCCAATAACGGCATTGCCTTTCTTGACGTTTTAGTTCAACGTAGAGATAGTTCCTTTCATACCTCGGTTTTTCGAAAAGCCACAGATAAAGGTTTAACCTTAAATTTTCTCTCTATCTGTCCCATTTTTTTTAAAAATCAATGTCATCAGCATGGCGGCGCATAGAGCCTTTAGGTTATCCAGTTCTTAACATAGTTTCAATACTGAGTTGCTTACTATTCGCAACATTTTACTTGTCAATGATTACCCTCTACAATTCATTAGTACACATCTTGCTAGAGCCCTTAGCAGTATTTACACATCTGCCGTTCCTTCAAGAAATAATAACACCCAGTATGTCTCCATTCCTTTTCATCCTGTTATATTCCCAACCTTAAGAAAGTTATTACACCCCTATAACATTTCTTTAACTGCTCCGTCTAATAATCGCATTTCTAGGTTTCTTATCCCTGGGCCAACAGTCCCACACCGTTCCAATCCCAGAGGCGTTGTTTACGCTCTTAAGTGTTTAGGTTTTTCGTGCCTTTACTTGGGAGAAACGCGTCAAGCAATTAACAGCCGCATAGCGCAACACGAAGCCGCTGTTAGAAATAAAAATTATTTATTAGATTATTTAACTTATTTACATGTCGCTAGCACTGGACATGCTGTAGATTGGTCCCATCCTCTTATTATTTGTAATGAAATTAATCATTTCTTCGCAAATGTAAGGAGTCTATCCATATATTGACCACTAGTCATTGTTATAATGATTGGTTTCGGTTCGGGCCATTTATCAATATGGCTTCGATGAACGAGGTAGAGACATTGATTATAATCCCCCTTAGTTTCTTCAACTTATTTGTTTTTGTTTTTTCCAGATCTTACCTTATGGGTTTCCTTGTGGATGTCATGCAGCAGACGAATCTTATGCGGGTTCACATTTCCTCCCATCGAGGACGCCAGCAGGGTTCATTCCTCCCGATAGATGGCACCACCCATCCTGCTCCCATGATTTCAAGGGACTTAAATTTTATCCATGCTTCTCAATTTTTGTTGTCACTCGTCAAAGCCTCATAACGGAGGCGAAACCGATCGTGCCCTTTTGTATATATATTTTTAATGTGTTAAATGTTTTTTTAAACTAGTCAAGTCTGTTGGACTTTTTATTTATTGTTTCATTACAACGTCTCCTTTTCTATTTAAATTCTAATATTTGCTGAAAACAAAAAATACAAATTTGGTCATTTTCTGAAAATGTTAATGAAATTTATTTAAAGTTTCTGAAATGCGATTAATTTGAATTCTATTAAAGCAGATGAGGATTACAAGGTGGATTAATATCCACTGAATTGAAAACTATTTAATGTTTTAATGGTTTCTACGGGAATTTCACGCGCTTATTTTTCCACAAGGACCCAAACGGAAAAGATTTCAAATGTCAAAATTACATTCCCTCTTAAAATAGGCATAGCAAGGTTCAAGAAGATCCGTTCAAGAAATTAAGAAACACAAATGGACTGAATTGATGAACTATCCTAGCAATATAATGTGAGAATTGACAAAGACGAAATTTATACAAAACAGAAGAAAGAAAAAAAAAAAAAAAAAAAACAGAATTGAAACTATTAAAAATACAAAGTTCCGTTGATGATCTTAGATTTGAGTTCCTGAGGAAAGATTCTCAGAGATTCCGTCTTCGGCCGAAGATCTCCAATAAGCGAAATCTTCTTCCCTTTCTTCTTGAATCATGAGAATGTCATGGCGTCCTCTCTCTCACGAGCAGATTCGAACCTTGTGTCTTCATTTGTGGTCGGATGATTTCAATAGGAACGTTGGGTGGTTCCAGGTGTTTGGGAAGGTAGAGGACGATGTCTTCCGTCGTCACATCCGTCAGTCGAAACTGTTCAATTGGCAACACTCCGCATCCAACGATCGACGCTTCTAGAACTGGCCTCAGATTCCTAATTGGCAGTGCCTCGATTTCATGAAGGAATTTCAATCCGTAAATCATTTGGCTATAAAAATTCAAAATAACATTTATTGTAAAAAGTCATTTCCGAAATGAACGTTTAGATGTTAATCTTTTGTTAATGTCTTTGTTATTATTTCTTTTGAAATAACGACCAAAGTAAAGTCTGCGTTTCTATTCAAATTACAAGATCAGCTGAAAAGACAGAAGTAAAATTTCACTCTTTCTGAAAAAATTAATTAAATTCGCATCAATTATTAAAATTGCCTAAATAGGATTTCATCATTTGAATCCACTTTAAGTTAAAGAAATTGCTTTACTATTTAAGAGAAATCCCAAGGCTTTCTTTATTCACTTTGTTTTCGTCTCGCATTAATTGTTGCGACAAAGATTCATTACGAAAAGATTTCGCTTAGAACAGTTCTATATTAAAAAACAACTATAACTCACACACAATCAATTCATTTAAAAAAGGTTTAAACAAAACGTGCTAAAAAATGATATATTAAAAAGGTCCTAGGACAGTTTCGGGGAACATATTCCTCATCATCAGCATGCTTAAAACAGTTCTAGCTTAGAAGAGTTCTAGCTTAGAACAGTTCTAGCTTAGAACAGTTCTATCGTTCTTAAATTTGTAAACCAAGTCTTCAAAAGTTATTAACGGATTTCCCTACACACGCTATTTTGATAGAAAAATAAGCTAAAACTAAGCTTAGTTATTCGTTATCATTGGTTTTACAAAAGCCAGTTGCAGCAACATCAGCTGACCATGGTTCAAACAACAATAGAAGTTGATCCTTTGTTTAGCTTTAGAGAAGAGAAAATGTCTACTGTTCCTTCTTCCTATTTCAGGATGGATCAACAGAATGATAATGCAGTAATGATATGTAGAAGGAATTAGCGGTTTCGGACACTAAATCCATTCTAGTACACAGGCTGTTTCGGAACAGGTAGACAAAGCGTAGAGATACGGGTTCCAAAGGTCATTTTGAGTCGAATATGTTCTATGATATTTTGCTGTCGGGCAGTAGTTTTAGAGTTAAGAAATGAATGCTTTGGGAATGGTCTTTAATCAAAGAAAGCTCAGTTCACATTAGGAAGTGTAAGTAAATAAGGTAAAGGTTTACTATAAAAATCAATCCAGATAACAAATATGATTGAAAACAGATATGTTTGAAAATGTTGAAAATTGGCAGAAATGAGCTTTCTTTGATTAGAACCATCCCCAAAGCATTCATTTCCTAACTCTAAAACTACGGTCCCTATAGCAAAATGTCATAGAACATTTTCGACTCAAAAAGACCTTTGGAACCCATTATTTCTTCGCTTTGTCTACTTTTTTTCGAAACACCCTGTATATCATTACTCCTGAGATTTCGAACATATACGGAAGACTCATATTCCAATGTTACTAATTAAAACTTATATTAATTTAGGCTTATGAATTTCGGAAGTGAATCTTGAAGAGAAATTGAAACTGCTCCTTAAGTAACATTGGTTTTATTTTGAAGAAAGAATATTTTATCCTGAATGAATTATGAGGGAAAATAAGATATTTTCCTGCGGAAACAGCCGAGCTGATTGGATCTGAACGTATCGAATGTGAATCTCCCTGTTTAATCATACAGCTAACTTTGTTTCGCAACAGATTTCTAACTCCACATTCTAGCTGATCATCGTTTTAAGGACCTAAAGCTCAAAGTCACATAGTTGGCTGTCAGGTATTTATAACGATCGAAGAAATATTAAATACTAATTGAACAATGTTCTTTGTAGGTAAGTAGATACTTGTTGAGCAACAAATTAATGTATGTTTTTCTAATTTAAATTTAATTTGCATATTAAATTAAATTTGATGCACAATATTTAACTAATAATAATATTATTATAACATCTTACACTTATTGTTCATTTGCAATTAGAATAAAAATACATTTAGAAAAGGGCCAATATCAGGAGTTCGCTGTTTTTTATTCAATAGATCTTCAGGAATTTTTTTGATTACTCAAAGATTTTGACATTTTTGTAATCACAAACTTTATTAAATTATTAATTAAATGATCTGATGAATTGTTGCCTTTCTTATTTTTAAAATTCGTCTTATGGTATTTTTATTACTTGCGTCGTTTTTTGTTTGAATTCTTAATTGTTGTTTATTTAAATAAAATTCTAACTAAATGATAATAAAATCAAAACTTTTTATAATAATTTGAAATAATTTTGTAATAATTTGGTTTTTATGTATATATATTCCTCTATTGCTGTTATTTTGAAACGGCGCCTTATCAGGAAAGTTGCCACTTGCTTTTATACCTTTTTAAAAGCTGATAAAATTATATAAGATTACTGAAAACAGTAGTGGAAACTATTAGATACTTCGTATCTAAATACTCCGTATTTTACTACCTTTCTTAGAACTTTCAATACACTGATCCTATGGTTGATAAAAATACTCATATTCGCAGATGACGAAAGATGATCAATAACTTTTGGAATAACTCATTGTTCTAAGAGGTATAGGACTTATTACCCAAAAGCAACGAATTTAGTGTCAATTCATTCCATTGGTGCAAAAGTGATATAAAATTGGGAAGAATTGGTATTTCGTCCACTATTAGTCATCCCCAGTACTCCTCTGCGATTATGAGACACACTGTAGTTCTCATCGTCAAATATGAGTCCATATATGGACTCTCCTAGGTTTCCTTGCTTCGATGCTGAGCTGAGAAAAAATGATACAAAATTATATGGAAATAATGAAATAATCGTTCAATGTATGACTACTATTATTCCTAATAATTTAGGAAAAAATATGGCTTAAATATATCAAATAATTAAAGAAAACCACTGCCCTTATTCATTCAAACATAATTCCAAAGATGGGTTATAAACATATCTAAATTAATATAATCCATATTATACAACTAACATGTTTCGGATGTTATTAATATCCTTTTTCGAATCTGGCGAACGTAAATTTAAATCTGAATATAATAAATAATAAATATACAACCATTTCCCAATTAAGTTAAAAACATGCATAATTTATAATAAGTGAATATTCAACAAATTTGTTACATCGGAATCTTATGTTTTCTATTAATTAATTGTTTTCTATACGTTTGAATTAAAAATGCCTACTTTATTTTCATTGGCTAAAATTTTAACTTCTTTCCAATTACATATTTGATCTACAATAAATGATCTCGCATTCCAATATAGCCAATGTCTGCTTTTTCATCCGTTTAATCAATAGCTGCTGGGACATTCCAATAGATTTCTTTTTACACATTAAATTGATGTACTACACTAATCGAAATAGTTTGGGAATCTCGTCTTTGGCGTGATAAAATATTTAGTAATTTATTCTTTGGTATCCACACTATTTTAAACCCAGCTATTTTTACCAATTTACCTGTGTTATCAGAAACATGACTATAATAATATAGAATTATACTCTTGTATAATTACAATTTTATTTTTTCTTTGTATGTACTTTGAAGAATTATTTTATCCCTTTAATTCCATTTAAACTTAATTTCAGAGGATAATTATTCATTAATAACAAAAGGATGTAACAAATTTGTTGAATATTCAATTATTATAAAATGTTTGGATTTAATTGTACTTTAATAAATTGTTAATTAATTAATATAAATATTGATTATTTATTGTCTTCAGATTTAAATTTATGTTCAGCAGATTTGAATGAATGTAAATAACATCCGAAACATATTAGTTATCTTTGGATTATATTAAGTTAGATATGTTTATAACCCATCTTTGGAATTATTTTTGGAATGTATTAAACATAAGATATTAAAAGTTTTAATATTTGCAACGTTGAAATATATTACTATGAATGTTATTAAAGCTTTGAAACATCTCCTCCTCTTCTACATCAGCGAAAAGAAGAAATTTCTGAGGGAACTTAAACCCAATTTTTCTTAAATTATTATTTCTTAAAATCCTTTTTGTTATTTGTAACTCACAAAATTTAGAGATACTGCGAAATGAATATAATACATAAAAAAACAGAGGCATTCGAGTTTAATTATAAAACGACATCATCAGAGAAGTAAAACACGGAAATGGAAGTTGTCTGAAAATGCAAATGTCATGCAAAGCGTTAATTTGCATGTTTGCCCACAACGCTGTAAAAAGAGGCTGGCGCTGTTGGGTTATCTCCACTTTCTTGCATCAACAACAAGTGACAGAATCGCTAAGTCACTTTCAAAACCTGAAAACGCCCCTGCAACGTGATTTACATTAATCTGAAGCATGGAAAGTCAAAAAGAGTCTTGAAGCTGGTCAAACACAGATGACAGTGGCAGCAGCGGTTGGAACCTCCCAAAGCATCATTAGCAGACTCTGGAATCGCTTCAGAGAGGCTGGCACATTACGAAGAAGACCAGGACAGACGTCCACATGCACCACTGCAAGAGATGATCGCTACTTGATGCTAATAGCACGAATGAATCTGCCAAGCAATGCTACTGAACGACGCATGTTACTCAGACCGTGTGAAATCGACTCCGTCACGGTGGACTGTATGCCCGGCGACCAAAGGTATGCATTCCGTTAACTGCTGAACATCGCAAAACCCGCAGAAGGTGGATTGAAATGCATCTTCCTTGGACCCGTGAAGAGTGGTCTATGGTTCCCTTCAGTGATGAGTCAAGATTCAGCCTGTAACCTGACAATCGTCGTGTGAACGTAGAACACGGAAGAATCCACGTTTCGCTCAAGAAAGGCATTTCTTAGGTGGAGGTGGAATCATGGTGTGGGCAGGCATCAGGTGGTCGTACCGATCTCTAAATTGTTAGAAATGGAATGGTGAATGTTGTAAGATATCGGGATGAAATTCAGCGTGGACCTACGCTGTAGCAGTTGGGGCCAACTTTCTTTTTATGGACAATAATGCACGCCCCCACTGTGCGCATCTCATCATCAACATAGCTTAGACATGCAGTACGGTGGCCGATAGCCACGCAATAGTCTCCAGCCGGAGAAGAGTCAGTTTAGTGGCCGAGAGCCACAGAGTGCGGTAGTCAGACGGAGAAGAAAGAGGAGTCAGTTCGGTGACCAAAAGCTACAAGTTGCTTCCAGCCAGAAACGCAGAGAAGGGGTTCTTTGGTAGGCAGGAGCCCAAAAGGAGTTATAGTCGGTCCGTGGGCAGGAGCCCAAAAGCAGAGACAGCAAAATACCTGGCAGATCGCCATCCTGAAGCCCGCCTCCAAGATTGAAGCAGTAGCCGGGTACTACGGAGTTACTTCAGTCAGTGGGAGCTAAAAGAGCGACTACGGAAAAGCCATCCCTAGCCGTAAAAGTGTTACCTGAGACCGCAGGGTTCCAGAGACGATCGAGCTAAGAAATGCGACTACGGGGTAGACATCTACAGCCGTTAAGGACTTCATTAAACCAGAGGAGAACGCATTGAACGTTTTGAAGCTAAAGACTAGCATAATTAGTATTAGTTGCAGAACTACATTTTGATAATAAAAAGAAATAAAGTTTTAGTCACACTTCGGTTAGTCCAATGTTCACTGAGATGAAGACATTTACTCGAATCTCGCATTAAGACCCCAAGCCGCCGGACGTTCTTGGTGTTACGATCCTTAGCCACTCAGCCCGGTAGCAATAATTGGCACCCGAATGGGGATGCGATAGCCTATCGAGACAAAAAATAACCTGTAACAATGAACATTCAGTCAAGATTAGATAGAATGGACGTGCCAGTTCATCCAGTCCAACCTGTTGGGCAAGTCTACTCTTTTGCTCCAAGGTTGAGGTGTAGCGGGACACATGGTGAAAACTTATCGCAGTTTTTATATGAAATCAACGAGGTCAAGGAAATAAACAATTGGTCCCAAAGGTGAGCAATCGCCTGATTAACCGATTGTCTAGTTGACACTGAAAAAGCGTGCCACAAATATTTTAGATTTGAGAATGAGTTGGCCACGTGGAGTCAGACAATCGAAGCTATTAAAACTGAGTTTGCAACCGGTTGTTCATTGGAACATGCGTTGGCTAGACGCCAGAAGAAGGATGAACCTGTTTTTAAGTATTTTTATGAAAAATAGGACTATTCCAACAGTCAAGGTATGTTATGCCTGAAGAGGAGTTGGTACGAAATGTTGTTCTTGGATTGCAACCATGTTACCGAGAGAGAATGGAGGTCACACAGCCAAGAACCATTCGCCACTTGAAAAACCAACTTAAAGCTTATGAAGATTATGAGCAGGACGAGGAAGAGTTCAGCGTGTCGTACAGGAAAACGGAAGATCATATGAAAATTACGTCGGGATACAAAAAAACAAAACAAAAAACAATAGAACAGCATCGTGCAGTGACTGCTATTCCTGAGAAAGTTATCCCACAAAAATCAAGTTCTAAAAGAGACTGGAAGAGTTTTTACTGTAATAACTAGGTCCTGAACTAGGTCATGGGATAGCCTTCTGCCCGAAGACAGAGGCTAAAATACGCGTAGAAATGTTAAAAAAATTGGAGGATAGTGAACAGTCAAGTGAAAAGAATAACTCAACTATGGTAGGTGTTATCGAGGCAGAGTGCGCAACGCCAGCATCAGGTGTACTTGCAGTGAGTTCTAAAGCAAGCAGAGAATTCTATGACGCAGTCGTGGATGAAGGTGTTAACGAAACTTTTAGACATAAGAACTTTTCCACGCGAAGGCAAGAAGAAGAGGAACACGGGGGAATTACTGAAGAGCAAGAGAAACAGGCTAAACTGGCTGCCAAATAAGCTGCTTTTCAAGCTCGTAAGGTAAGAATGAGACGTCTTGCTGCAAAACAACGTGCTAGAGAAAAGGAAATTGAGGAGGAAGAACGGCAAAAACAATTTTCTGGTTTTCACTTTCTCTAAATTCAGTTTCTATTGCTCGACAAATTGTAAAAATATCAAATGAAGGAAAATTAAGAATTCATTTTCAGAAGATTATTTCAACATTTTATTCAAAGTGAAATTTTGTATTGCGTTTCAAATGTCTATCGTTTTCAATACAAAAAAACAACAATCAGACTATTTTACAGTCTTTTGTAATTTACCAGTATTTCGTCATTAGTTTACGAACAAACTATTTCATTTAAAAACTTTTCGGAATTTTCGGGATTATGATACGTCATCCCTTCTTCAAGCGAAATGTAACAATAAATTAGTTTTTTGGAATAATGTAAAAGCATAATTGCTATTTCATATTGTTAAAAACAATTGTAAATTATTTCAACATAGTGTTCATGTTTATCACTAGTTTGCATTGTTGGTTATTCCCAAAAACTAATTTATTGTTTCGTATCATAATCCCGAAAATTCCGAAAAGTTTTTAAATAAACTACATGTTATGGAGATGTGGTGTTTTTCTTTTTGATTAATAAACTAAGATGAAAAAGAAAAAGTTGAAAGAAGAATTTGAAAAACAGTATTTCGTTTTAATTTTCGTGTTCAAAATTTTCAATTTTTGAATTGATCCTCTGTGAAATGTTTCTTTAATTAAAGAAAAATAACAATTATTTTCTTGTTAAAACTAACGGTCATTATTATAAGTAAATAAATCTATAGCAGTAGGAAATAAATAGTTAAAAATCTTTCCTACAAATATTGTGGAGCCGCATTTCAAACGAATTTTATTTCGTTCACCCATCGGAAAGCGAAAAAAAAGCTCTGCTCTGTTGCTACACCCGAATCAGAACAATCAGGCATTCTAGTTTATCAAAAAAATATAAACAAAATGATGTAGTTGCTTCATAAAATCGGCGTCACAGCCGAACACAAGTTTAGCAAAATGGCGGGCATGGGGTCACGTGGCGGCCTTAGAGCCAATCACGTATTCGCATTGTCGGCAAATGCCAAGATCAAATGCTTTCCATACTTGTCTTTGGATGATTTTATTCGATTGTATTCTTTGATGCTGGGCGAACACGTAGCAATTTGAGGCAATATTTTGGGACAATAATGCCCAATTTTATTGCTGACAATCCTTTGCCCCAATTTTATTGCCCCAAGCTGAAAACTATTGCCCCAATTTTATTGTCGGTACAAAAGGAACAATTTTGCCCCAAATTTTATTGTCTAGAAATATTGCTGGTTCGCGAGCGAATCACATGAACGGATGAAATCACGTGACAATGGTGACGTAAAAGGAAGGCGGGACTTGGAAAATCGAAAATAACTCGCTCACGCCGACCATGTTTTGTGAGAGAGAAGGCTTAAAATCAACAACATGGGTCGGCCCAAAAAAGATAATTCAAACAACAACATTTTGTCAATTGATAATGAAAGAATCTTAATTGATTTCTACCGCGGTAAGGCGTTTAATACTAGATCGATTCTGTCCGTTCGTAACAAGTTTAGGCTTAACCGCAAGTACGCTTACTCTCGATCGCTCCCATTTTATTCGCAAATAAATTGTATAAATAAAACCGATTTCGTACAATTGCTGGGAATATTGTTCCCAGTGCATTTATGCTCTGCTCGTGTGGTGTGTTTATAAGGCGTTCTCACTGAGTGTGTAATGACTAGGGCTCCCTAGTGAACACGAAGCGCCGTAACCATCAATATTCAGGGCAATATCCGTTCAGGAAATACTCTGTGTTCGCGCTTGATACCGGTTGTCAGCAATAAAATTGGGCAATATTGTCCAACAAAATTGCCTCAAATTGCTACGTGTTCGCCCAGCTTGATGGTTTAACCTTAAGGAGTGAATTCACTCGGTGGAAGAGAGCGAGTTTGTTACTTTGAGGCTGTTACTCTCTCGTGGGGAACAAACAATGCCAAAAATCCCATTGAGTTTTTAAACTTTGATCAGTTGTGACTGCTAAGTGAATACAATAAAGTTCTTTTCTTTATAAAAAATTATTTTTTAATCCTTCTTGTAAAGTATGTTTTACTGTATATATAAATATATATACTCATCATGCATATATAGCTATTTGTGTTTGTGTGTTTATATTTTTTACTTGTATATTTAATTAGTGGGCCATAAATTTTATTTTTAAAAAATTGGTGGTCCGCTCTACCAAAAAGGTTGGGAACCGCTGGTTTATGGCATTGTCTGAATTACAAATAAGCATAAAAAAATCGAAATCTGTTCTTGGTCGAAATCTATACATTTCCGTAAAATGCTATAAATTTTGTAAATCTTTTAAATCGATAGATCAAAATTTAACGTGTGCAATAATTCCTGAACGTAGTGGACGCCCACAGAAATGTAAAAGATTCAAAAAGATTTAGACAAATATTTAAGATTTATACATGTTTAAAATACGATCGGTTTCGTCTTAGTGACCAGGATTTCACAAGGGAATAAAAAATCCAATTGCATGAGTTTAATAACTGCAGACCAATCAAAATGAATTAAAAGAAAGTCTTGTAGGCCAATGGAATACAATGTTATTTCTTAAAATTTATTTATTTATTTTTATAAAGTCGTAAAGGCACTTTTTTCCTTTTTCTGTAAATAAAATAAGAATAATTAAATCTGCATTATTTACTTAAATGTCAAAAATCGGATTAACGTTACTCAATCATCAGCTAATTGATGGATTGACTGTAAGGATTAATACAAGATGGCTGTAATTAAACTCAAAGCCATCTGTAGATCAAACGAACAACCAGGATGTCACCAAAGGTGGTGGACAGACTTATGAAGACATGCAAAAAAAAAATTCCGCTAAAAAAAAATAAAAATAAATGTTTCAAAAGTCAACGATAGCGGAATATGTGGCGCTGAGTAACGTAAAAAAAGTAAAGTCACTATACGTATTGTTTTCACTCGATTGTTCCCATGTTAACCCCTGAAGCTCCGATAATATTTATCTTGCCTTAGACTCTCGACCAGCGTCCACGGCCCAGTACCACGCTCCTCGCGGCCCACAAGTTGGGAATCGCTGCCCTAAAAGCTCTTGAAAAGTTTGTGGCAAATGCTCCAAAAAGAATGTGAGTTCAAGGTTTTGAAAAAACGAAAAATCGCCAAAAAGTGGAAGGAGAATTTGAATGGCCTATATATTGGTGATTTACGACCCCTGAACGGCATTTATCATAAGGTCCACAGGTCAGATAGAGGAGAAAGCAATAGTGTATTTTCCTTTGGAAAACATACAATAGAAATACAATCCATTGTTTAAATTCCAAGCCTTTTCTATGGGAAAATTTTGTCGCCTTCTCGAGCTATTTTTTTTGAATAAGCACGACTTTCAAAAAGAGCTTTCAAATGTAAAAATTAGTCCTTGAATGTTTTAGGAAGATTTAAGCAGCGGTTATTAGCAGGGGAAACAGACGGATTTATCAACACTTTGCTGTTTGAAAGGAATATCTATTTTAATTAAAACATTCAACTAAATAAAACTAACAATTGTTGTTGAGTTTAGTTTCATAATATATTATTATAATAGTTAACATAGTTTATGAAATATCTTTTAGCAATTTGCGAAAGTTGTCAAAGTTGGGATTTACATCAAGTCATGTTTAGTTCAACTTCCATCGACCCTCTACCTGAACAGTTAAGTCATGTTTAG
>JAFIDM010010028.1:44360170-44379027 GCA_023159025.1 Thereuonema tuberculata | reverse complement strand
TAAGTCATGTTTAGTTCAACTTCCATCGACCCTCTACCTGAACAGTTGACCCAACAGAGTTATTACAGTTTATTTTAAAATTCAAGGCATGATTTCATTCTGAATAATCGAATATTTAAATTTAAAAACAAAATAATCCAGCGAAATATATAAGTGTATCCTCTAAATAAAAGAAATAAGAAAAGAAAAACAAATTCAATAATATATACATAAATTTTAAATATAAATAAAAAAAAGAACAAATAAGAAAAAGAAAAAAATATGGAATATTAAAAATAAATGAAAAATTTATATACAAAATTTTGATAAAGAATTATTTTGAAGTAATAAGAGAAAGATTCTCAAGAAAGAGAAATAAATACTAGATACAACTGGTATAAAATCTTTAAATTCGATAAAATTAAAAACAATTTTGGATACAGGTTAACAAATGACGTTAATTACAAAATTTTCAGTCAAATAAAAATTAATCAAAAAGAAACTCTAGCATTGAAACAAATAAAACAGAAAATGATCACTGACGTGGTGGATGGGTTAATTAAATATTAAGAATAAAATTTATACTAACTTTAAGTGAATAATTTATTTATTATCTTTAATTGGTGATTTAACTTTTAGATCAATAGATCAAAATTCTCAGTCCTATACCACAGGTATACAGTTTATAAGTATACCTAATGGGACTGATAACATTAAAAAAAAAAATAAAAAATAGTTAAATCGAAATATAGGCAAATCAAGTGTCATCTATTGCATAAACCTTCACTTGATTATGATTATAACGTAAATCTTTAATCAGAAATAAAAATATTGAAGAAAATACTTGAAAATTAAATACTGAATATCATGCAATCCTATATTTATTTTATTTTGCTGTTAATTTTTACTTTATTAAGAAAAATTAACAATAAAATAAATAAATATATGAATATATAATATCCAGTATTTAATTTGCTAAAATTTAATTACTGTTAACAACGATAACGTCTCGAGTGTGAAACGACAGATAAAGACCAATTTGTAGTCTCGCATACTGTACTGCCATCTTGTGGTGGTTAATGGAATCATAATTGAGTTTGTTTGAACTCGTAGGTTGATGCTGCCATCTAATGAGAACCGCTGGAATTATGAATTCTTATTTTTTTTTATTTTTTTGTAATCGCCGAAGTAATTAAACAAATTAGAAAAAAGGTAATTATAATGATAATAATAATGAATAAAATATAATTAAATAAATAATAGCTAAGTAAATAAAGGACCAATTAACTAATTTCAGTATTGCATTACTCAAATGATTCGTTAATTTGCCACGTAGCATTGCCTATGGAATCCCATTTAATTTTATTAAATTTTATAATTACATTTCAACAAAGTGATAGTAATGTTTAAGGGAAAACTTCCCACGCGATTCCAATGTCAGGCAACAATGCGACTTAATTGCATTTGGAATAATAGCAATTAGTGGATGATGTTTTTGTTAATCGAATTAAAAAAATACAAGTGTTGGTGAATTTTAATTAGGAGTTCTTTAATTCTCTTGTTCCATTGGTAGTTCAAACTTTCACTGAGTCATTAGGAATTTATTATCGCAATCATCTGATCAACTTTGGAAAGAAAAAACCTTTCCACTGGGAATGAAACTACGTCAATATGTACATGAATCAGACATTCAAAGGATTTGGATCAACGTTAATTCCCAGTCTTTGTTGGATCATTTCGATACCTTAATTTAATTAGCAAGTGGAAAAATCTGAAATTTGATTATTTGTAGAATATTTCGTAGGATTCTAATTTCTAAATGCGAATCTTTGTTATATTTACAGTCATAGAATAAAGAGAAATGAAAACACATTCAGAAACCAATTCTTAAGAATCTTCATTGAATTGAAGAAATTCATGTAAATTAATAAAAGCAAAACAAAAGAACAAAAAGAAAAGTTAGAATCAAAATATCTTGGATTAATAATTATTGTTACTTTTCAATCTCTGATAAGTTTCAATCAACAATTTGAAATGAACAAACATAAGTTCTTATCTTTAAATTCGAGAGCCGGGAAAAAAACAAAATTGTTTTCTAATTTTTTTTAAATTCATTAATTTAACGTTAACCAAAACATATTCATCAGAAACCACAAAATTTAGCTGAATTTCAAGTTTTTTGGTTGATAATTGATATTTTTGGGTTAACTTTAAATTAGTAAATAAATAAGAAAAATAAAACTAAAAATTCAAAATTGAAACGTTCTCCTTTGGTTCGTATCCTACCTATAGAGCGCTTTCAATCTAAAAAACTAAACTAAAGACTTACAGCGCTACCATACAATGGCGCAGCTCCTAAAATGAAAGTGAAACTGTTGTTACGACGCTGGATGGTTTTGTCTTTCAGTAACTACAATAATGCGATGGTCACAACCTGCGCTACTTGCTATTTTCAATGTACGTATTAAGAGAGTATTATTTATATAAACAATCAGTCTGTCAGTCTCCTCTTCTCTCTCCCCATAATTTTTGAACCACTATATTAATCTTTTGAAAATTTAAAGGCAAGACACAATGTAACTTGGAATGTTTGAAACTTTTTCCGCGTGTCTTTTTCGAGAAATAATCACGTGATCCAATCCTTCTTAACATCTTCACGGGCTTTAATATAGTTGAAATGAATCTGATGGTCAACAATTAACTAAATCGCACGGATTTAATTATTATTCAGAAAACGAAACTTTTTGCATTCAGCAGATATTCAAAATAAATGAAGTTTTGTCATTTGTAATATTTCATGGTTTTAAAAAAAAATAAGAAACATTCGCAAGGAAAGTTGACTTAAGTTCTTTCAGTGTTAATTTTTCTGTTTTGATACTTTTTTGTTTTTCTTTTGTTTTCTGTTCTGTGCTGAGATTTCTTCAATTGGTCTTTTTATTTTAATTAAGCAAGAATCACTGAAAATAGTATGAATTTTAATATTACAAAATTAATTTAAGTATTTCCTTAAATGGAATAGGCGACAGTCAATTTTATTTCACACAAGAAATTTATTTCGAATTATTGTATTTTGAATACAATTGAGACTCGAAAGATTTTTAAGACAATCAATTCTCCAATTGCCTCTGATAACTTATTCTTTTCTGAAAGAAGAATACTTCTCTTAATTCGGAGTTCGCTTCTCAGGTAGGGGCCAATCAGGATGTTGTAACATGGCTTCCACCCGACGAGCAGCTTGTTGGTCCTTGACAGGGTCTTCTTTAGGGCGGAATTTCACCTGCAAAAACAATATTATGTTATTAATTCCAAACTATTATCTTCCTAGAGAAGGATTTGCAATATCCAAATAGAACATTTAATTCCAATGATGCTTCTACATCTATGGCTTTTACTTTTAACTAAAGAATAAATGAATTGTAACGAATTTCTACAAATACTGACTAATTCAAAGTTATTTTAAATTATTCATTCTTTCTAATTAGAAGGCTCTGAAATAACTTGAAGCCTATTTCCCTTGAATCCCCCTCCCCCTCACTTCTTTTTGTTTTGTTTCCTCCTTTCTTTTCTTTTTTAATTATGAAAATAACGTAAGTGACAAAATCATCTTTTATTTGTTTGGAAATGGAAACATCTTAAGAATCTAAGCAACAGATATTTTCTACATTCTGACGGATCTAATGAAATTATTTTACTCATTTTAATTATCCTAAAAGGTGGCTTAGATATTAAGAGTATTAAAAGAAAACACCATAGGAAGCTCAGAAGCGGTGCGTCGCTTTCAACTGTTCAACACTTGCGCCCCTAGCGCCACACAGCGAACTGTCACAATGCAAATGGCGCTGCCTATCCGTCACTGTGTTGTGTTTGTGCAAGGAAGTAAATGTTAGTGTACAATGTCTACCCAAGGCTGTGTAAGCTCTTTTAACAGTTTTTGTTATATTTGTGGTGAACTTGTGGTGAAAAAAGACCGAAGAAACATTACTGTGTTTCATGAGAAAGGTCTATCATGTCTATTTCGGAGTAAAACTAGGGGACATCAAGAAAGCGTGGGCTCCACAGGTCGTGTGTGTTGTGTCTATAGAAGATTTATGACGCGACGGTGGGAAAGAAGACGTCATTACGATTTGAAGACCATTACCCTATGGTCTGGCGGGAGCAACAGAATCATACCGAAGACTGCTACTGCTGCTCTTGTAAGGTTACAGGTTTCAATAAGAAAAATGAGAAGAGTATTGAGTATCCGAACAACATTCGCTGAGCGATTCGTCCTGTTCCTCATGGCCCGGATATACCTATACCACAGCCTCTGCAGACATTAGATACGGACGACAGTGATGATACAGACATCGTGCAGGAGACGGATGATACTGAGTTTGAAGTAGGCACAGATGAGGGTTCCTTCTGTTCACTCAGCCAGATCTAAATGATTTAGTCCGTGATCTGGGACTGACAAAGGATAAAGCAGAGCTCCTAGGGTCAAGACTGCATGAAAGACATTTGTTAGCAGTTGGTACGTCCGTTACATTTTACAGAAAAAGGGACTTAATATTCACACAATATTTTGCTGAAAACGACTTGTACTGCAGTGATGTACAAGGTTTGATGGGTCAGTTCATCACTCTTTATGTGACTGGACACTGTTCATTGACTCATCTAAAAGACGCCTGAAGGGAGTTCTGCTGCACAGTGGTAACATATATGCCGCAATACCTGTCGGTCATTCTGTGCACCTGAAAGAAACATATGACAACGTTAAGGTGCTTCTTACTACCATTCATTATGAGGATCACAATTGGATAGTGTATAGTGATTTGAAAGTGTTGGATATGCTTCTAGAACAACAATCAGGAAATATCAAGTTCCTCTGTTTCATCTGTGAATGGGACAGTCGGGCTCGTGACAATCATTGGGAGCAAAAACAGTGGCCCCGAAGGTTGAAATTGGTTCCAGGGGACAAAAATATCAAGTGTGACTCTTTCGTGGAAAGAGACGGAATACTCTTGCCACTTCTCCACATCAAACTAGGCATAATGAAGCAGTTTGTCAAGGCATTACCTAAGTGTGGCAACTGTTTCAAATATGTTACAAAGTTCCCTAACCTGTCAGATGCTAAGTTGAAAGAGTTCACTGGTTCCGATATTCTGAAACTAATGCTAGATAAAGATTTCCTTCATTCAATGAATGCCGTGGAGCATAGAAGCCTGGACTGCCTTTACTTGTGTGGTTCAAACTTGCTGGGATACAATCATAGCCCAGAGTATATCGACATAGTTAAGAACATGCTGACGAAATTCAAAATGCTGGGATGTTCTATTTTAAAAAACTGCAGCTTTCTGATGTAACGCGTACAGAACTGCAAAATATGGCGCTGCTGAGAACAGCATCTATATAGATTGCCTGGTTGATCTCCGGTGGAAATTCGCTCAACTTTGCATTGCCAGTCACTATTGACTGTGTTTCATATTATTTTAATAAAACGTTTTAGAACGTAAATAATGGATTTCTATCCTGTTTATATTAAAATTTTAATATTTTAAAAATAAATATTATCTTTTTAGGTAATCTATTATGAACGCTAATGCTGTTATGCTATTATAAAAGCTAATCCGATTTCCACAGTTTAAGTGAAATAATTATTTTTTTTTTTTCATAAAAATGGAAATTTGTTCCGTTTGTATTTCCCAGATGGTACCTGGTTCTGAAGGAGGAGTGAGGCTGGGTAGACCCTCTAAACTCCAGAGTGGAAAAATCTCAAGGATCGAACCTGATGATACAATTGGAAAATAGATCTAAGGGATTCATTCTCGTTTCACGACTTTCAAATGAAAAAAAAAAATAATAATTAAGAAATTTTAGGAAATCACGATTCAAGGAAAGTAGGTTTTAAGTTCTTCAAAATTTTTTTTTTTTTTTCTCAAGTCAAAAATCTATCTGTTTTCATCATTTTTTTACATTTAAATGTCTTATTTCGGATTTTAACTTTTAATATTTACCCGTGTAAAATAAGAATTACACAATTGTGAAGGATCATATTCAAATGGATCATTGTTATCCAATCTTGCTGGAGCCTGGAAAGAAACAAAAGGTAACAAAATAAACACCCAATTCCTCTATAAAACAAATTTCAAAATCATTTTCCATCAACTCTTTGAAAAATAATTTTTCAACCAGAGCTGGCAAAATGATTTAGTTGAAACTAAAATAGACACAATGTATCATTTTATAACGAAAAACAAAATGTATTTTCTTCTTTTCATTATGTTTTTTACTTAAAACATTTTGATAATGTTATTTGTTCGGCTTATTAAAAATCATTGGGTTATTTTGTAATTTCATTACGTTACGCTTTCATTTTAACTCTACAAAAGTTCTAGAAAAATTATAATAAAGTAAAATAAAACAAAGAACGCACATAACTAAACACAACACAAATTCACTGAGCTATTTTTTGATATTTTGATATGTGCAGTGAAGTTGTGTTTTGTTTAGTTACCGTATATGCTCCAATAGAGGTCCCCGGCGTTTATTTGCAAAACTAGCCTCGGCTCCCGGCGCTTAATGGAGACCGGCGGCTATTAGAGGCCGGCCATTATTAACAAAACCTTCAGAACGCAATATTTTTACATACCGGCTAATATTACAAACAGCTACTTTATTTGAATTTCACATGTTACATAAGACTGTTAAAGATAAATTGCAATGTCTTTCTAAACCTTTCGCTGATAATGACGAGCGGCCGCCTCACCGGAAGTTTCTTTCGCGTATTCCACCGCGCGAATCTTAAAGGCAATGTGACAATGTCAGATGACAGTTTCAGTGGTATTTTGTAAGGCAATGTATCGTAAGGTATTACGCACGACTATAAAGATACGGACGCTTACACTAGTACCGGTAGGCAAATATCAAAGACCCGGCTATTATTAGAGACCGGCTACTATTTGGCCGTGTCCCCTCTGCAGCCCGGCGCTAATTAGAGACCGGCGACAATAAGAGACTCGGCGTTTATTGGAGCATATACGGTATGTGCGTTCTTTGTTTTATTTTACTGTAAAAATGTCTAACGCACGTTAACTCTATTGTCAAATTATAACAAAGACTTGTTATATAACTAACAATAAATTATAACTAACATTATAATAGGATGGTTTTTTACAATTGCATTAGTAACAAAAAAACACTACTAACATAATTATATCTAAATTATTTTGTTCAATTAAGAACAATGGGATCGATACAAATTCTGTCAAATATCAACTAATATAATTTGCTAATTTCGTCTGTCTGTCTGTAACTCGATTTAATTAAGCTATTAAGATAGATCCAAGGTTTTCAATGGTACCATTGAATCAAGGGTAATCAAATTGGATGAAACATTAGTTCATTTTGTCATTCCATGTTGTTTCCATGAAATTCTAACAAACTTACGTTCAAAACCAAATAATTTTGTTACCACTGCACCGATTTTAATGAAATTTGGCATACTTACTCAGTTGTTTACGCTGATTTTGAAACTCAAAACCAGTTTTGCCGTAGAAGCTTCGTTCACAAGTTAGCACAGTATTTAGATTATACAAAGGTGAGTTTTAAATGCCTTTCGGCGTTATGAGTCAAAAATAATAATTATTCTTTAGATAAATTAAACTTTAGATTTGGTTGGCATTTCGTTTTTCTTTTTGGGTGGAAAATGATCCTTTGGATTAAAATCTCAGAATCTATAATTCAGGTGTACAGGTAAGAAGTACACCTAAATAGGTCTGATAAACATTAAAAAAAAAAAAAAAAAATTCAAATCAAATTATCAATCGAATCAAATATATATAGCCATGCATATAAATTGGCTAAGTTCGTCTGTCTGTCTATCTGTAACTCGATATAATTAAGCTATTAAGATAGATCCAACGGTTCTCAATGGTACCATTGAATCAAGGGGACTCAAATTGGATGAAAATATTAGTTCATTGTGTCATTCCATGTTGTTTCCATGAAATTTTATTCTTGGGAACTGACCTCGACAACTGAAATTCTAGCAAAACATACGTTCAAAACCAAATAATTTTGTTACCACTGCATCCATTTCAATGAAATTTGGCACACTTACTCAGTTGATTACGCTGATTTCGAAACTTAAAACCATTTTTGCCGTAGAAACTTTGTTCACAAGTTAGCACAGTATTTAGATTACATTTACTTTACATTTGATAGTTAATAATAAAATGATTTTTCAGATTGTTTTATGTCTGGCGTCCGACAGGCTTTGCTGCTAGTTACATATAATCAGAAATT
This sequence comes from Thereuonema tuberculata, assembly GCA_023159025.1. Taxonomy (NCBI): domain Eukaryota; kingdom Metazoa; phylum Arthropoda; class Chilopoda; order Scutigeromorpha; family Scutigeridae; genus Thereuonema; species Thereuonema tuberculata. The sequence continues at coordinate 44,370,765 of JAFIDM010010028.1, read as the reverse complement.
TATGAATTACATATTATTATTATTATTGTTAATCTACAAATAATTTTGCTTCTCTTCTTCCAAAATCCATTGTTTGTTTGATTTTAATGATTTTTTTCAATTTTTCCTGATTTTTATAAAATTGTCGCAATGTTACCAAAAGATTATAATAAAATTAAGAACATTTCTATAATGATCAATGTATTTCTGTCGATTTTTTAAACAATTAATATTAATTGTTTTAGCTATTCCATTAAGGTGTGAATGTTGAATGTTTTTCATGATTGGAATTAATATTATTTAGACAACTTAAAAAAATATTGCGAATTAAATTCATGTATTTCAGAAAAGGATAATTTCTGTATTTTATATTCAACAGTTTTTATAATTTGAAAAGAATTTAAGCTTTCGTTTTCACTGATTTAAAGAAACATTAAGAATTTTTTTGTAAAACTTAAATCTTCATAGCTTAACTACTTGTATTTTGACTTTTTCAAATACCTTCTTTTTGTCCACATACTGCAGATATTGTTCATAGTTGATCATTAGCTGATTTCTTCGGATTCCTTCAATTTCTTCCATTTTCTTATCAATTGCTTTTCGTAACGGAACCCAAACATTACGTGTCCAACTATCGTGAACTATTTCACGGATTCGCTGTTTGTTGACGTCACGGTTTTTTAGGATTTCATCCGTCTTCTGGAAGGAAAATGAAAATCACTACATTGTTCTGTTAACAAAACAGGTCTTCAATTTCAAATCCTTTCTAATTGGATCCTTCAATTAAGGCTAAATCATAAAGAAACCAGTTTCTGTCCCTTTTGAAAACTTAAAACTAATTCCAATAAGATTAGACTAATAATCAAATAGGATAAATTTGATTTGAAAGTAAGATAAGAAGTTTAAGATAGTAAAAATGAAGCTTTTTTCTTTTGTCTCTAGATGGCGCCACTTATCCTTAACTTTGTTTATTAAAAGCAGATAATAACAACATTGTTATATCCTTACTATGATTCCTAAGATGTCTGTGAGTTTTGCAAACTAATCTTTCTGTATCTAAAGTATTCCATTGTAGAACTGCGTGGTCCTTGGGGACGAGATCAAACTGACATCTGCCCGCCTTTAATTCCAGGGAAAAAAATCCGGTATCCATCTGTCAGAGCGCTGGGTAGACCCCAGGACCCGTTTCGAAGAGAGTTTAACCCGGAAATATTCCCGATCTCCGTGATTGAACACACGCTCTTGTAGCTCAAAGTCTCATCATCGTCTCGACACCCCTACCCTCACAAACACACATTATATATAAAATACTTTAAAGTAATATTTATATACAACGAATAAAGTGGATGCTTGGGTTTTCTTAAATCTATGCTTTCCCACCCATTGGCCAATCGGATCCAACTTTGACACATTAATGACGCAGCGTAGAGTATCAGAAACCCAAGTTGTTTTGAATTTTCTTTTTAATTTAAGGATTATTTTTCTTCATTCTTATGTTCAACCCCCCAGCCCAATATGAGACGGACCATTACGAAAAAGTCCTCAATAAGACTTTATGTTTGATAATAATAAGAGTCAGGTTGGAAGTATCATGGCATATAACTTCAATTTTCCAGGGCAACATTAGGGCTTAGCACGGCTTTAGTACCCTCATTTACAATAAAAGCCTGCCGTCCCTATTGTAAATTCAAGGCCGTGGCAGTAAGGGGTGGAGAGGGCTGTAATTGAGGCCAGCGCAATCGACTGCCAATCGCTGGCCAATGGAAACACAGCTTATATATGTTGCGAAACTTTTCGAAAGTCCGGAAGCTGTATAAAGAATTCCATGAGTCATTTGATCCAATGTTCATCCGAACTCTCGCTATGAAGGCTTCATCGCATCGCCCTATTATCGAGAAGCTGCTCAAGGACGAACTCCGGATTTGCGACATCGCGAAGTGGCTCGGGATTCCCTCTTCTACTGTCCGGATCGTCTCCACTGCTCTCAAGGCTCGAGGACACATCACTGAGATGCCGAAGAGTGGACAGCCGAGAACTGTGAATACTCGGAGGATTCGTGCAATAATCAAGAAGAGGATCACTCGCAACGATTGAGTCAGCATGAATTAAATCTCTTCTGACCTCAGGATCAGCCGTCAATCCGTCCAGAAGATCGTGAAGAGCGAGTTCAAGCTGAAGAGTTACCAGCTCTGTCGAGACCAGTTTCTCTTGGAGCAAACCAAACAAAATCGACTGATAAAATCCAAAAAGCTTCTGAGCGAGCTCAAGGTGCGCCGCATCTCTGATGTGATCAGAAATGACGAGAAGATTTTCACAGTTGAAAAGTCTTCATTGACAGAAATGTGAAAATCAACTCGGAGGTCTACCAAAAGGTGGGGTTGATGGACAATCTGTTGCCCTGGGTCAATAAGCACTTTGCTCAGCGACCGTTAGTCCTCCAACAAGATTGGGCTCCGTCCCTTGGCTCCAAATCGACCAAAGCCGTTCTGGACACGCACTTTCCCGGATACTGGGGCAAGGAATTGTAGCCTTCCTCCTCGCCGGACATCAACCCGATTGACTTCTCTTTGTGGGGACTTTTGGAGAGCAAGATATCAGGACACTCCTACAACTCGGTGGATGCTCTGAAGTTGGCGCTTCAGAAGGCGTGGGACGATATCGAAGTCGACTAACTAAGGCGCACAGTTGAATCTGTCATTGGACGCCTGAAGGCCTGTGTTAAAACAAAAGGGTCAAATTTCGAGTACCTTCTGTCCTAAATGATCACGTAGCTCTATGTCATCTCTCAATAAAGTTGACTTGTAAATCTCTTCCCTATCTTTAAGTTTACACACAAAAACATGACGTCCTATACTTTTCAGCCACACTGTATATATACAAGGTGATCATTTTATCTGAAGACATTGAAATATCCCGAAAACTACAAATCGAATCAAAAAACTTTATAATTAAAATTTGTTCGTCTCAGAAGGGGACATCCAATGATACCAAACTCGACCCCCCACCCCCTATGAGGTGAAGTGTTGGGAAGAAAAACGTAAATAGGAACCCTCATTTTTTATTGCAAATTCGGATTCTCCAGAAAATTTCACATTGATTTGATGTACTGTACGTCGGGGTTGCTGGCAGATGGCGCTGTAATCGACAAAAATCAAAATGGGTAAAACATCGGTGAAAATTGGGAGTAACTCAAGAAATAAAAAATTATATGAAATCAGAGAAATAAAAATATAGACGTATGTGATATTTATCAAAATGCTATCCAATGACACTTGAATTCACCCCCACCCCCACGCTGCGAGAGTGGGAGAGGCAATTATTTCACAACTTGTAATGTATTCCATTGTGTCTCTTCTTTTTCTTGTCTCATATATCGGAGTGTTTTGTCCAATTACAGTAAGTGTTCAAAAATACGACCTTCAACTTCAATACACTTATTGATCCTGTATTCAAATGACTGAACATAAGACAGAAGCATATCTGCGGGAATTTCAGCACAGGCATTTCTTATGCGTTCTACCATGTTTTCACGGTCTGTTGGCATTTATTGATAAACCTTATCTTTTAGATAACCCCACAGAAAGAAATCCGGCGATGACAAATCAGGCAATCTAGCAGGCCAATTAATAGGGGCACCTCTGCCAATCCACCGACCATTGTAATCACGGTTTAATACTTCCCGTGATGTGAGTAATTCGCTGGGCAACCGTCATGCTAATACCACATACTTTGTCGAACGCCCAAGGCAACATCCTCAAGTAGTATTGGTAGTTCCTGTTCCAAAAAACTTCGATATCTGATTCCATTCAAAGTACCTTCAATAAAATAAGAACCAATGAGTTTGTCCCCTATGATTCCACACCAAACGTTAACTGACCTAGGACGTTGATGTTCAACTTGTCGTAACCAGTGGGGATTTTCTACACTCCAGTAATGCATGTTATGCCGATTAATGCTACCATGGTTTGTGAATGTAGCCTCAACTGAAAATAGTACATTAGCAAAGAAATTGGGATTACTTTGCAGTTGTTGAAGAGCCCATTCACAAAATACTACTCGATTATGAAAGTCTTAGCCATGAAGTTCTTGATGCAGTGAAATGTGATATGGATGATACCTATAACGATGCAATACGTTGACAATACTACCTAGGGAGATTCCGGAATCGCGTTGTAATTGCCGAGTGCTTATCTGTGGGTTTTGGTGAACAGCTGCTAGTACAGCTATTTCATTAGCTTCTCCGGTAACAGTTTTTCTTCGTTTCCTTTTCTTGGTTTATATGCTTCCATCAGAGATAAAGACAATCACAATTTTGTAAAAAAAAAAGAACGAGAGTGAACATTATCTGGAAAACGCTCAGCATACAAGACAACAGCATCGTCAACATTTCTCCTATATTCACCATAAATCAGAATCATTTCAATTTTTTCTTCTACGGTTGCACGAATCATTGTCCACGTGTAATTCTGTTCTACAGTAGAAATGAAGGGTAGAAGTGTAGGCAATAAAACCTATTCATTTACAATGAAAGTTTTAGAGATGCTTTCAGTTCTAATTCTGAAAGATAAGTGAGCTCTGATCGCACTGCACTGTCTTTTATGATAGAGCAATCCCCTTTTCGTTTTGTCGGAGGAATACAACGTTGAGAATGGGATTTTCCATTACAAGTTATGAAATAATTGCCTCTCCCACTCTCGCAGCGTGGGATGGGGGGTTGATTCACGTGTCATTGGATAGCATTTTGATAAATATCACATAGGTCTATATTTTTATTTCTCTGATTTCATATGATTTTTTATTTCTTGAGTTACTCCCAATTTTCACCGATGATTTACCCATTTTGATTTTTGTCGATTACAGCGCCATCTGCGAGCAACCCAGACGTACAGTACATCAAATCAATGTGAAAGTTTCTGGAGAATCCGAATTTGCAATAAAAAATGGGGGTTCCTATTTACGTTTTTCTTCCCAACCCCTCACCTCATAGGGGGTGGGTCAAGTTTGGTATCATTGGATGTCCCCCTCCGACAAATTTTAATTATAAAGTTTTTTGCTCCGATTTTTAGTTTTCAGGATATTTCAATGTCTTCAGATAAAATGAACACCCTGTGTATTAATTTGAGGAGAGACGCCACTCCGATAGGGATGACACAGCAAAATAAATGCCACCGCCAAGTGAACGGTGAGATAGCGTCAGTACAGTCTTTATAAAAACAAGGAAGAAATTCAAGTATTTGTGAGATGCAGCGATGAAACCTGATAAAAGGAGGTAAATCTACTTCTTCAAGTAATGAATATTAGAATCGTGTTGATTTAAAATTTATAAACAATTAATTAATTTCGATTGAGGGATTAGGTACTCTAATTAAGATTATTAAGATTATATTGTTATTTATGCCATTTTTTTAATGCTTTCTAATGTAACAAAGTGTGTACAGAATTTATATTTAATTTAGAGTTTCACTTACTGAAAATTGTGTTAGTTCACTTATAGATGTAATTGTGTGTGTTTTAGAATACGCTCCCTCTCCTGAAATGTTTAGACTGATTGGGTGTAGTTTTTGCCCGTGTGTTTCAGATTCATCAACTGATCTGATTTTTCGCGCCAGAGTGTACTTAACATTTCTCCTTTTGTTCCCACGGGAAAACGAAACAGATAAAAACCACATGATCACTCAATCAACGCACAACTGTTTTTTCGAAGTTTTTCTTTTTCTTTCGCACATATTGTTTTCTAAATAAGCTCAAAGCATTAAAATAATATTTAACCATGAAATATCACAATAATAATATACAAGACTTTACCAAATACAAAAATTCGAATACATAATTACAGCAATACAATTATTAAAAATCAAAATATATTCCCTTAGAGACAAAGATTTTAATCGTGTCATGTTGCCAATTCCACAACTGACAGTTTGCATAGTTTTTAATTAGAATTTAATAACAGTTAAATGTGTAAATTGGCTATTTTCGAAGATTAAGATGCCTTCTCACGAAGTCTTCCCCTATTATGGTACTAGCTGAGAGGAATTACTAAATGGGGAATATCCTTTAATAATATAGACTATACACAATATGTAATAGCCTACATAAAAAAATATTAAAAAAATATAATTTGTAATAATACAATATAATATAATAGGCCTAATAAATATGTAATATAGAAAAAAAATATAATGAATAGTGCCAAAATATTTTATTGTAAAAACAGCAGGGCAGAGTGGACCACTTGTCCAATGTGCCCCGTGTCGTTCGGTCCACTCTGCCCCATCGCCTTTTTGGCGTTTCCGTCAGTTGTAACTATCGAATACTTGAAATATTCAATTCATACTACAGCTTAAAATGATCTTTAGATTACCGCCTTCAATATGAATATTACGGTTATGTTATTCAATGCATCGCTGAACGGCAATATTAAAGTAAAAACAACACTAAACATTTACTTACCTGGACAAAAACAAAACAATCGATCACCTCACTGTCACCAATAAGCCGAATTCACTGACGGTTTTGTGGTAGCAGCGCCACAATGGCACCAACCTTCTTTCCAATTTTTGGCGCATTCTAGCGTCTACACGAATTATTAAAGTCAACGGTCCACTCTACCCCTAGGTCCACTTGGCCCGGTCTCCCCTACTTGTGCAATTGATTATTAACAATAGCTGGTGGAAAGCATGCATCGGATGAACAAGCACAAGGCGAGCCATCTCGTAATTCAATATTTATTCTTTAATAGAAGTAGTTTTATTGTTAAATCCTCTGTGACAAACTACTTAAAGAGTTTCGATCTACAAAGGGTTTTCTGGAACTATCCACCTATATAAGTCGTGCGTCTGTAGATACATTAAGAGACAGAAGAAATATTTCGTCACAGGAGCAACCAATGCACTAAAAGGAAGTACGCAAATTTCATTTAGAAGGGGGGGGGGGCGGAAGGTGGTTCTGGTTATCGATATATTCTATTGCTTAAGTAGAAGTTTAAGCATTTATAGAATCAATACTTTGCATAAATTCATAATCAAGAGAAAACATCTAAAGTTATTTTGTAAGTTGATGCTTAGAGGAAAAAAAACCTATAAAATGTAATAACAAAAATAAATGAATTTTTCAGCTTTTTAAAGAAAACATATTTAACGAACTAAAAGTATTTAAAAGAATTAAGTTTTTTCGAGAATAAAAATCTGTTTATAAAAGAAATCATAGCAAAAAGGATTTTTTTGTTCCTTAATTTCTTCTTCTCCTATAGAAATACAGTTTTATAAATAATTTTTTCTTTCTCTGAAATTAAATTAAAACTATAAACTAAGGAATGTATTTAACCCATAAAAAGGAATATCAATGAAATAAACTCTGAGAGTGAAATTGACGATCAGCTCCTGAACGCCATCTAGTGCTAGGTAATGAAACTATTTTATTTGCCAAGTAATGAGAACAATAATAATTTTTATTTCTAATAAAAATGCAGCTACTTACCTTTTGCCACATGTGTTCACGCTCTAACCACGACTGACATTGGATTCGTGTTTGTGTCTGACTTTCTGATCTCTACATTTTATGAAAAAAAGAAATATTAATAATAATTTTCATTTAAAATGTTTAATGCTCATAAATTAAAGGAACTGCAAGGTTTTAATACCAAATCGTAAACTATTCTTTTAAAAAATAAGTTAAATGATCAAAAATAATTCAGAAATACAACCATTTATTTGGTATTTTTAAGTCGATATTTTTTTAATCTACTTTCTTAGAAGACTAATGAGATCACTCAGTCTGTGTGTCGATGTCCCTCCAAAAAATGAAAAATTAGGAAATCACATTTTAAGGAAAGTGACTTTATCTAAGCAGGCTTGTCTTGAGATGTCAGTTTGAATATTGGTCTCAAATTTTAATGTGTTTAGACATTTTTAGGCGCTTTTTGTTTATTTACATGCGCATAAGAAATTTATTAAGGCTGGCAGAGCCCAACACATGAATTTTCTTTTTCTTTATTTTTAATGTGTTTTTATGTTTTTAGTTTATGGAGGTTCCATTTCTTTTCCCACTCTAATTCAAACACACCTCCTTTATGAGACCTGCTTTGTTCATTCTGACTACTCTCAATAGACTTTATCTAACTTCGTTATTAATCATAATTGCTGAAATGTAATCATATAGATGAGTCAAATAGAAAATATTTGTATTTTATTTTATTGCTGTATATGTTTTTCTTTTGTAAAAAAGGATGCATTATTTTACAGATGTGCAATTTTCCTGCAAAATATATAGATTGAATTGCAAAGCGATATTTACCAGTCCCTATCAATCCATTTCTTAATTCCAGAGAAATATCTTTGGGAATGTGTTCGGTAACAGTTGGTCTCAAATAGACTGATTTAAATTTACCATGATTATGGTAAAGAAATTAAGTTACATGGAACGTTTATCAAGTAATTGTAATCCGGTTATCAAAGCTGTTTGAACATCCAAAGTAAATCTTTATTAATAACGGTTATTCCCTCTTCTAGCGTTAATTAAGGCCCTTATTCGATTTTTCATCGATTTTTATCAATTGGGGTGTTGTTCTATTGTTGTTATTGTCTTTGGTTTTAAAGGAACAATAGACACTTAAGTGGTATCATTGGATAGGTGATGATACGATCTTTAAATTGACATTATTTTTATTCAAAAAAAAATTGCGAATCGCGAGGAAAATTAAAAAAAAAGTAAAAAAATGCAACTGTGCGATTTTTGTGCTCTCAAGTGTATTTATCAGCGATGCACGTGGCGAAGCAGGGTTATTTGTTATGAGCTTAGGAAATGTAAGGAGTCACTTTTTTATACTAATGGATTCATCATGTTAAAACGACAACCTTTCCGTAAGACTATTATGGGTTGGGTAAAAATTAATTTCCCTTCAAATTACGACTGTGTGCGTGTGTGTGTGTAAACTGACCAACGGGAGGAGGACGAATCTATTAAATGAGGGAATGAAGATGTGGTCGGAAGGAGAGGAGGGGGGGAACAAGGAAAAAACAAGAAAATCCCCCTAATATAAGTATTTCTGAAAATGAAGACCATAAAGGATGGGGATTGTTAGATAATAATCATTCATTATTAACAGTCTTGGAACAAAATAATGAGGGATTTCGGGAACTTCCGTAAATAGCTGTCACTTTCAGTTCCAAAAAAGATCGGTTTCTCAATATTAAGAATACGATTGAATTTGGTAGCGTGCAAAGCTGTATTATTACATTTCCTAAATGCATTCACGTGTTCTTTGAGTAGCCAATGGTCTTCATTTACAGAAACAGTTCCTATGGTTTTGTTTTCCCTCTCCTTCTATTTTTATCGACCACACCTGCATTCCATCATTTCATAGATTCTTCCTGCTCTCATTGGTCAGTTTACGATCCTTTTTTTCTAAATAATAATAATAGACCTTATTCTGAATTCTCATTCTGAGGATTACTTGCGCAATCCTAGAAGTCGAAACTAGTTATTAGTTTTTTAAATGTTCTAATATTCAAACACAATACGCAATTAATTATTAATAATGATACAAAACACATCCTCTTTCTATCTACGCTATATTTCGCAGTTTATTGCTTTTAACTGCTTCATCAGGCTTAATATACATGGAAAAACTCTTCGTAAAATATAATAAAGAATCTGGTAATAATATATACAACTTATATACTGTTAACACCATTTCAAACATTTCAGACTTCCATATTATTACAACATTTCAACAGAGTTGAGTTTCGCAAAGCAAAGATTTCAATCAACAAGATTTCTTTTGCAATTTAGAACAGAATAGAATCTAAGAATAAAATTAACTTATATTACTAGACATGTAGAGCCATACATATATATATTACATAAAACATAAGTTTCTAATAAAACGTTAAAATATAACAAAGAATCTAATGAAAAAATTGTTTAAATATGAAATTTTATTTCTTTTCCCAATGCTTATTTATAATAATAAAATTTATTGACATATGATTTTCAACTGATAATTTTTTCAACTCTCTTTTTAAATTATAATAAAAACTGTAGAAAGCAATAAGTCTTCCTGAGCCAAATAATTTTCAATTGCCAAACTTCTCCGTAAGTTTTCTAAAATATATAAAGAAAACAACCACCAAACCTAATGTTGTTGTCAAACTTCCTAAAACTTCTATTTTACGAGTAGCACATTTTTTTTGTAACCATTGTCCGTGGGAGAAATTAATATATCATCAGCTTACATATATGTTTTGCAACGACTTATTATTTTGAAGGGATTATTTACAACGAATTATGAAAAACAATGGTCACAGATTTGTTGCTTGTGATACACCATATTTTATAGGTTTCATTTTAATAATTTTCTCATTTATTGAGACATATATATTTCTATTCTTAAAATGTGTTTTTATTATTTCTAGAAATACTCCTCTTATTCCAATTTCAGTTAGGTTTCTGAGTAAAATTGCAATGTCGAATATGTCAAAATATTTGGTGAGATCAATGGGTAGGATTACAGTATACTTATTTAAACTTTCACTTACATGTTTACTTAGTAATATTTTTGTTGTACTTTTTGCTTTTCATATGACTATTTTTCATACTTATTATGAAAAACTGGA
>JAFIDM010010028.1:44316264-44344817 GCA_023159025.1 Thereuonema tuberculata | reverse complement strand
TATTTTCATGAATAAAAGATGAATTTATAAATCTTATCATTACTGTGGAATAATCCATATTTATGTCTGGAACCTAACGTCGTGTTCAATTCACTCTCTCATAGAGTTATCTTACAAAGGATAATTTCATCGCTGGAACACGGATTTTAATAAAAATTGGCAACAACATAGTTTTCGGCTGGAAAACACGAAAAACTAAAATGTTGAGTGGACACTGATCAAGGTCTAAGGGGAATTAAAAATTTTTAATTTAATTCAAATCTAAAAATAGAACCAATTTTTAAAACCGAACGTAAATGGTCTAAGGTGGGAGAAGCGAAATACAATGACTCAGGTTCGATTCCTGACACTAGTATTTTTTTAATTACAATTAAATTTGGTTTTAATTAATTTTGAGTAGTTTTAATTAATTTTTAAGAGCTTTTTAATGCATTTTCAATCTTTGATAATTATTACAATTTATTTGTAAGAATTTTTGGACAATTATGTGGAATTTTGCAGAAGAAACGGTGGTGTTCGATTGGAACAGTTCATCTGTAGCGAGGTGATATAGCCTTTTAAAACATCTGCAGTGTAACCGGGAAGTTCCCCTACCCCTTAATTGGTAGTCATATTTTAAGAAAATATTTACACATTTAGGTGGATTGCACCAAGCTTTTGTTAACTTTGATGGTTCGTTAACGTTGATGATTAGCGCATCAACTGGCATTTTTCGTACACCAACGTTCGTTAGAGGTTTAACAGCTGTTAAAATTTAACGACTCATCAGCAATTGAACGACCGTCAAACCCCTAACGAACGTTGGTGCACGGAAAATGCCAGTGCACCAACCATCAAAATTAACGAACCATCAAAGTTAACGAAAGCTTGGAAGTTAACGAAACTGCACACCACCCTAAGTATCCAATTCGTCTGTGTGTTCGCCATCATGCTGTACACACATACGCCGCTACGTCCTTGACATTTTTTGGGGTATGTCCGGTGTGATTGTACGAAATGCGTCCTGCACTGCAATGCGCAATTCTTCATTTGTAGCATAACGACGTTCAGATACGTAGGCCTTGATGATTCCCCACAATGAGTTGTTAGGCCTCGTGAGGTCAGGACTTCCGGGTGGCCATTTCAATGGAACTGGCGATGCTGGAGTACCGCGACCAATCCAGCGTCCTGGAAAATGATCTTCACGATACCCGAGCACAGTAAGAGCGAAGTGAACCCGTCCTGCTGTAGCCACACACGTTCCATGATACTCACGTCTTTTCAAGCAAGCCATGTTTGTAAATAAATTTCGTCATTAACATGACCATCAAAAAAAATATAATCCAAACAAATAATAATAATAATAATAATAATAATAATACATAATAGGAGATACAGGAACTTCCAGCCACACTATATAATTCAAATAGCAAGTAATTTTAGTGACCAATTTCATTAATTTTAAGCTTAACTAGTCGGCTACCCGTCGCTTCGCTCCGGAAGCCTCGCTTTTGTAACGGAAAACAATTTTTTATTTATTAAAAAAAAACACGCACACACACAGACAAATTACATCAAAGAAACTAAAACTAACATTTTTTAAAAGTTTTTTTTTTCATTTAATTTTTGATGTCTATATTCTCTCAATCAACGACTGCTTTTAGAACCAGCGTGTAAATCATATATCTATGAAATATTTTTATTTTTTATAGAGATTAGAATGTAGGCCTCGTGGTCTAATGCCTAAGAAGTCTAACTTCTGAGCAGTATTCTACCTAATAACATAGTGCATCTTTCTTTCTTGACTTTTTTTTTTTTTATTCCTATTGATACTTTTCAGTGGTTTTCGAGTTAGAAATAGTGATGGTTTTTGAGTTACAAATAGTGATTTTTCAGTATTCTACCTAATAAAAATAGTGCTTCTTTCTTTCTTGACTTTTTTTTTTTTATTCCAATTGATACTTTTCAGTGTTTTTGAGTTAGAAATAGTGATTTTTCAGTATTATACCTAATGAAATACTGCTTCTTTATTTCTTGACTCTTTTTTTTATTCCAAATGATACTTTTCAGTGGTTTCTGAGTTACAATAGTGTTCAGTATTCTATCTAATAGAAATACTGCTTCTTTCTTTTTTGAGTTGCTTTTTTATTCTAATTGTCACTTTTCAGTGACTTTTGTGTTCCAAATATTGATGGTTTCTGAGTTACAAATAGTGATTTTTTTCGATATTCCACCTCAAAAAAAGAGTGCTTTTTTCTTTCTTGACTCTATTTTCTTTACTCCAACATCTGGCGTGTACACGCACATATTTTTCAATATCACATAGGATTTGGTTAAGTAAGAATATTTAAAATATTGCAACGTTTCGGCAATTATCGTCCTAATTGTCAGTTTCGAATTACAAATAAATTGACCGATGTGAAATAAATAAACAATCTTGAGATTCAAAAAGAAGAATGAATACATTCCTTATTGATGGGGGAAAGGAAAGGAGATATAAGTAAAAAAACCATATCAAGAGAGTTGTAGTCCCTATGGTCTAATGGATAAGGCATCTGACTTCGGATCAGAAGGTTGCAGGTTCGATTCCTGTCGCGGAAGTTTCATTGTAAAAATTATTTCTATTTTCCATTCTCTCAGAAAACTGCGCCGGACAGACACACAGACAGACAGAAAGACAGACAGACAGAGAAATAAAAGATTTTAGTAATATAGATTAGAGCTGTTATTGAAAAATTAATTAATTTTTGAAACTTTAATGTATCAAACTTGCTTTTAACTACTTTGATATTGCTATACAGGCAGCGACAATTTATAATTACCTTTCATTTATCATCATGAATAATTCTCACATAGTACCTGTCTTTCTTTCAAAATTTGCTGAAAACAGTACATAACACATCTTTATCGGAAATCGAAGCTGAGGAAAATTGTTAATTGGCCATAGACATTGACCAGTGTCCACTAAGCACTTGGGACATATTTTTTGTTTGTTTTCCAAACTGAAAACTATGTCCCTGCCAATTTTTTGTTAAAATCTTGTTTAACATTCATTCGCTAAATTCGAGAGACGCCGCACAGTGGGCCCATTCAGTAATTACGGTGCAAAAAATCCTCCTGCCCCTATTTTTGGGAGTACTAGCCTGAAATTTGGTTTACAGGGGTTTTGGAGGTCGCTGATTTCGAATCTGACATCCTTTGTTCAAAATTAAAAATGGCTTATCCAATATGGCGACCGAATTTTGGTAATTTTCTACTAATTACTTGAAATTTGGGATTTGTAGATACTTTTGAAATTACTGTAGGATGTGTTTTTATTCGAATGTAATTATTTATGGAGAATTGGTTTTATATCACTTTTAACTTATATGAGTGATAAAAGTGATATAAAACCAATTACCCGCAACCAGTTTCGCACTCCAGGATTAGAATTTACATTAAAAGTTAAATTACATTTTCTTAATATAAAGGGAAGTAAAGAGGGGATTGTGGAGACCTTGTTTTCATCTGTAGTTAGAAAATGTAACAATTAATGTTTTTTTTGTTATACCTTCAGAAATAATATTGCTTAGGGAACCAATTTCCATGGTGCAATTGCACAGGAATGAATGCACTTTCATCATCAGGGCAAGACAATTTTTTTTCTTTTTTTTTGTTTTAATTTGAAATTTCATTTTATATTAGAAATATAAATAAATGTAATAATTGTAATCTTATATTCACATTTATAAAAATCTAAAAAAAATCAATTCACTATGTATAAAATAGGCTAATGTTTACTTTAAAAATCGGATTCATCAGATGTTTCTTCACAAATACTTTTACTGTCATCGTCATCATTTTCATCTTCATCGTCTTCACTATTCTTTGAGGAAATAATTAAATGTTGTAAGTCTTTTTTTATTCCATCTGCAAGTTTTCGCACACTTTTGTTTGGCAGTGGGCGAGCTGAAGATACTACTGGGTCTGAAGACAGTAACAGTCTACAAAATAAATCACGGATATTGAGACTTCTGTTTGATTTTCTACTGAAAAATTGGCGATAGTTCCGGATATCTTTGTTCTGGCTTCCTGGGCCTTCTTATCATTAAGGAGCTGTGTTGTAATACTTTGTGAACAGTAGGTGTTAATTCGTACCAGCTGTACAGTTTCTTATAGTGAGTTAAAGTTCTGGTGCAATATGTTTCAAATTATTCAATATTAACATCACTTCCATTTGATAACACGAACAATATTACTGAAAACCTTTTAATCAACTCCTCATCTATTCCTGAAGATTGGATGCTGTACTAGGATCAGCAAAAAATCGTCTAGCTGTATTCCCGTCAGTTGTAGAGCCATAACCTTGCTTTGGGCGATCTGAATTAATATGCATATTTTGTTTTAAATTCTGAAGCACTATCTCTTTCTGCTGCTTCACTTCAGGATCCTTTTGGTCTCCGCGGTTTTTTGTTTTTCAACCTGTAGTAATAAATAAACAAGTAAATTATCTATTTCACCCACTGTAAAGTATTTTTTATCAAAAAAATTATATACATACCCAGTCGATAAGAAATAGCCAGAACGAATTCTAAAAATCGAATGTAGGCATGGAGGGACAAAATGCCAAACTTCAAGGCAGGGTCATCTGCAGGCTTAGACTGAGTCCATGATGATGATCCTCTCCCGTGTTTCCTTACAGATGGGACACTGTACTGCACTAGTGCCTCTCTGTAGGGCACACAAAGCTTTGCCGTTAATCATCGTAAGTTGCAAAGAAAAGTTTATTTCTGCCGATTCAATCTTCAATGGCTGCAAATCATCAATTTGCTTTTGGATATGTTGTTCTTCTGATGTGATGGCTTCTTTGGTTTCCTTAATGAACTGAAGCCTTATGGGTCGACAAAAACGTGTAGAGCTTGGGCGTGGATTTTTCCAAACTTCACGTTTTTCTCATATCAATTTTAAGGGAACAAGTGATGTAATGAACACGCTTTCATCGCTGAATTCCTCATGTTCCCAACCTTACTTATATAGAGATTGTCCAGATGATCCATCAAATCCCCATTTGCGTAACAAATCAAATGTACCATGAAGACTTTCTGGAAGTGTTTCGATAATCCTGATAACCGTGTGGTCCAGCAAATCCTGTAATGGAACTTCACAGCTCACTTCCGAGCATTGAATGTTTTTGGGATAAGTCAGTTGTTTTGCCTATACTAATTTATTATAACTAGGTTAAATGTCGGCTTGTTTCTCTTTTGAAGACAATCGTTTTAAATTATAAGATTTTTTGGATAACTTTGCTTTAATGAGAAGCGATAAGGCTTCTTCTGGTGAAAAGGGTATGTATTGTTTCTCCTCTCTCTTTAATTTATTATATATATTTTTTGAAGATGCCGGGCTAGTGCTTCCAAAAAGTTTGATACAAGCTGATCCTGCTCGGTTGCCCCTTCTTCCAAGATGTGTAGATACAATTCTGGCAGTTTCAGGAGTGGTTACATGATCCGCTTCACTCTTTACAATTTTTTTTTGTACGTTCACGTGCTTCTGAAAACTTCTTTCGGCGACAACGTTTTTTGGAGCTGGAGTGGGCAACAGCGACATTCGCACCACTAGGCTGTGGAGTGGCAGGAAAAATTAATTCTACGTCTAACCATGACGAGTTAGCTTGTTCAAATCTGGATTTTGTACGATTAGACTTTTTCCATCTTTCAACATATTTTTTATAAATTTTTTTTTAATTCGTCTTCTTTCTGTAGGTTATATTCATTTAGCACCCGGTTATAAAAGACTTCAAATGTTTTTGAAGAAGACATCAGAATTCCTAATTGTCTTCTTGTCGGCATGTCTTGAATTATCTGAAACAAAACCAGTAATTGTACTTTTCGATTACCTAAACAATTAATATAAATTCAACTCTCTAAGCCACGAATAACGTATAAGGCATGCACTAAAAATGCGATGAAAAAAATTTGAAATAGACTTAACTCACCAAAACGAAATTTGTTCTCAAATATCTTGTTTTCTTAACAACTGAACACTAGCACTGCAGTAAATATTTAGGAGATAGATGGCAATCTCAAAATGACTGTTTTGGAGGGGTTGACTGAACAAAAGTTGGAGAGGGAGAGGGTGCAATGACCTCCAGCCCTTCCAAAGGCGGTTAGGTGACGCGCTGGATTTTCTCAGTTTTTCTGCTCTGTATCCTCTGGTGACAGATGGTGGCAGCTAAACTTGATGAATAATGTTACAGCTATCCATAGTCTACTATCTGGCAAAAATAACTGCTTGCTCTTTTGTGACCTTTTTGTTTAAAACCATCCCTAATGTTTAAAATATTACTAAAAAATAGGTCTAACTTCAGAAGTATCTCATTTCCCATGATTACTGAATCGGGACCACTGTGGACCGTGCAGAATCTTCAGGAGCTCAGGAGAGAAACTCCATTCAGGAGCTCATTGATGCAAGACAGGGACAATATCAGCGTAATGCTGGGCGAACACGTACCAATCTGGGACAATATTGGTCATTTTATTGATATTGGCAGTTGGTATTGTGCGCGAACTCACAGGTTTTCCTTTACGAGTATTGGCCTAGTTACGGCGTTTCTCACTAGGGAGAGCTAGAGAGAGCGTGTTTCCGTACAGAATCGCTATAGTATTAAACGCCGTCCCTCTATAGAAATCAATGAGAAGTCTTTCCTGATCAATTGAATAAATGTTGTTGTTTGATTATCTTTTGTGGGCCGACCGATTTTGCTGATTTTGAAGCCTTCTTTCTCAAACAAAATCGCCGGCGTGAGTGGCTGATTTTCCGATTTTTAGAGTCCCACCTTCCTTTGACGTCACCATTGTCAGTGATTTCATCCGTTCATGTGATTCGCTCACGCCCCAGGAATATTTCTCACCAACTAAGATTGGTACCTTTTTTACGACAATCGCCAATGGGCAATATTGGGCAATATTGTTCATTTTTATTGCTGAAAACGGTTGGTACCAATCAAAATGACCAATATTGTCCACCAATATTGTCCCAGATTGGTACGTGTTCGCCCAGTATTATATATTTGTGCTACGTATACCAATGGGATGTATTGGATCCGACACTGTGGTGAGCCGTAATACGGTATACTGAATTTTTTCTACATAATCAAATATTTTTGGTACTTACAAGATGTACATTGATACTTAACTCCAGGGTTCTTCATTCTGACCACAGTTTAAAGGAAACATTGGTGTTTTCCTTTCTGGTTATCGTTTTATTCGATGTCCTATATATCCAGTGAAACTTGGTTCCAATCTTACCGACGATAGAGTCACAAAGGACATTAACTGTAATATTTGACCATGAGTGTATAACGAACTATCAATATAAAATATCAATTTACAATTTATAAGAAAATGTGTAGATAATAGAGGAGAAGCTCCAAATATAGGCTAGAATCTAAATATGCGCTATTTAAATATTCCGGTATCGGAGGTACTGCTGCTGTACTTGTATTCAAGTCTTTCTTGACCAGCCGGGTTTCCATCGGGCATATCTGGGAAATGCTATCACGTCATCTGCATCGATCATCGACTATCCAGTATTTGAAGCAGCAGTTGAAGCAACCTTGATCTACCATAAGACAACATTAAGACTTTGTTTCACTTCATGCTACGTCAGCATGCGTAGCTGCCAGAGTACTAACTACGTAACAGCGATATTACTGTTGTTTCATTAATTTTCGTGTTAGTGTGAAACTTGAATCAGTTCCAATTCTTTTCATGCAATTGATTCTTACAAATTTTCATTCCTATTGGATGCTTCCTTCCTTCGTGGATCTTCGATTTTTTGTTTTGTTTCAGAGTGTGTTTAAAAAGTGAATTTCGTCTTTTCAACTTTTACTTTCAATTCGTCTTCTTTTCCGTTTCGCAATGAAAAACCGCAATTTCATTTCGTAAATTCCATTCCACGAACTTGTCCATATGTTACGGCGTCCTATCAATTATATCAAGGAAATATCTTCATTATCAACAGTTGATCGTTTGATCAAAGAAAGCAAATGATGAAAAAAAAGAAACCTTCGTCTTCATATCTCTTCTCTATAAAAGCATTTCAATTGGTTTCTGCCGAAGACTTTCAACTCTTGCTGTTGAGAGGTAAGACAGAATTCAATTTCATTATATTCCATAAATTATGATATAATTAGAATGTTGGCATCTAATGGAAGATTTTCTTTGAAGTTCTTACATTAACACAATATGCATTATCAATCTTCCAAACATTTTCAGTCTTATTCCACAGTCTAATTTTTTTTTCTTTCTTAAAAGAAAATTTTTAAGAAATAGTACTAAGGAAAATAAAGCAAAAGTTCTTTGGTCGTTCCTGTTATCTTTTCTTTGATGTTTTGTGATTTCTATAAATAAGCCTCAATTAAAAACCATTTAATTAATACAGAGGAAACGATCGTTTAAAATTGATTAGAATTTCGGTCACTAAAGAAGGGCGCTGCAATTAGTCAGGTGCTTATCGTACCAGATCTATTTTATCAGCGTCAATTATGGAAGAAGCTAATTGTTCGTATTATTGTAATTCTTGAGTATTGTATTGTATTGCCGGTACGCACCAAAGTGCGAGCTTCATAGCCGAAGCCTCCGTGTTCCAGGGAGCGCTAGTGTTCCCAAGATGGCGAACCCCTAGCAGACTCCCTAGAATTTCAAGGGAAAGATACTGGGGTGGTTTCCCGTGGCCTTCCCCAGGGCGCCATTAAGGAATGACGTCAGACCGAAGAGAAAGTGAAGAGGAGGCTGGACAACACAGGAAAGGAAATTGAAACAACCATGCCACTGCCGGGATTCGAACCCAGATACTGGCGCACTGGCCGCCACGGCAGACCACCGCCGAGTACGCACGGCCACGCCAGCACGGCAATTCTTGAGTAAACCTATGTTATTTATTATTGGAAATTCAAATAGTAACTAAATGTTTGCCGTTAGGGGTCTATCCTTGTGATCTGAGCGGTGGCCTTCCGAGCAATTGATGAGTCGGAATTTGGGTTCGGCTCCCGGCGGAGAGGTTTCCATGTTTTAACTTTCTTCTGTGTTTCCGTGGTTTCAACCTTCGTGTTGTATCTTGGGTTGCGCTAAAGAACTAAAAATTTTGGCAGTCAATCCATCACTTGGATCTCTTGACTCAAACCCCAAAAAACAAAACAAAGCGTTAATGTTGTTACTTTACTTACTAATTGATTAGTTTTATTTACGAATTGAATAACTTTTGTGAACTTCCAGGCCCGATTAAGTCACGTGACTTTTTTACTTATTTAGTAAAAATACATTGATGGAAGACACAAGTTAAAAACCTTACAAATCTTAATTAATACCTGTTTCCATTTTAAAGGTTCGCAGTATTTAGGCAGTTTGTCTAGGGTCTCAATAATAAATTTTAAATAATGTTTTAATTATTAAAGATTTTAAAAATAGTTTATTTTCAAATTTATTTATTTTTTTTCAAAAATTTATTTTTTAGAAATTAATAATTAGTAATAATGTTTTCTGTTAGGAAGACCTTCCTTTGTGTTATCTTTCGAGGTGGAAATTTTCGAGAGTGCAAAATGAAAACCTGGACAATGAGTTATTGGCTGTTACTGGCTGTTACTGTGAGAGCAGCCGATACATCACTGGTTGATAGTAAGTACGAATTGCAAACATTAAAATTATAAATCTATAAATCAATTGTATATTTCTATATATAATCTGTATATAAGTAATTATAAATACTAAGTACTGAATTGTTTTATTAACATAAATAATAATTAATAAATCGGAACCAAGTTCGTGAAAAAAAAATCAAAATCTTAAACAAAAATTCTAACAGATTGGAAAGAAATGAATTCTAATGAAATCCAAATATAAAATAGGAAACTCCTGATGTTAGGAAATTTCATGTGCTTGAAAAATTAACAATATACTGTATAAAAGATATCATAATTATGTAATAATTTGCATAAAATTTAATATTGGAATAACATTCATTATTTAGAAAAGATATTGGTTTTTTTTTAATTTTAACAATCTATGAACATGTACATGATACCGCTAAAGTGCAGAATCAGTTATTTTACAGATTATCTAGGTAATGTGCAGATTAACTAGAGTGATCCGTTAAAGTGCCGAAAAGTGTTTCATTTCTCAAATTACCTAGGTCATCTGCACATTACCTACTAGGCACTCGTTAAAGTGAAAATAAGATCTTTGCTGGAACAACAGCAACGTTTCTATACGCTTATAGATTAATGTTATTTATTTATTTTTCGATGTCAAAAGAATCAAGTTAATACAATCAAACAATCAACAAATTATGTGATAGAATCAATCATCAATTAATTAAAAAAAACTATAATAGGAAGAATCAAGCGGTTTAAAATATTATTATTCAAATTTGAGGTCCGAAGGACCGAACTGTTTATTCCGATTAGCTGTAGGTTAGGTTAAGTGAGGCAAGTCAGCTGCAGGATGTATCTGTTGGTAAGTTCTGAAACAGTTTTATTCCCCTAAAAATGTTGAAGTCCGAAGAACCGAACTGTTTATTCCGATTAATTAGCCTTCAAAGCAAATTTCATCCGAATGTGGTCCAAAGGACCGAAGTGTTTATTCCGATTAGCTGTAGGTTAGGTTAAGTTAGGCATCGTCAGCTGCAGGATGTATCTGTTAGTAACTTTTGAAACAATGTTTTCCCTTTAAAATTTTTCACTTTCAGAGAAACAAACTTTTGATCTTTAACGATACGGAAGCCGTTAATGTGCTCATTACTTAGGTAAATTGCGGAAAACTCTTGATTCCGCACGTTAACGGAGCAAATCAGTTAATTTGCAGATTAGCTACATAATGTACCCATTAACGGTTTTCGAGCTTTAGCGGTAACATACATATCCTACTCATGAACAAAATATATAAGAAATTTAATATTGTATGATAGTATTCTTTAAGTTGGTTTTTTTTTTTCACATGTTTAATTCTTTCATGAATTTAATTAACAAAAAGACGCTCATATCACTAAATTATTAAAATATATTATGAAGAAATACAGATTGGTTTGTGTAACTGATCGTTGTTGTTTTATTCAGTGAATAAATAAAGATAAAACTCGAAAATAAACAAAAATAAAGCAAAGAAAAGAAAAGAACCAATCCACTTCATATTTTTTTATATTTTTTAATATTTTTTATACTACTTTTTTGCATTACGTTAGTTCAGATTTTTAGATTTTTTTTTTTTTATTATTCAATTGTGTGTAATAGGTGAATACGACTTGTTTCCACTTGATGACGTCGCACGTAGGACACCCAGTGGAGTGGAGTGGTTCTTCTGTTCTCTTTGCTTCATTAATTTTTATTTGAATTTGAATGTTTTTTATTTTGAATTTTTGTCTTTATATATAGGCTTCACTGAAGAATGCAATGATCAGTTGCAATCTGTATTTCTTTTCAATATATTTTAATATTTTAGTGTGTGTTTTTAACGTCACAAGAAAAACATTCAAGCCCATAGATAAGGAATCACTGATCTGTATTTAAGT
Source organism: Thereuonema tuberculata (assembly GCA_023159025.1). NCBI lineage: Eukaryota > Metazoa > Arthropoda > Chilopoda > Scutigeromorpha > Scutigeridae > Thereuonema > Thereuonema tuberculata. The sequence goes on along the minus strand of JAFIDM010010028.1, from coordinate 44,333,297 downwards.
GCTTTCGCTATCGGGAATCCAGAACAGCTGTTTCAGGTTTCCATACCATCTTCATCTGGATTCGCCCAGTATCTTACAGTAAGTGATCCCAAGATACATATAAAGTAAACAAAAGTCAACAATATAATGGCCCTTCATATTAAAAAACAACAATATAGAAATTAAGAATAAAAAAGGTCAGGAATTTAATCCCCGCTAGCAAACAAATAGCTTATGAAGGATTAAATTGTGTTCTAGTGAGGTTAATATTATTTTTCGCACGTTAAACTTGTTGTTAAATGTATTCTTTTTTTACAATTTAATCCTTCATTAGCTAAGCGGTTGCTAGTGGGGATTAAATTTCTGCTCTTTTTATTCTTAATGTATATATTGTTGCTTTTAATATGAAGGGCCATTACCTTGTTGACTTTTGTTTACTCTATATGTTTCTTGGGATCACTGATATTAAGATAATGGGCGAATCCAGCTGATGAAGGTTATGAAACCTGAAACAGCTGTTCTGGATTCCCTGAATCTAAAAATCTAAAAACAGATCAGTGATTCCTTATTCATGTACGTGTATATTTTTCTTGTGATGTTAATATTATTTTCCTCACGTTAAACTTGCTGTTAAATGTGTGTGTTTTTTTTAATTAAGTTCACGAAATTATTTCCAAACGTTAAATGGTTAACTTTTATGCTGTTTAATTATTTTATTTTAATTTTATTTTGTTTTCAGAATTTATAAAATTAATAATGTGATAGAACATTATAAAAAACTCTTTGTAAATATTTTCTCATTTCCAATCTACAACTTTGCTTTGTAATTCTGCTACAGTTTTTCAATTGAAATGAAATAAACGGGAAGAAACTTAATCAAATTCAAATTGTTTTTAATTTTATATTTTTTGTTCAGCAGAAAAAAATTAACAAAGTAAATACAAGGTTTGGACAGAATGGAAATAATGGTGAACTATACAAACATAATTAATTATTATAAGACCATCTACACAAATAAGAAAGATATAATTTATAAATCAAGACATAATAACAGTGACATGTTTCGAAAATTCATCGTCAGACTGTTATAAGCCTAGGTTTTTGCATTTTATATTTATTTACAGTCTGACGATGAATTTTCGAAACATATCACTGTTATTATGTCTTGATTTATAAATTATATCTTTCTTATTTGTGTGGATGGTCTTATAATAATTAATTATATTATTACACACACTATGAATAATAATAATTATGAATAATGAATAATTATACAAACATAAGGGTTGCAATTTTAAATCGTAGAATTTATCATTTTTTAAAGGTCATTTGATTTAGTTTTACATTCTCAGAATTATTGGAAATTAAATTGGTAAGTTGTAAATATCTCTGAGATAAAATCACAAATGATTAATATCCATACTATAAAACAAGGTAGCACACATTAACAATATTAAGATTAATATACACTGTCCGGCCACTGTATTATTATATTGGTACAATTGATTCATTTGTTAATTCCATTTTTACGTGTGTTAAAAAACTTTGTCAAATAAGTAAAAAGAGAACACACAAACACCAAATAAAAGCATAGTTACAAGATATGGAGTCTTTCGAACCCCATGGGATTCATCTTCGGCACCTAAGAAGCACTTTGGTGCCGAAGATGAATCCCATGGAGTTCGAAAGAACCCACACCTACAAATTATACTTTTATTTGGTGTTTGTGTGTTCTCTTTTTATTTATTTGAATTGATTCATTTGAAGAAGGCAGTCCCCTCAGGCGTTGGGACTGAGAACTTGAAAAAATAGGGGAGAAAGGGTATAAGGTAAGTGGGGATAGGAAGGAAAGATTACAACAGTGTTTGCAGAGCTTGACCTCGTTATTATCGGCTTTAAGTAACTATATTTCCGAAGAGCTGAATTCTCAAAATACTAGAAAAAGGACCACATAAGGCCTTTTTTTTAATTCCGTAACAATACCCTGATACCCTTTCACCCCTATTTTTTCAAGTTCTAAGTCCCAACGCCTGAGGGGACTGCCTTCCTCAAATGGATCAACTGTACACTCCTGCTGTGAATGTCTGGACACGTCGTGTCTCATAACAACTGTTCAAGCCGGTGGGGGCAGTGTCATGGTGTGGAGGATGTTTTCCTGGCACACGTCGGGTCCATTGATACCTTTGGAGGTAATTCAGGATGCTACGGCGTACCTAAACATCGTAGCTGACCAAGTGCAACCGTAGATGTAAACAGATTATTCTCATGGAGATGGCTACTCCAGCAAGATAATACGCCGATGCACAAAGCCCGCATCACTATGGGATGGGTTGAGGAACATAACGATGACTTTTCCTTGCTACAGTCCCCAGATCTCAGCCCGATTGAAAATTTATGGGATGAGCTGGAACGGGCTGTTCGCTCCAGGCCTACCCTTCCATCAAATCTTCAGGAACTGCGTGACACACTCTGCATGGCACAATAACAACGTTTTCAGCATCTTGTGGAATCCATGCCTCAACGAATTCAGGCTGTTTTGAGGGCTAAAGGAGGTCCAACACGCTACTAGGTAGTTCCATCCATCCATAGTTTTCTGTCCGAAGACAGGTCTAATTCTACGGAGGTCTCACATGGATCTCCTAGAAACGCCTGGGGAAAGATACTGGGGGTGGTTTCCCGTTGCCTGCCCCCAGGACGCCATTAAGGAATGACGTCAGACCGAAGAGAAAGCGAAGAAGAGGCTGGACAACACAGGAAAGGAAATTGAAACAGCCATGCCACGGCCGGGATTCGAACCCAGATACTGGCGCACTGGTCGCCACGGCTGCCCGCCGCCGAGACCGCACGACCACGCCAGCACGGCTACTAGGTAGTTATACCTAATAAAGAGGACGGACAGTGTATATTCGTGACAGTTTTGAACATTGACTGTTCTTCATCAGGCTTCAGACAAATGGACATAAATTTGAGATGCAGATTACATTAGAAAATGACTGGGATTTTTTTTTTTAATAAATCAGTCCTTTTTATCGGAAATTACAGACAATAAGCTTCCGCATTAGACTGGTTGTCTCTCGCTTCCCGAAGAGCAGTTATTCCCTCTAGACACTTTTCTTTAGTTTTTTTCTAATCCTGAGTCAGCTGCCACCTAACGATAGACATAAGAAATATTGCAAAATTACGAAGTTCTTAACTTTTTATTTTTTTGTCAGGAAAATAAAAGGAATCTAATTTTAAAAAGTCATCACTAAGTTGTATTCTTTAATGAAAAAGAGATTTAACGTGCCTGACGATTCAAAGAAATTAGTAAATAAACGAAGGCACAACGCTACAAGAAAGAAAGGAAAGGATTCGCACCCTGAGTTGTCATCGGGAAGAGACTGGGACGGACCGTTTCGTCCTTTTTAGGTCTCATCAGCCAGCGAGTTAAAGGCCAAGGAATATTTGTATTTTTTATGATTGTTTATTTTTATGCAGGATTTCTTTGGGGGGAGGTCCCGTTCTCGGGAGCGAGACCCGGGATCTTGGCTTTCCCGCACCTTCTGAGTCTGTCATCGGCGGAGTTTGGCTGGCTGATGAATCCTAAAATGGACGAAACGGTCCAATCCTTTCCTTTCCTTCTTTTAGCGTTGTGCCTTCGTTTGTTTACTCATTTCTTTGTATTCTTTAAGATTACCAAATTTTTTGGTAAATTATATTATTAATTTATTTTAAATTAAATATAAACTTTATGATGCGTGCCTAATATAAACTTAAGAGTACTCAAAAAGTACTCAAATGTCATTTTCAATTAATATTAGCATAATTTTTTAAAACTATGATTATAATCATTGTAAATTGAAGTCTCTTATAGATTTCTGGCTGACATTGGTTTATGGTTAATGGTTGTCATCAAAATTGAATTCATTATTTTCTTTTAATATTGTTTTAGTTATTTTATTTTCAATTTTTCTACTACGAGTAGAGTTTCGAATTTCTACTTTCTATCTAAAGAGTTAACTTTATTGTTCTGTATTTTGTTTCTTTATTTTTGATCTTGATTTATTCAACTATTTTATTGTTAATTTATTTAATTTAACTTGATTTTGTATTAATGTAATCTAATTATTATGTAACTTCAGCACCTGCACACAGGATCTAGAAGTAGAACCTAACAGGACGGTAATTTCTTGGTATTTTTAAATAAATAAATAAATAAATAGAAATAAGATTTAGAAGTGAACAAAAGAATTGACAAAGAAATATGTCTAATTAAAAATGAAGGAATTTATTTTAATTTTGAATGATATTAAAGATTTAGATATGTGAATCACCTACTTTTCTTCTTTGATCTCAATAGTCTTATATTTATTTTTTAAATCCAAATTTAATGTTAAGATAACAATCACCTATTTTCAGATTAGAATGCGACATATCATTGATCGAATCGATTCTTTGTGGGATAAAAGGGTTTAAAGGTTCCGTTTCATGTCATTTGGTAGAAATATTGAAAAGGTAGTGAAAATACGTTAAGGCTAATTCACATTGAAATTTCAATTGTAGTTAACTAAAAAGTTGAAAAATGTAAAAGATTATTTTTGCACTGAACACTAATTTGGCTAAATTTGATAAAGCCATCAAATTAATGCTAACATTTCCAGATCTTTCCTTTCCTACTCTGAAAGAAAATGTTTTTAATAGAATTTAACTGAAACTCAGTGATGGAACTTGTCAATATTTAGTTACATTCAAACTTCGATATTGATATTAAAACTCATTTTTATTATCAATTTCTTCCGTAATAATTTGCTGAGCTCTTGTAATCTGCTCTGGTTCCTCAGCTTTTCTTCATTTTTTTATTCTTCTGGTCATTTTGAGGCTTTTTGACTAAAGTGAGTGGAAACTTAAGGAAACAAAGAAGTAACGCAGTGTTATTTTCGAGGAAATTCCGCTGGAAATCAGAGGAAGATAATAGAAGTCTTATAAAAAGAACGTGGAAATCTTGAAATCAGGAAAGTTTTATTCTCTAATAGTTCCTTAATGAATGTGCGCTTACTTTTGTGATTGTTTTCGTGTTATTCTTTCATTACTTAAAACAGAGTAACATTTTCTTATTTGATAAGATATTTTACATTTTATCAAGGTAATAAGATTTTACTAAAAAACTTGAATCTTTTCAGTTGCGAAGCCATTACTGGAAAAAATAGATGAAATCCCCTATCAGATGAGAATGGCTCGTTCCACAGTGAAGCTCCATGATGTTCTCGAGGTTCCAAATACAACGGAATTAGATTTGTAAGAATTCTTACAGCTTTTGAATTTTGATTCTCTTGATGAGTTTCTTACATTCCAGTTTTAAGATTTATCTGAAACCTCTTTGCTTTTACTTGTTATTCAAGACATTTTCAACAGATTCTATCTTGATACTAACGAACTAAAACATCGGAAACTGTCTAATAAATGTGAAAGCGTAGTAGTTTCAATTTTTAAAATGGATTTTCAATAATAATTAATAACAGTTTTAATAATAACAATAATTACAAATTTCTGAGAAAAATTTAAGATCAAATTTTTATACATAATAGAGATGTTTCCCACTGGGGTCCACTGTTTAAAACTATAATGATTTAACTTTTATTTTTTTAAATTTAAATAATCACAGTACTATAATATTAAAATATAATAAAAGTTGTAACAAAAACAAAATCTGAGTAGTCATGTTTTTTGCTACTTGAGAATTTGAAATTAACTAGTCACTGAATATTTCATAACTTAAAAGGTTACGCGTAAGGTAAAAAGAGCCTTGATTATCTGAACATAATTCATGGAACTTTATTAACGAAGTCTAAATATGATCATCAAGTAATGTGATACTTGATTGCTTCTGAACATTCTTCCCTTACCTTCTGTGAAATGTTTAGCCAAATTCATATCTGTTGTGGTTTCAGATCACTTGAAATATGTCCATCGTTTTACCTGGGATCTCGTATGTTCATTTGTAGATGAACACATTTGTAGATAGATACAACGAGATAAGGCTGGCTAGAAGCCGAAAGTCAATTGGATTGGACTTTGGTTGGCGGTGGGGGGAGGTTAAAATAATCTTGCTCCTATTTCAGGTGGAATCGTGAGAATCATTTCACTGTTTAAACGAGAGATTTCTTTCGAGGGATGAGAAGAGCAAAAGAAAACGTAAATGTAAAAGTAAATACAGTCGGACCTCTACTTAACGAACCTCTATTTTGCGAATTTCTCTATTTTGCGAACTTTCCTTTGGAACCAAGAACATTTTGCTAATTTCTTCGTAAAATAACCTCAAAATAGCGAAGTGCATTTTCTATTTAACGAACTTTTTCATGGTATCTATTTTTTTTCTCCTTGAAATGTTTTTATTATTAATATTCCCTTAGAGAAAATGAAAGAAATGTGGATACAGCTGAGGGAAAAAGAAGAAATTAATGATGCTGTGCTGATTGATGATTATCTTTCACTTGATTTTGAAGTTGAGACCTCGGAAACACTAACTGAATCGGATATTTTGGACAGTGTCAAAAATAAAAACAATACAGCAATGAATTGCGATGAAGATGAAGATGATGAAAATGGAAATAATCTAACGCATAAATAAAAACCTTCTTATGATGAAGATGAAGATGATGAAAATGGAAATGATTATGATGAAGAAATCAAAAAATCATCGTATGATGAAATGCATTTGAAACTATCCAATGCGGATTACAATTTGAAGAAAATACACCTGAAGGGGGTTTTGGTGCATTGTAAAGATGCGAAACGTACTCTGAGCGAAAAAACTTTATCAAAGAAAAAAAAAAAACTCAGACAAAATTAACAGATTTTATTAGTAAAATTTAAGTACGCATGTGATAATGTACGCCTTATGTCATTAAAATTATTCCTTTTTTTAATAATATTTATTGTTTATGTATTTTAAATCTGTTTTATGTAGTTTAAAGTAATTTTAAAAGGTGAATCTCTATTTAACGAATTTTCCATATAACGAACTTTTTTTTCGGGATTTAGTGACTTCGTTAAATAGAGGTCCGACTGTAAGTTCTTATAACTCTTGGAGGTACATTTCAATTTCCAGCACAAATATCAAAAAATAGCTCAGTGAATTTGTGTTTTGTTTAGTTACGTGCGTTCCTTGTTTTATTTTACTGTACATTTAAATGAAGATTGAAGATTATTGTACTAAAACTAACTACATATTTATTCTACCGGATAAGACAAACTATAAATTTCTTTAACCATGTAAACTAATGAAACCAGGAAACGTTTTGCTGCATTCCATTGAAATTTGTGACCCCCCCCTTCCCCCTTTGAAAACTAATATTCCTCTTTTGATACTACGATAGCATGAACTTTAACACTGTCCGTTTAACTGTATGGAAATAAACTACAGTATTAACAGAATGCTTTTCTATTTAGCTTTATTTTGTTTTTGTTTTTGTAAAGTCTTAACAAAGGAATTTGCCACTGATAATTTGCTTTCCTATTACATAAATTTCTTCTGATTTGCTTCTCTTTTCGTAGCTTGGAAGCTGCCATCATCTCTGAAGCTGCCAGTCAAGTGCGGACCAATTTAGAAAAATTCCTGAAAACTATTGAAATCGTTCTAGAAAATGAAGCTCATACAGTTCTGCAACAATTACAGGGAAGTCCCTGTAAATCCCAAGCCAAGACATTTCTAGAACTAATGCAGAAAAGAACTGCAGATAGAGTAGTTTACAGCCAAATTAGTAAGTGTTTCTTGTTACATAGATTTTTGTACAAAGACAGACACTTGTCAGTATTTCTATTAAAATTCGAAAATCGAAAGCTTTTAAAGTAATTCAAGAATTCTAAATAGAAATTTATGCATCTTCTTACAATTGCTTTCTAATTTTGCAGCTGACTTAGCACTGAATAAAGAAACAATGATGTCACTAATGGTAAGTTTATTATCATTATTTTCACTAATGGTGAGGTTAATTTTTTTGGTATAAAATCAACCATCTACTGAGTTCAGTTTTAGGAAGAAACGAAAATAATCATGTTCATATTTTAAGTTGGAGCATAAATAAAAAAATGAACAAATTTTTAGGAAATTGTCTAGATATTCTAATGTGGTGCGTCTATAAACAGACGCGCTAAGAAACAAAGAACAAATTTTGGAAGAGAAATAGTTAGACTTTGAATAGTGAGTCAACAACTTTGATTCATTATTAACTGAGCAAGAGAAGCACGTGTAATATTAATATTAGCTTTGTTTGTTAGTTTGTATGCGTATCTTGCTAAAACAACTGGATGGAAAACAATTCTTACAAATTTTATAGTTTGTTTATTTAAGGTTGAAATTGTTAGATCAAGAGAACAATTATTTCTCTGCCATTGAAAAGGATAAAATTGAAAGGAAAACATGCGCACTGTGCGTGGGAAGGTCTTTCTATTTCTCCTCAACACTTTTCTTCTTTGTTTCTCCACATCTGCTAAAACGTCTCAACGGGTTTTCATTAAATTCAGTCGCTGCTTCTTTTTTGGCTCAACTTAAAACGTAGCCACATTTTCGTTTGGTTTTCTGACAAATGACCTTGACTGATTTCTTAATTTGAAATTTCGTTGCTGCTTATTTCGTCAATATGTTATTAGTCGAATTGGAGAAGGAGATAGTGAAGACAACCATAAATTGGGCAATCACAAATAAATCCAAATTTAAAGAAACCAGTCCATCCGTTTCAGAAAAGGATTTCGGTTGTAATTTCTGAGGGATGGAAGGAGATCGAAATGTTTTAACTTCGAACCATAAACATTCTCATCAAATTTTAAGGAAATTCCTTCAGCTGAATATTATTATTACTAATATTAATAGTAATAGTAATATTAATAGAATATTATTATTACCAACTCATTGTCTGCTTGTTTGCTAAAACGACTGATATTCTTAATATTTGATGGTTTTTTTTTGTACAACGTAAAACATTTGCCTGATTATTTTGGTTTTGTGAAGCCAACTCTCAAATTGGAATCTCATCTAAACAACTCTTTCTTTAAGTTTCTTAAAGTTTCCCACGAATCTTATTTTTAAGTCAATTTAAAAACATACTGGTAAGTAGCAGTATTTTGCTTTCAATCTTCAAAAAAACAAACAAAAAAAACTTCATTTTTGTGATGAATTACAGGCACTGATTCGTATTTATAGTCAAATACACTCGATTATTTAAAGACTTTGTTTTGAGTATGTTTTGTAAATAAAACGAATGTTGAAATGATTCTGAAAACAAATTAAAAAATAATTATATTACATATTTAAAAATAGACAAATTTAAAGTTCAGTAGTTTTTAGGTTAAAATAGGTCGCTTTGAATTTGTTGGAATAATTTCAGTCCTCAAAGCCACCCTGATGCTACATTATTAATGATAAGCAAGACTTTTTTGATGACCTTAGAATTTTGATTTACAACTGATAATTTAAGAATAAGAAAATGGCATCAGTTCATTCTGCGACAGATCGTTCAGCAGGCATCTAGTTTAAGTTGGATTTCCTAGCTAATGTATTTATAATTAAAAGCAATAATAGATTTGTTAAGTCAATTTAAGTCAAAAATTGTCAATGCATTATGACATCAAATACATTCAAAGCCCAAGATACAATGTCTTATATCCGAACTCTTACTGAAGGATGGTTTCTAACCTCTAAAGATTGTGAAAAAACCAGACAGAAAATCAATGAAAAGTGATTTTATATAGTATTGGATTAAAAACAAAAGTTGTAATTTTTTACATTTCTAGAAACGATAAAATAAAACATTTTTGAAAATGGACTTAAGTTAGGCTGGTGTGGATAAGTATTTGGACTTAAGATATGAATTCTAAGAGCAAATCAAGATATAATGTGCTTACAAAGAAATTTTAACGTGGCTGTTATAAATAAATCAATAAACCAAAAAGACACCAAAGTAAACAAAGTGAAAATTACTTGGTTTCGGGATCTGAGATTTCGACAGAGGGTTTGTGTGGCTGATGAGTCCATAAAGAGGACGAAAAGGCCGTCCCACTGTTGATAGCTCAGAGGCGAAATCTGTTGTTTACTTTGGTACCTTTTTGGTTTATTGATGAGATAAAGTGCTTTCTTCTAAACCTATGTATTAGTTATAAAATTAAAAAAAAATAAAAACAATCTTTTTCCTTTCAGTTTAGTTTCAGTGACTGGTGGGATTCCATAAAGAATTTGTGGGGGGGTGCTTTAGACAAATTCGAGGATTTAAAAGCGTGGGTGCATGGGGTTTATGACAAAGTAGTGGATGCTTCCAAACCAATTGTAGATCAAGTGAAACATCTGGCCACAGAGGTAAGGAAATACGTTTAATTAGGAGTTTATCTATTAGTAAAGTTCGCAACAAATATTATAGGCAAATTTTATTAATATTGTGTGTATCTTGATAAATTTTAAATTTAAATAAGCCTAATCGTTGCCTATTCTAAATGTGATCTAATTTAAAGAGCTAGCAATATTGTGCATTTTTGAAGTGAAGTTTCTAAAAATATGTTAATTATTATTAATATAAATTCAATAATTTAATTTATGCAGATAAAAAATACTCTATTTAAATTTAAAATTGTGTCTAAGAAACAAATGTGAACTTTGTCACTGAGAAGAATTATATATTAAAATAATGAAGAAGTAAAGCATTCGGGTTTTCATTTTTACTTAAGCATTTCAAAACTTTTTATTGGCTGTAATTTTATTGGTTTTACAAAATAGTTTGGTTACAATCAAGCTAAGGTTATTGCCATTATGGTAATAGTTTGATTGCCACTTGATAATATTCAAAATTGTTTTCGTTTCAGCTTAGTTTTCGAAGGAAACGAAGGATGAGAAGAATGTGTTTATCATTGAACCATTGCATTCAACATCTTTGACTTTTTGAGCCAAGAATCAGCCTGATTAGTATTTAGTCCCTGGAAGACCGAGCTTTGTTCGGTAAAAGAAAATGAAAATAAAGTAACAACACTCTCTCATAGTTACATTACCCCCTTCGTGGAAATGGACAACTCCGCAGTGAATACATGCGACGTTGAAAGGAAAAAGTTTAAAAAAATATTATTAAGTAAAATTATTATTTTATTATAGGTAAAAAATAAAATTGTTATTTTTATTACAAGTAAAAGCGCACAGAACAGGAATTTCTTAAGAATAAAATAAAACGAAAATAAAGTAAAAACAATATAGACAATGAACAGGTCCCAGGTCAATCGTTTATCCCATAAATGAGTTTTCTAGAAGTCGAGAACTAGCTAAATCGCTTTCTGGCACCCGAAAACGATAGATTTATCCATTTGATCAAAATCCTTAAGCCCGTTATCAAGAGAAAATTTACAGGAATTGCTCGCTTTATAAAAGTACTTGATTTGTTTGATTGATGAGAACGGCTGACAAATTTTCATGAAAATTCTGACCATTTGTGGGTTTGTACTACAAGAAAACTCAAACTTTCAGTAGGATTTTGTTGTTTTGAAGTTACTATAGTTTTGCTATATTTTACTTCAATGTTGGCCACTATCAGCTTCTATCTTAATAATTCCCTTTTTACAATTAGAACCAAATTCCATCTATTAGCCTCTTATTCAAAAGTTATTTTTTTTTACTTTTACAGTTTCTGAAGCAGAATTGGGACTCGTTGACTGTGAAAATAGTTAAACAAGCCTTGAAGTTTTTCTGGCCAATGAGAGCAGAGCTTGGAGCTCATTTGGTTGAACAATTAATAGCTTTGGCAAGAAAATTCAACATCATTCCATGGGAAGAGAATCTTTTACGTTTACTGTGAAGTGTTAATCTTTGACTCAGAATTTGTTCCATTAAAAATAAATAATGTCCGTAAATAAACCTTCTGGAAAGAAATTAGTTCCATCCATTCTTACTTTTCAATAAGCATTTCACACATTCTGAAATAAATAAATAAAAAAGAAAAGAAAACAAAAGAAACCAAAGAATATATAATAATTGGAAAGAATTTAAGAAAAAATTTTCTAAAATAATTACAGACTTTTTTTTTCTGTTGTTCTTCCTGACATTAAAAGAAAACTGATTTTATTTCTTTTAAGTACAATAAATACAATACAAATAAATGCCTGTATTTCTTTTTTTCAATTTTGTATCTGATAACAAAAAAATAGGAGAAATTTTCTAATTTCTGAAAAAAAACCAAGATAATTAATGCTTTTAGACAGTGTCAAAAGCAAAGCGGCCCCATAATATCCACAATTGTATAAACAAAATAATTAAAAGCAAGAGCATATAAATGCAAGACCGTTCCTTTATGTTTTACAGGCAAGCTGTAACCTAGGGGCCGCTAATACAAGGCTTAGTGCATCATTTGGATAAGAATTTATACAATAGTACGTTTGTAAATATTAACAATGACGTCCTGTTCGCAATTGTTAGTATTGTTATGTATGAAGTATCATTATTATTACTGTGTTAATTATTATCATTATTAATAACACTGCTATGGAAAACGTTAATTTGGGGGGGGGTCAGGGATTGGTCCAACAGGTCTGATTGTTTTTACGTGGTCACCTACTTTTTGATGCTGAACACAATGGTGAAGGTTTTATTCTAATATCTCTAACCGTTTGGCCGCTACAGAGTGTGACATACAGTATGACAGACAGACAACACAAAAGCAAGAGCGGTTCCCTATGTTAACTGTAACATGTACCGCTAAAAATCACTGAAATCCGCAATAAATTTGATTTAAGTTTTCTAAAGTCGATTATTTTAACTCTTATCGATCTTTCCCTGAATAGTGAAAAGTAATAATTACTGAAGCCATGGATTGAAGACATTCTTAAATTTGTGAGAGGATTTTTGTTACCTTCCTACCCTAATGTCTCGATGAAGATCCACTTGGAAAGATTTAAAGTTAGATCGTCTCTTAAATATGCAAACCAAGTTTCGGGAAGATCCATCCAGCGCACAGTGGTCCAACGCTCTAAAAACCTCAAAAATGAAATTGTTAAAACGGTTTGAGGTTAAGTTAGCTTCAAACGAAAACCCTCAAGCCCCTCACTCCTTTCAATAGAAGACACTCTCGAACACAGTGACTGTTTCAATTACTTAGTGATTCTTCTGTTTTTCTTGGCATAGATTCATCAACTCTTTAAACACTTCAGCCGTTTTTGTTTTCACGTAATCTATTTTATTTGATTAATTTCAACTTTTGGCTATAATCTAATGCCTCTGAATCGGTTTTTACAATGAGGTGACTTCTCTAAAGAGGATAGTCAAATGTTAAATGATGTTATGTCCTGAAATTATTATAACTCATCTCGAGGAATTATAAATCGACTTAGGTGTTATTAAGTTGAATTTCTTTTTTCTTAATTAAGTTCAAACCTTGTATTATTATAAAACACAATCAACTTTTGCTCCTTTTCTTAAAAATAAATTGAAAAACGACAGTGTCTGCGTTTGACTGAGTTTTCAGTAAATTATAACAAGTATAAATGATTGAATGTTTCTACTCATTATTACAGACATGGATTACTCAGTTAGTAGATAGGACACTGTGCCAAGTTTCTACAGGAACAGAGAAGGAAAACAAAACGTACCTGTTAGATTTTCTCACTGCAAAAAACATAATCATCTCTCTTGGAAATGAAGCAGAGGTGTGCCTTGTTCTAAATTAGCTTACCAAAAAATAGAGTGGAGGTGAAAATCCCACATGATTCTTAAACGCACACTCTAAACGGTTAGACAAAGAAACCATATTTCACGCTGAAGAGTCAGTCTTCATCCAGAATTCCAATCCATCCACTCAATATGTCTGCGGAAGATCGGAAGCAGACTTCGTAGGTAACAGCTCACAAAGCGAACGCAGGAAAACACGATCTGCTGGAAAAGGGGAACAGTTCCAAGCTATGTAGGCTACCACTAGAAAGACGGAGCATGACAAAGTTGAAGCATATAAAACTATTGATGTTGCCTTGGTTGTTTTTCTGGAAGCTGATCATACACTGCATCCGTATCAGCAGTTATGGATCGGAGTCAAAAACATTTAAAGTATTATTCAGTTCGGGTTATTTATCTTATATCTGAATCGTCTATCATGGGAATCAATCCAGAAACAGAAACAAGTTGAAGCATATAAATCTATTGATGTTGCCTTGGAAGCTGATCATACACTGCATCCGTATCAGCAGTTATGGATCGGAGTCAAGAACATTTAACATAATATTCAGTTCGGGTTTTTTACCTTATATGTGAATCGTCTATCATGGGAATCAACCCAGAAACAGAAACAAGTTGAAGCATATAAAACTCTTGCTGATGCCTTGGATTTTTGCTGGAAGGTGATCATACACTGCATCCGTATCAGCTGTTACGGATCGGAGTCAAGAACATTTAACATAATATCCAGTTCGGGTTATTTACTTTATATCTGGAACCATCTATCATGAGAATCAACCCAGAAACAGAAAGAAGTTGAAGCATATAAAACTCTTGCTGATGCCTTGAATTTTTCCTGTAAAATGATCATACACTGCATCCGTATCAGCTGTTACGGATCGGAGTCAAGAACATAAAACATAATGCTGCGGTATTGATGCAGAACGCATACCTCGGTAGCAAAGAAATCAAGAGAAGTAGTGGCAGACAAATTAAAATCCTAAAAGGATTTAATTGTGGTGACATTAAAAATTTGTTAGCACTTCTTTACAAAACAAGTTGAAGCTTTTCCAGTTAAAAAAACACTTCAGATGTTTTCGCTAAGTTCAGTTCAACTTTTGTCATAAAAGTATAACAATAATGAATAATAATTCTCTATTAGAATAACACAATTCCGAATATCTTCCAGATATTTCTTAAATAATAATTAAATAGTCTCACAAACTCTGTGAAATAAATTTGAAATCAATTCCTCAATTAATTTCTAAATTATAATAATTGTAACTTCAGCGCACTTCCTTCTAATACTTATAATAATATTGTTGAAGCACTTATTAATTATCTCTGATATCACCAGCGCGAGAGTTCAGTTCTTGAAAATAATTAAGTGAAATAATTTTCCCGGCTTTTCCCAATTTCACCTGTGTGAATTCTAATCTATAAACTTAAAGGCTTGTGTGAAGTAGTGGCAGACAAATTAAAATCCTAAAAGGATTTAATTGTGGTGACATTAAAAATTTGTTAGCACTTTTTTACAAAACAAGTTGTCACGCTTGTTGAATCGAAAACGCTCATTGTATTTAATGGCTTTTAATCTTATCGCCTGTGGGAATAATCAATCTTTATTCTCGCTAATAAAGTTCACTTTAGCTAATAATTATTAATGGCTTATATAATTTTCACCTGTGTGAATTATCAGTTGCTTTATTCTCTGTAATAAAGCTAGCTTCTGCAAATTAATAATTAATGGCTTACCTAATTTACACCTGTGTGAATAATACTTTACTTTGTCCTCATTAACAAAGCTTGCATCCATTAAATCTGTATTTCCTAACTGTCTCATTTGTAATTATTCTCGGCTGCTGTTTCTTTCGCAGTATTCCCTCCAAAATGCAATAAATTATAAATAACTTACAGCTAGTTGGCTTCTTATGGTTTTTCACTTTGTTGAGTATATCACCGTTGAATCGGATCGGATGGATTTCTCTCCACCAGTCTTCATAACTCCCGACCAAAGCATAAACTTGAACCTTCCTTATCGGCACGTTTGAGAAATCCGCGTCGCTCCTTGTCAGCTACTTTCTTGTTCCCACAAAGCATCGGGAATTAGCGTCTGCTATTGAAGTCAACATTGACGGCGCTTTTACTCCAGTATTCGAATAAAAGTTTTTCACTTGATATGAAAATTATTATTTCAGTTCAAATAATTCAGTTCCAATCCTTTCTATTTAGAATAAAAATGAGTTAAACTGCTTGTTGACTCATTCTTCGCTTGAGTCATTTGCTCGACCTGCAAATCCACTGTTTATCATTTCCCAGTTAGGTTCTAGTTTCAAAACGTTTTCCTTTGAATAAATCTCGGAGACGTTCTTCAGAAAATTCTCTCAATCCGGTTGGGACTTCAGGGTCTTAGCTCTTATTTAATGATTGGATCAATGTCAAGGGTTTAGGTATTCACTAAGCTTCGGCTACCGCTCATAATTTCTAGTTCCCTCATTAGGAGTTGGAGCTTCATCTGTTCCGGCTTAGTAGATAACAGTTCACACTTGTTCTCTCCTTACTTTTTTTTACTTTTGGTCTCAGCTCTCCTTACTTCTTAATCTGAGCTTTCATTACTCCTTACTTTTGTCTGACTTTAGGTCTGAGCTCTAGTTTGAGCTTTTGGACTATGCTCCTGAACTGAGCATTTGGTTTGAGCTCTCGGACTGTGCTCTTGAACGAGGCAGTGAGGCGCCTTTTATCGCGTCACATCTCGTTACGTATTACTTCTTTTTTAAATATTCAAATTTTATATTTGAATCTCTCTCAAAGAAAAAAAAATTCTTTTCAACCTTTTCATAATATTTAATTTTAACTCAAACTAATTAAATTATTTTGGAGGATAATTTAATATCACAACACATAATATCCAATTTGGATTATTTACCTAATATCTGGAATCGTCTATCATGGGAATCAACCCAGAAACAGAAACAAGGTGAAGCATATAAAAGTCTTGCTGATGTCTTTGATTTTTCCAAGATGATCATACACTGCATCCGTATCAGCTGTTACGGATCGGAACCAAGAATATTTAACATAATATTCAGTTCGGGTTATTTATCTTATATGTGAATCGTCTATCATGGGAATCAGCCCAGAAACAGAAACAAGTTGAAGCATGTAAAACTATTGATGATGCCTTGGATCTTTTCCTGAAGCTGATCATACACTGCATTCGTATCAGCTGTTACGGATCGGAGTCAACAACATTTAACATAACATTTAGTTCGGGTTATTTATCTTATATCTCTTTTATCTCCTCTTTCTCTTTCTTCTTTATTCTATCTCCTTTCTCTTTCATCTCCTCTATTCAATCTTCCATTCTCTTTCATCACCTCTATTCTATCTCCTTTCCGTTTAATCT
>JAFIDM010010028.1:44288277-44316254 GCA_023159025.1 Thereuonema tuberculata | reverse complement strand
GTATTCTATTTCCTTTCTCTTTATCTCCTCTATTCTATCTCCTTTCTGTTTCATCTCGTTAATTCTATCTTCTTTCTCTTTCATCTCTATTCTATATCCTTTCTCTTTATCTCCTTTCTTTTCATCTCTATTCTATCTCCTTTCTCTTTCATCTCGTCTATTCTATCTTCTTTCTCTTTCATCTCTATTCTATCTCCTTTCTCTTTATCTCGTTATTCTATCTCCTTTCTCTATCATCTCCTCTATTCAATCTTCTGTCTGTATCTGACTAATCCCTCACTCTATTCCTATTTTATTCCTGTTCCTTTTATTCGATACGTTCGTAATAGTTAAAATATGTTTTCCCTGTCCAAAATAAACATGTAGATATTTACTAAATCTTCAGTAATTTTCTCTTTTGTAAATATTTTTTCTGTTTTCTTCTGTTATATATTCTCTTTGTTAATCCCCTTTGTTAATTGCCAAACTCATTACGCCCACTTGTGTTCTCGACGGGATCTCCCTTAAGACGACTGGGTTGTCAAAATCTAAAATCAAAGGAATGGAGTCTCACACACAAACAGACACATATTCAAATAAATATACACAGTGACTGAGTGATCTCAATAGCTTCAATTTTGCTAGGAAAGTAGGCTAAAATGAAAACTAACACCAACGGTTTTGACTTAGGAAAAAAGAAACAACTAAAACATTTTGATAAGTTGAAAGATTTCTAATTCATATGTATCAAACAAAATTAACGAATTTTCATGTTTTGTCGAGTTTTTAACATATTCACAGAGTGCATAAATTAAGCAAGATTTTAAAAAATTTAAATTCAAAACATTTTTATTTGCAAGAAATTCCAGATTTTGGCAAATTTCTAGAAGAATATTTGTTTTAATGAAATCAATTATTAAGTGTAAATTATATACAAGAATTAAGGATTAAATTAATTTTATTGTTTATAAAAATATTATAAAACTTTTATTTCTATAATAAGCATCAAATTTAATATTGGCGTACCACTGTTTACATAGAAAACATATATTAGTATTAATAACAATTATTTTCTTGCTCCTTTGTTATTGAAAATGAAGTATTTAAAATGAGCTTCGAAACATCTAATGTAAGTTTTTAACTTTTTTATTTATATACTTGTGCAATGATGGTTTTTTAATCATTTAGATTTTTGCACGTTAAAACATTAAAAATATAACAATTATTTTCGTACATGTGAAAAATATGTAAAATCTTAAAAAATAATACAGTACGGATAAGTACGGATTATCTATTTTAAAACTTGGCTTAGGAATAATCATTAGTCAACGCTCTTCACTCCTCCTAGCTGTGCCAACTTGGAATTCATGTTTCCTTTTTTGCTTAAGTCATAAACGTGCAGATCATTTAATATTTCATTTTCTTCGTCCACTTTCCCGCCATCTTACTAATCGCAATTCTTTTTTAGGTGTTGAAGGAGATAGAATAATACTTTCGCTCAACCACATGAAAATTCCAGACAGACACGTTGTAATGGACATTTTTTTAAGAGAACTCATTGAATCCAGTTGTTTTTAGAAACTTTGTTTCAATTTCAAATTTGTCAATTCCATTCCACTCCCAATGAGGAAAAACAAAGATAGAAAGAAAACAATGGTCAGTGTTTATTCAAATAAGGTGAGTTTATTTGAACCCAGATCGACGATTCCAATAGTTCTGAGGAAGTCGATTGAAGAATGACGAGGTGCGTTTTGAATGGCTAACTCCAAGACGACTTTCTCTCCAACGTTTACTTTGTAGATCTTAGAAAAGAGAAGAAACTTCGCCATCTCAGTTTAGAAGCCCATCGTCATGAATGGTTAACTTCTGGATAAATATTTGATTGCTTCATTTGATCAGTGCGAATGAGGTTCATGTTGTTCTCTGCTTTGAATACTTTTTACATCCTTCTTTACCTATTAAATTTGATTAATTAGAATTTATTTTGTATTAACTTGGAATACACTCATCTATCCATTGCATAGGGGGTGGCTAAGAGAACACCCACACCAAAAACCTCAAAGAAGTCAGGGTTCTTTCAATTTGACATCTAATAATGAATCGAATGATTTTTTTTTCCCAAATCTAAGTCGTTTGAAAAACATTTTGAAAGCAACTGTTCTAAAAACAAGCTCAGCTTTCCATTTAACGAAAGGAACTGAGCATTGGGGAGGGGGTTCAGAAACTTCTGGATAGGGTGGTGATAAAATAATCGTTCAAGTTGGATCGCGTATGCTCAGGAATTATTATGGAAAAACCAAAAAAATGGATTTTTTTTTTCAAAACATCCTTTCTCAAAAACTATAAAAGATAAAAATAAGATTCAGGTAGCTAAAATTTTATTAAAAACCATATCTTTCGAACTCGTATTTTCGCGGGAATTTCGGACGCTTATTTCCGAAAATTGGAAATTCTAGCCGTTAGCTAGCGTTGAATAACTTTTAACACCAGATTTGAAAAGTTCAACGTTGATGTAGTCTAGAGAAGGTCATTTCAAAATTTTAAAAGTTATGGAGCATAGTTAAAAAAATTTCTGAAAGATCCAATGGATGTCAGCTTTCTTCAATGGATTCCTGTTTATGATTGTGGTGTCTGAGTTCTATGTTTTCTATTTCTGAATTCGAAACTAACAAACAGAGATGTTCTTGGTTAAATAGAAATAGTTTTTATTATAAACCAAGTGATAACTTGTTACAAATCATATCAAGGTTTTTCTGAATAAAATTTAAAAAAAAAAGAGTTAATGCTGTTTCCTAGGAACGGAAAAAGAAACATTCATGAGAATCCAACAAATTCGAGAAAGCTTTCAACAAATATCCAAGGTTTCGAATCAAACGTTTCATAAATTTTAACGTGTGTATTTGTGAATAAAACGAAGACGCCGACACACAAATTTAGTTAAAAAATTATTAATTATACTTTTAAAAAAGGTACTAAAGACCGGTTTCGCTCCTACAACAGAGCTTTCTCAACTAACTTAAAAAGAGATGTACATGCTCTTAAATACAAATTAGCTTGAAGAATTAACATAAAATATAGCTGTGAACCAATGATGAAACGTTAGATGTAGGTGCGGAGGCTGCAAAGTGAATCACGTCTGACGTCACCGGATATCAAGAAAAATTTATCGATATCCTGCAACGGGCAGCTCAGACTTACTCAATTTTCAAAGAATATCCAGTATTCATGTAAGTAAATTAATCCGGTTAAGTTTACGAAAATGACCTCCAGTTCTACAAAAAAACAATAGCATCGTGAATATTAGTAGCTATAAACTTTCATTCTTTCAAGAGCAATTGTTAAACAAAGGGCTTAAGTTTAATCTGCCGTCCACCCCTCAATTACTACAAGTTATCCCGCCTATTGAAGCAGCACTCCGTAGGTTACCGAAAAACACTATCCCCTCCAATTTAGGCTACTGTAGGCAACGTCACACGTAATTTGTTGCGGGTATCTAACCAGCATTTAATTCACCCATTGGAAGCTCAAGCCTTGAAAGAAATTCAAATCAGGAAATCTAGTCATTATGCATGATCACCAGTACCTCGGCATGGCTCGTAAGTTCCTGGAATCTAATCCCAGTATTAATTTCTTTTCCAAAACTGATAAATGTGTTCTAAACTACAATAGAAAAATTCTACGGCAATTACAATCAGACGGACACTTGCATAAAAATCCAGTCGATAGATTGAAGGACAGTTCATTTGATATTCCGAGGATCCAGCTACTTCCCAAGACTCATAAAGAAAAAATCGATAATCAACATTTCCAGGCCCGTCCAATAGTGAATTGTGATAACATCGTTTTAAAAGAGCTTTCTCACATAATTCATTCAAATTTATCTACTTTCAATGTAATTTCAACTCATTCTATTCCCAATAGTACAGCATTAATGGAGAAATGAAGTTCCTTACAATTGCAACCTACCTTTTCTTTCTTTTCCCTTGACGTTCAATTCTTATTTCCGTCTATTTCTTATGAGTTAGTTACCACGTCCATTGATCATATTATTTCTAAGTATCATTTTAATTTTATGCATAAAAAAATGTTTCTTGATTCCTTACCCATTATTAAGGCTTTAGTTAAATTACAATTTTTTTCGTTTGCAGGCAATTATTATAGGCAGATTAGTGGATTATTTATGATTTTGTCCTCGTCCGCCCTTCTTGCGGAAATTGTTATGATTTACATTGAAGATTCCGCTCTCCATATCTACAGTGAACTGGGAATTTCTATCCCACTTTACTGTAGGTATGTCGATGATATGCTTTTCTATTCGGATTCCTCTATTCAAGATGGAATCATGGACATCATCAATGATATCCATCATGAAATTAAGTTTACAATTGAGAAAGAAAATAATTGTTCAATTTCATATCTCGACCTTTCTATTGCACATTACAATGATTCCTTTCAAACCTCAGTTTTCCGTAAAAATACTTACCAAGGTAAATCACTTAATTATTTTTCTTACTGTCCAATAGTATTTAAAATTAACATTACTCATATGACCGTAAATCGAGCATTTAATTTATGTAATACCCTGGACAATTTCAACAATGAAATTGAAACCATACGCCTTATTCTTGACAATAACGATTACCCGGATTCTTTTATAAATAAGCACCTCTGCAGCGCCATTCGAAAACATTACATAGGTAATTCAAATAATAATCCTAAACCAACTAATTTTGTTTCAATTCCCTTTCACCCCCAACTATTTTACGCGCTTAGAAGCATACTCCGATCCCTCAATATTTTTTTTAACTTCTAAATGTACCAATACTTTAGACTGTAACCTACAATCTTCTAATCTCCATTCTAGTACTAAACGTACCTCCAATGTAGTTTTTGCAATCCAATGTCTTAATAATACCTGTTTTTACATCGGAGAGACGATGCAACGGCTCCAGGATCGAACTTCACAGCACGTTTATTACGTTGCCAATAAAGATTTCAATTACACTACGGCAGTCCATTCTCATCAACTTGCACATTCAATTAGTTTTTCCAATCCATCTATATTATGTAAGGAGTCTAATCATTTCATTAGGATATGTAAAGAATCCATTCTAATTCTCACTTCCCCAAATTGCTATAATACTACAATCTCAGTTCAAACTATAGCTGATTACAGAATTAATAAACCACTTTTTTCCCACCACTGAATATACATTTTTCATAGTTTACTTTCCTTGTCCTGTTTTTTTTTGTTTGTTTTTTTTCCTTATTAGGTTTACCCACGCCACATCCGTTTCCTCAGCAGACACCCTGCGCCCGGCCTCATCTCATATCCGGTGACGTCAGACGTGATTCACGTTGCAGCCTCCGCACCAATATCTAACGTTTCATCATTGCTTCACAGCTATATTTTATGTTAATTCTTCAAGCCAATTTGTATTTAAGAGCATGTACATCTCTTTTTTAGTTAGATGAGAAAGCTCTGTTGTAGGAGCGAAACCGATCCTTAGTATCTTTTTAATATGTAATTAATAATTTTTTAACTAAATTTGTGTGTCGGCGTCTTCGTTTTAATCGAAAGTTTCTTTTTCTTTATAAATCTGAATGTCTGTT
Organism: Thereuonema tuberculata; assembly: GCA_023159025.1. Taxonomy (NCBI): domain Eukaryota; kingdom Metazoa; phylum Arthropoda; class Chilopoda; order Scutigeromorpha; family Scutigeridae; genus Thereuonema; species Thereuonema tuberculata. The sequence continues at coordinate 44,310,662 of JAFIDM010010028.1, read as the reverse complement.
TTTTTTTTTTTTAAAAAAGAGTTTATTCCATATTTTAGCCTACTTTCCTAGAAATCTGATATTTATCCTTTCAATTATTCGTGTGTGTTTATCGTGTGTGTTAACAACTTTTGAACCAATGATATTTAAGGACAAAATCAAACTTCGAGAGTTGAAATTTTTTCCCAAATAGATAGCCAAGAAATGAGCGCTAAAAGGCGACCAGCATCATCCTATTAATAGACAAAAATTGTACGGATCTTTGTAAATTTGTAATTTGAAATAATCAATCACAGTGCAGCTTTGGAACACGTCAGGCATGACGTCATGCCAATGTTTAAAGATGGCGTCTCTAATATTCGTCCCACTTCACGGCGACTATTCGCGATTACTCAATTATTATCAGCGTATTGAGATTTTCTTTCCAACATAAATGAAGTTTACACTGAAATGCATGAAGTTCATGCGTCAAAATTTATCAGAGAAATCGGTTTTTACTTAATTTCGGCTGTGTAGCCGCTCGCTCACTACTCAACGAAGTAGGGGACAATGGCAAAGCACGTGCCGTCATTGTTGCCCAGACAGGATTATTGGTAAAGGCTGTTGGACATTCGTAATTGTTATTGTTGAAACTGGTAAATCAATTTTTATTTTCTTTTATTTTAACAAAAATTGGCTTAGTCATTCAAATTATATGTAGGCTGTTGCGGAAGTCATGGCTTTTAAAAAATGAGCTTAGAACATCTTCTTCAATCTTGTGTTTTTCAAAAATTTCAGGGCATTTCAAAAATGTGGCATTTGTTTTACTTCCGTTAATATTGCCTCAATTTCGACGAGCCTATTCTTTTAGGACAGCAGGCTGCCATTATGTTTCATACTGAGAAACCGCAGCGCTGGCTACTACGAAAGTGGTAAATCAAGTTTTTACTTTTTTTTTAATTTAACAATATTATAATATTATTTTAACAAATAAGCCGATATTCAATTTACATGTGGGCTGTTACGGAAGTCTTGGCTTCTAAAAAAATTAGCTGAGAACATCTTTTTCAATCTTGTGTTTTTCAAAAATGTGGAATTTGTTTTACTTCCGTGAATATTTCCCGGGTCGCAACTAGTATATATAGTTTTCCAATTCTTTGTGTGTGTGTGTGTGTGTGTGTGTGTTTGTGTATTCCTCTCTGTGTAATGGAACAGATCAGAGAGCTGCCCGGCAAGTCTCACATCTACTACAGTGTAATAGTGTTCCATGATCAAAGTGATGAACGAAACTATCTGCAGAATTTCTTCTCACACTCAAATTTTCTGGCCTGTCACCTCGTCAGCTGCGCCTCAAGAAAGGATCAATTGTGATGCTCCTTCGATATCTCAATCCAAAGAAAGGACTCTATAATGGCCGACGATTGGTCGTTAAGGATTGTCATTGCAATTGAATCACGGCAGAAGTGCTTTCGGAAAGCAGCAGAGGTGAATGCGTCACTATTCCCAGGATAGATTTTCAACCGATTGATGTCAATTTCCTATTCAAGTTGAAGCGCCGTCAGTTCCCAGTAATGCCCGCATCAAGCCTTCCAATAAACCAATTTATTGATTTTCCTATCAATGCATTCACTTTAATTTTCTATTCGTCATAATAGATGATGGGCAAATACTGTAGTGCTTAAATAAAAGCGAAAGAAACTAATAATGGATTTATACCGATGTCTTCATCAATGAAGATTATTCGCTAATCCATTAATTCGCGCTTAGTTTTATATGATTCAATTAATAGATTTTACCTTTTTTTTTTCCTTCAAACAAAAGAGATTTCTGCTTTTTGAATTCTATTGACAAAATTTGAAAATAAATGGAGGCTTTTGATTCATGTCTTTTCATGACACAGAAAATAAGGGAAAATACCCCCCCCCAAAAAAAAAAATAAGAAAAATGTTTAAAGAAAAAGTATTTTCATGAAACTAGGCTTTACGTTCTATCAGGAAATTCTTGTCTGTTTTAAATTTTTTCACTTGAGTCACTTGAATGACTCAACACAACCTTTGGAAATTACCTAATTCCGATGAGTTCATCAGTTATAAGCGATTGCGAATAAAATTACGATGGATTATCTCTGAAATCTTGTGTAAAATAGCAACGTGATTATTTCAGAAGATTTCTTGATATTTCTTTTTGTTATCTATTATAAAAAATAGGAAGTTTTCAAAAAAAATATTTTTCATTTCTAACTTCTATTAGAGTCTTGTATTTATTTTATCAACCATCAGTTCACTCAATTTTTTTTCACACCAATTTTTTTTTCTCAGATTCAAAGTTTAAAAATATCTTTCGAAAGATTTTATTTAAAGATAAAAGAACGATCAATGACCAAAGAGCTCTTACAACAACTTAAATTCTATTTTCCAAAAATTGTTGAACTTAAAATTTATATCGTAATTTGATTCCATTTTATTATGAAAACTGATTAACTAATGTTAATGATTTATTAAGTACGAGGTGCATTCAAGTTATAACACCTCCGAATTTTTTTCTCAGCACTGGAAACAGATAGAAACAAGCGGTTTGTTTTAAAATAAGCGGGCACTCTTCGTCATTGCGAGACAGAGATGGCAGCTTTGTACGGCACACAGAACCTTAGCGGCAGCGTCGAGAGTGAGCGACAGTTTGTGATACTGAAAATGGCGACGTTTTCATTACAAGAATGAGTGTGGAACAGATCGACGATCCTCCAGAACCAATTTCTACACTCGCTCCATCATGTCGCCAGACAGGATTCTGCGAGGCCAAAATTGTCATGGTTTTCTCGTCACACGACGTTCTGCCTTCTTTGAACTGTCGCACCCACGCACGCACATTAGACACATTCATGACACTTTCACCACATGTCTCACTCATCTGGCGATAAATTTCAATCGGTGTCACACCACACAAATGGAGAAAACGAATGATAACACGCTGATCTTGTAATGAAAACGTCGCCATTTTCAGTATCACAAACTGTCGCTCACTCTCGACGCTGCCGCTAAGGTTCTTTGTGCCGTACAAAGCTGCCATCTCTGTCTCGCAATGACAAAGAGTGCCCGCTTATTTTAAAACAAACCGCATGTTTCTATCTGTTTCCAGTCTGAGAAAAAAATTCGGAGGTGTTATAACTTGAATGCACCTCGTAAAATATCTCTGAAAGAAGTAACAGCCTACTTTTATTCACTGAATATTAGAAATTCAAACAGTAGAAATTTCTAAGAAATGTCAAATAGATTTTATTATTTACTTAAGGTGATGAATACTTTCAATGATGTAAAACCGCGCTCAAATTAATGGCTTAGCTAAAAGGATTCCTATTCAAGGGCTAATACTTTGCTTTGGAATTTTTCTCTTATTTTTCCTGAGAAGGAGCCGCAGAAAATATTTCAAATATAAAAGTGAGGTCGACTCTAAACCTTCGATACTTATCTCATATTTCGATCCATTCCTAAGTCTTTGGAGTAACGTTGACATTCATTGGATGATCCTCCTAAAAAACCTGACACACACAAAATTTATAACAGTTTTCTGTATCATGAATCTTTTATTATTTCAGCTTTTTAAACAGTTGGATTCGTTTCCCAGGAAGGTTGGATTCCTCAGTGTTTTCTTACTTTTCTTGTTTAACACTTTTCTATCTTTAGCCAGTGGGTCTTAGTCCAAAACATTAGCGCCAGAAGGAGACAAATGGCTTTCTATCCAGTCTTGATCATGAATATTAATCTATTAACGATTAGATATGATTCCCCTTTATTCCCCTTTAGACAGCTTAAATAATAAGAACTTCATTTATTTTTTAAAGAAAATTGAAAATTTCTATGTTCTCAATTAGAAAATAAGTAAAGACTCATCAATTCCCGAAAGAAAGAAATTTCAAGAAAAACCATTTTAAGGAATGTTGGGCTCCTAAATTGTTTCGAACTTCTTTTTAAATATTGTTCCGAGTTTAAACTAAAATTTTACATTTATTTCAGCGAAAAAAAAAATAACTTTGACGAATTATTTTGAGTTTGTTACAATTTTATTAAATTGTTAATAAAAAAAGCTGAAAACTTAAATATTTCCGTATTTTTTAAATATTATTTTAGAATTTTTTTTTCATCCGTGTTTCAGTTTTTAAACAAAAATACTTTTCTCATTTTAAATTTATATTCTTCTGGTAGCAAGTGGAGATTTTAAAGAAAATTAATCTGGAAAAGCTATGAAGGAGGAATTGTTTATTTCGGGTTTAGCAACTTTTAACTGAAATTCTCCTATCATTTGACCATCTTACTTGTAACAAAACGGAATTTCACAATCATAAACTGAAATGGCGATTAAAATAAAATGGTCACATTTTCTGATTAAGTTTCTACTAACCAAGTGATTACGAATTTATTGTTAACTTTAGATAAAAATTCGAAGAAACATAAAAATGTATTTTTTTAAAAAGTTATGTCTTCAAATTTCATTTCATTTAAGCTAAGAAAACGATAAAAAAAAGTCCTGTATTTACTTTCAAATTCTAATTTCAGCTCAAAACAACTACTACACAATTTTCCTTTTTTTAACCCTAAAAAATCCACATTATTCACTTAGTTATTGAAATGGGTTAATTTTATTTTTATGAAATCTCATGGAAATTAATTGATTGGTTAAAAGGAATAACAGTTCTTTTACTCATTAGAAACCCGTAATTCCAGCGAATTCCTGAATAAATTTCCTTCTTGTACTGATTTCTCAACAAGAATCCACTGGGAAAAGATTTCCAATAAAAAAGTTAGATCTAGTCTAGTTCATAATAAGTTTTTGATGTTTGCATTGTCAATGATGCCCGCTTGCTGAGAGCCCAGGTACTTGTAGGTCTCTCCCTCTTCAATGGATTGGATGGCCAACCCAGGGTCCAGTTCAAAACCCTCCAAATTCTTCCCGCGTATTATGTATAGCTTCTGGTATTTGTTGATTCCAAATTCCATCCCAATGGGATTTGGTCAACTGCTTGGTGACTTGTAGTAAATTAGTAAGTTGTGTTGCGGCGTAGAGTCTAATATCATCCATGTAGAGTAAGACAATGGTGTCAGAGTGCTTGAGGTAACCTATAAACGTGTTTTGTGTTGTCTAGCATGTGGCGTAATGGGTTCAAAGCGAGGCAGAACCAAAGAGGACTCAAAGAGTCTCCCTGGAAAAACCTCTCCTTATGAGAATGGGGAAACTAGTGATTTTGTTTTCCAACTATTCAACGCGGCATCCAGGAATGCCGTGATCTTGGGGTGTATCTTGTAAAGATAAAGAATATGAAGGAGCCAGGAATGAGGGACTGAGTGAAATGCCTTCTTATAGTCGATGTACGCGATGTGTAAGTTCCTATTCTTCGCGCTCTCCTTCCGCAGGATTACAGAGTCAAAAAAGAGTTGCTGCTTACAACCCTGGGAATTCCTGTGACAGCCTTTCTGCTGTTCGGAAAGGATGCTATGTGTTTCGATGTGTGTGTAAATTTTGTCTTCAAGGCAGGAGGTGAGGAGTTTGTACAGTGTGGGGAGGCAAGTGAAGGACGGTAGTTTGCAGGGTGTGCTGTGTCACTGTTCTTGCTCTGTAAGTATGTGACAACCTGTGTGAGGAAAAGAGGCATACGTTCTGGGTGTTGGATTATGTCAGTGAGTGTAAGAGCTAGCTCCCCATGCAGGGACGTGAACCTCTTGATCCAGAAGTTCTGGAAACCATATGCACCAGGAGCCTTTCAGTTGCGTGCATGTTTTAGTGCTGCCTGTATGTCTGCGAGAGAAATATCATGGAAGGACATGAAGGGTAAGTGTTCAGTGAGTTGTTGTTCCTCTGTGATCCATGGTGGTTTATCATTATGGGGGATGGGGTTGGACCATAGAGAAGAGCAGTATTCAAGTATTGCCTCGTTGGTGATAATGTTTGTATTGGATGTAGTAGAGGGATATGTAGGGGATCTGTAGAATTTTTTCTCATTGTATTGGAAGGTGATGTTCTGTTGTTTGCGCAGGGTTCACTGTTTGTATCTTTGTAATCTTTTTGTAAGTGCACTGAGTTTTTGCTTCAGTGTGTGGAGGTTCCTTAACTGGATATGATGGTTTGAGTAAGAAGGACGAGTGTTTATGTGCTTGAATATCTTCCTAAACTGGGACATTAGTTTCTTTGTTTTGTTTCCTGCACAGTACAGTGTGAGCCTGGATATATTTCTTCTAAGGTTGCTGATGCGGCCCTCTAGGCGACTTCTCTAAGGGGGGGGGTGGATGTATTCTTGTGACCGTGCAGTGGGAAATTTGTGGTGTTGTTTGATTTCAAGTGTCCCAATGGTCCCTGTGCTGCGCAATAAAGTGTTGTATGTATGTCTTCTAATGTTTGGATATTGTCAAGGTGTTTGGGATAGTGGGTGAGTTGAGATGGTGTATGACTGTGGAGATTTGTTTTGATTTGTGTACTTTGGGGAGTGGCGGCCTGAGTGTGGGGTTTGTGCCTGTGTATTGTGCTAGTGCAGTGCAGAAATCATCATGTGCTGCTTGTAATATATCATTTGTTGCATTGTTGGGGCATGTGTACTGAGGGGTAGAGATTGTTCTGTGTTTGCCATAGAGGTAGTGACTTCTAGTGGAGTGGGGTGTGGTATTCTGTGATTGGATACAGCGACTTCTTCTCTAATTTGTGAAAGTATGCATGGCGGAATAAAATAGTTTATTACTATGGAACATCCCTGAACCGCTACCTGCTTTTCGCTAAGCCCTAACGATGGATGCGTATGATGTTGAGGTACCACAGCCTTCTGGAGTTGTGTTTCTTTGTGAAGTCCCAGTGTGCTGAGGTTGTGGTGCAATGTGTGAGGCACCAGACCAGTGGTGGACAGGACGATGGATACAATATGTACTCGATCCTGCCCCCCGATCGACGCTACGTGATTGTGTCGGTTCAGGTAGTTTGTTTGGGAGAGAAGGAGACAGCCTGACATTACGTGGTCGATCGTCTCATGCATAGTGTAGCATTTCCTTCATGTATCGTCATGCGTGTTTGCGTCATGTAGAATGTATCTCTTGTAGATGCATGTGGGAATGACTTGATCCTGAATCCCGATCGTGAACCCTTCGGTCTTCCCAAACAGCTCACCACTCGTCAGCCATCTGTTCGACGCTTCCATGTCGAATTGATGCTGGCTGAGTTCATGGCGATGTCTGCCGTGAAGTCCTTAGGAGCCCATTACTCGCAGCTGTTGAGTGTGAAAGGGTGATGATTGTTGGGCAAGGGCTTTTGATAGCTAGGGGAATAAGGTGTGTGTCAGCCTTGGCATTGGCTAAGGGGATTGAGGAGTGTTGGACTCTCTGGTGAATGTGTTCCCTAAGTGTGTGTACTTGTTTTTCGTGTAAGGTGAAGAGGCTGATGAGACCTAGGCATTCCTCCTTGCGGGGGAGGGTCGGAGAAAAACTCGGCTTCGAGTTCGGTGTTTGTTCAGAGAATTATACCAAAGTATGTTAGTTGGGAGACAGAAAAAGTATTGATGGTTTTATTCTATTTTTTGGCATTCAGTTGTGTTTTGAGGATGATGTGAATGAAAGTTTATGTGTATTTTAGTGCACTTCTGATGTTTACGTTGTCCGTGAAGTGCGCTTGCTGATGTTTACGTTGTCCGTGAAGTGCACTTGCTGGAACCCCAGGTAGTTGTAGATCGTGACGTGCGCTTGCTGGAAGCCCAAGTAGTTGTAGGTCTCTCCCTCTTCTATGGATTGGATAGCCAATTCACAATCCATAACACAGTTCAAAATCTTCCAAATTCGAGGTCTCACCACATGTTATATGTAGCTCGGGGCATTTGTCGATTCCAAATTCCATCCTAATGTGTTTGGTGAACTGTATGTAGTACATTAGTAAGTTGTGTCTTGGTTGTGGTGCAGTTTTTAATGTCATCCATATAGAGTAAGTGTGTGATTTTGTATGAGCTAAGCTTATAGCCGTGCTTTGTGTTGTAGAATTTATCTTCGATATTATATTTTATGATTATAAGTTATTACGACTCATTATTATTTAGATTTTGTCGGCACGCTTTAAAAATTATGATGGTTTTTGAAAAAAAAAACAACAACCAAATTAGCCTTTCTTTATCTTTAGGATCTAACAAGAGAACTCTTTTTTTTTAATGCGATTTGTGGTTGGATGGGAAATCCGAATCTGAAATTGTTTGCCTTAGTTTTGGCCACAATGTTAAGCACCAATGACTGAATGAAGCCCAAGAGAACTAATTGAGACCCATGAAATAATCAAATCTACATAAAAATACCAGTTTATAATAACAAAAAATAATTAGATCTACTTGTATATTACTGTAAGAAAAGTTATTATGACTGTATTTTGAAATAAGAAATATTTTTTTAAAAAATAACAGAATTAGGAAAACTCCTGTATTGATATATTAGGACTATTTCTATGCAAAAGTTATTATTACTAAATAATTGAATAGGAATACTTTAAGGGATAGGAGCAATATTTTAACATAACAATATAATTATTTTACGTGGAGACAATGGTTCGGATACTTGACGGATCGGATAATCGACCTTCAGATATCTCAAAAAAAAAATAGAGCCAAAATAATAATCAGATATTAATCAATATTTCTATATCATTTAAAGATTTTTTCTATCACTGCTTAGATGTCACGATAAGACTATATTTATTTTGATAAAAAAAAATAATCACTTAGGGAAGTATAAATAAACGTGAACACCGCCTTTCTTCAGTTCGTCTTATTTTAGGTCCAGAAGGTTAGTTCACCAGAATCTAAAAAAAGCTTTATACGAATTTTATTAATTGCTTATTATTTTGAAATTAATTCTCTTTGTAATTCTTTATTTTTTATAACTTCTTTCCTAAAATGTACTGCTTACTTTTCCTTCTATTTTGTCTCTAAATTTTATTTCTGAATTTTCAGATGTTTCGCCTGTTCCTTGTATCGCTTGTGTTGGGGATGTCTTTAGGGGCTCCTGAAGAACATTTAGTCAAAAGTAAGGATTCAATTTTATATAGAAATAGATTATAAGTAAAATATTAAAAAAAAAACCCCATAAACTGTCATGTTTTGGCAAAATTTATTTAAAAAAATAATCTAAGTCAATTTATCCAATTGTTTCATTAACTTTTGTTAATTTTAAAAATCAATTAAAATTCAATATTCCTTGATATTCCTTTTTACGAATTTATAAAGTTAATCAACCAAAAATACTCATTACATTCAAAAATTTATTTAAACACTCGTGCAATAAATTCGTGCAATAAGATTTTGAATTCGAAAGCTATTTAAAATAAATAGAAAATTAATTCACGTTTCCATCTGGTTTATGTCGTTTAAATGATAGAAATTAATTTATTTGTTGTTTTCTTTTCTTTTTTATAAATTGCAATTAATTAATTGAAGTCATTGCAATTCGTAAATAGACCTGAATTTCAAATATTCTTAAAACTTATTTTTGCTTCAATTTCATTCCAATGTCAATTATTATATACAGTATATATAAGATTTATAATATTATATGAAAGTAAATATGAGAAATGAAATTAAAATGAAAAATATAGCAGTTGAGTATATTAGAAAATAAAATATTACAGAATTAATTAATTTACCGATATTTAGTCTTATTTTACTTTAAAATAATCATAAGTTAAGATAAATTAAAACCTTAAGTTAAAGTTTACATTACTTATAACAGCGTTTCTCAACCTGTGGGGCGCGCCCCCCTAGGGGGGCGCGGTAAAACTAAAGGGGGGGGGGCGGGAGCATATCGAAGATCCGTTGAACAGATAGGTTTGGAGGTTTTTTTTTTTTTTTTTTTTGGTTGAACAGATTTTTTTGTTGGGTTTTTTTTTTTTCGGGGGGCGCGATGAGAGTTGTGATTGAAAATTGGGTCGCAAGTACTAAAAGGTTGAGAAACACTGACTTATAATTATCTTGAATCAAATTGAGAAAATTTAAATCTATATTTAGATACGAAGACAATAAATAAATATATATGTATAAAAATATAAAATTTATATTAATAATAATTTGCAGCAATTTATAATAATAATAATAATAATAATAATAATAATAATGGTTAGATTCTTTTACATAATAATAATAAAAATATCAATAATAATAATAACAATATGAATATGCCGTGCCGGCGTGGTCGTGCGCTCTCAGGCAGCGGTCTGCCGTGAGGCCAGTGTGCCGGTATCCGGGTTCAAATCCCGGTCGAGAGCATGGATATTTCAATTTCCTTTCCTGTGTTGTCAGCCTCTTCTTCAGTTTCTCTTCGGTCTGACGTCAATCCGTATTGGCGTTCTGGAGAAGGCTACGTGAATCCACTCCAGTATCTGTTCCTTTGTATAGTTTCGGTTTCTCCTAGGGGTCGCCCTTCGGGGGTCACTAGGGATCCGTAGACTTGAGCCAATCTTCGGATTGAACTACCATGATATGGTAATAATAATATTCAATTAACAACTTGGAAGCAAAAAGAACTTCCTGACTCCCATCCACACCAGCTCAGTGAAGATTTTGTAGATTAGATCATCATCGAACTTGTAGCTGAAACATGGATTGTGGTTTGGTGAGACAGAAGGTTTCATATTAGCTATTCAGAATCGGGTAATTGCTACGAAAAATTATATAAGTACATCATCCAAGATGGAACGATCGCTGATGAAATGAATAAATACATAGCTTAAAAATTATGTGGGATTTATCAACACCACAATAAGGCCCAACGGCATATCACCTACTAAAAATCTCGTTCAACAACTCCAGTAATTTACCATCAACTGTCATTAATTCAATTCAGTAGTTTTAGTCGATTGCTGTCATGTTGTGAGAAAATTTTTGTCACAATAGTGAAAGTATAATGTTTAGTAATTTTCCGCATTGTGCGTAAATTAATTGAAAAAAAACTGAGAAATGTTGTAAATAATAATAATAATAATAATAATAATAATAATAATAATAATAATAAACACACTTACTCTACATGGATGACATTAAACTCTATGCCACAAACAATGCACAACTTACTAATTTACTACAAGCCACCACACAGTTCACCAAAGACATTGGGATGGAATTTGGAATTGACAAATGCCGCAAGTTACACATAATACGTGGGAAGACTTCGAATTTGGAGGGTTTTGAACTGGACCATGGTTTGGCCATCCAATCCATGGAAGAGAGAGAGACCTACAAGTACCTGGGCTTCCAGCAAGCGCGCGTCATTGACAACGCAAACATCAAAAATGCACTGAAGAACACATACCTTGATCGAGTTCACAAAATCCTAAAAACACTACTCAACGCCAGAAATAAAATTAAAGCTATCAACACTTTTGCCGTTCCCACACTAACATATTCGTTCGGCATAATTCCATGGACAAACACCGAACTCGAAGCACTACAACGCGCAACACGCACTACATTCACGAAACATAACATGCACCACCCCAAGTCCGCTACGGAAAGGATGACTCTTCCCCGCAAGGAGGGAGGCCGAGGACTCATCAACCTCATCACCCTACACGAAAAACAAGTACATACACTTAGGGAACATTTCCACCAAAGAGCAGAAGACTCCTCACTTCACTCAGCCATTGTCAAGGCTGACACACACCTCACACCCCTGAACCTCGAAAACTCTTCTCCAACACTCACCACCCCTGACACCCACACTCAGCAGCTGCGTGAATCATGGGCTCGTAAGGAACTCCATGGCAGACATCATCACGAACTCAGCCAGCCTCATGTCGACATGGAAGCGTCGAACAGATGGCTGACGAGTGGTGAGCTGTTTGGGGAGACCGAAGGGTTCATGATCGCAATACAGGACCAAGTCATCTCCACACGCAACTACAAGAAACACATTCTACACGATGCAAACACACATGACGACAAATGCAGGAAATGCCACACTACGCATGAGACGATCGACCACGTAATATCAGGCTGTCCCCTTCTCTCTCAAATAGACTACCTCCACCGACACAATCAGGTAGCATCGATCGTTCATCAACAACTAGCACACAAACATTCACTTATTAAGAGCAAGGTCCCGTACTACAAGTACATACCACAAAGCGTATTAGAATCACCCTCGAATTTACAATACCTAACGAGTGGCTACCTTCACCCAGAAACGGAAGGATTTGTTAATGCCATTCAAGATCAGATGATAAGCACAAAAAACTATCAGAAGTTTATTACTAAAACATTGGACGACGACTCTTGCCGAAAATGCCGTTCAGCTTCGGAAACTATAGATCACATAATTGGAGGCTGCCCGACGCTGGCAAATTCATATTATTTGAATCGACACAATCAATTTGCTAAAATTATTCATTAGCAATTAGCTCTCAAATTTGGAATTTTAACTTCTGCCCTGACATACTATAAGTACAAGCCGGATCCAGTTCTTGAAACGGAACGGTATCTCCTCTAATGGGATAAACAGATTGTTACTGACAAATCTGTTGACTTCAATCGACCGGATATTGTTTTGGTTGATAAAGTGGAGAAACAAACTTCAATAGTTGACATTTCTGTCCCACTGTCCCAAAACATTTCCAAAACTGAAATTGAAAAATGTACAAAATATGAAAATCTGGCGATTGAAATACAGCGAATATGGAAGCAGCAACGAATTCAAACAGTACCATTGGTGATATCGGCGACCGGAATTGTTTCAAAAAGTTTCACTGATAATTTAGAAAAAAATAGGACTACAACAATATCTTATTAAGAATATCCAGAAAAGTATATTATTACAAACATGCCATATCACCCGCAGGTTTCTAAAACAGATGACTTGAGATGAATTTCACCGCCTACAAGGCTTCCGGACTTTGTCTGAGATAATGATAATGATTAAAAAACACATAATAATAAGTGACATAATAATAATAATGATTAACAAACTCTTTATAAAAGAATTATCAATTCCAATATGCCCAACAGTTAATGTATTATTTTAACATTTTATTATTAACATATTTAGCAACTTATTTTAATAAAGTATAGTATTGTATTATCTAATATTATGGACTACTATTTCATTGTAATATTTAATATTATATACAATTTGTTGACATAAAACAAAATACACTATCACTTGATTGGAGCATCCGATGTCTACTTGTATTAGTATCCATAAATATACACTCCCGTGCAACTAAATCGACTCACTCCTTCACAGCACACAAAAAGGCGTTTGTTTATTAAATGGCTTAAACATTTTTTTGAAAGCCTAATGTTTGTACTTTACAATGACACCATTATCATTAAAATCTGTACAATATTTTGTTTTATAATGCATTTTGAATGAAAACGCAAGCAAAATGCATGCTTAGGGAAAAAAAATTGTAGATACTTAAAATTAAATTACCACAAAAAAGTCAAGCAAAACAAGGAAACTTTTTATTAATCAATATTTGGTATTGCCTCCCCTTGCCTGTAGGACGGCTTGCATGCGGTTCCGCATAGACCCTATTAAGGTTTTGACAAAGTCTTGGGGGATCCCATTCCACTCTTCCTCCAGCGCAATCTTGAGCTCGTTTTTATTAGACGGTGCCGGATTTCTGGCTCGGACCCTCCGTTTGAGCTCGTCCTACAAATGCTCAATCGGATTCATGTCGGGACTGAGGGCTGGCCACTCCATCGTCTCGAGACCAACCTCCTCCATGAATTGCCGAGTGGTTCATGCTGAATGACACCGGGCATTGTCATGCTCCAACATGAAGTCTTCCCCGATATATCCTGCGTAGGGCAAAACATGGTCTAGGAGAATGTCCTTAATATATCGTCGAGCAGTCAGACCCCCCTCCGGCCTCCATCAGGTATGAAAACAAGATCTGTTTTTCCCTCAAGGGATATGCCAGCCCACATCATGCAGGAACCGCTGCCGTACGAGACTGTTTCAGCAAAACAGCACTGTGAAAATCGCTCTCCTGGACGCCGGTAGACCCGGCCTCTCCTATCATTACCATGGAGACACATTCTGCTCTCATCAGTGAATAGGACGGACCGCCATTGCTCGATGCTCCAATTGACGTGTTCCCGAGGAAATTCGAGTCGTGCTGTGCGGTGACTTAGGGTCAATTTTGGGCCTGTAGCGGGCCGTCTTGGAGTGAGGTTGGCTTCCTTCAAGCGTCTTCTGACTGTCCACTGACTAACAGCTACTCCACGAACTTGTCTCAGCTCTTGTTGCAGATCGACGGCCGTGAGATGGCGATTTCGCAGTGAAGTTGAGTTGAAAAAGCGATCGTCCCTCTCAGATGTGAATCGGCGCCGTCCAGTATGTGGTCTCCGAGTGAACGTACCAGTTTCCTGAAACCTTCTGAATACTCTTGAGACAGCAGATTGGCTCAAGTTTAGTTGACGAGCGACTTCTCGTTGACTGTGGCCTGCTTGCAACAAAGCAACAACTTCTGCGGCGTCTTCTGGCGTAGTATCCATGGGTTTGTGAAAACAGTGAATTAAACTTGCAGAGATGTGTACAGATGAACGTCTGATAAGCGACTGATAAGAAATATCGGCCCACGTGGGATTTTATAGGGGAGTGCGGCGCCCAACTCATGCTTTCCGTTCAGACTTCATTTTGCTACACTTACGTTCAGATCACATTCATTTGGAAAATATTGTGCAGATTTTAATAATAATGGTGTCATTGTAAAGTAAAAACATTAGGCTTTCAAAAAAAAAAATGTTTTTTGAAAATCGATTAAGCCATTTAAAAAACATACGCCTTTTTGTGCGCTGGTGTCGATTTAGTTGCACGGGAGTGTATTTATAGAATATTTTAAGTTTGATTTTTCTTTAAATTTACTTCTTAGAACTTTACTTCTGGGCTGAGGAGGATCCGTTCTATGATGATTTTGTAAAAACCTTTTTATAGTTAAATATAGTGAGTCGATGTTATCAGACATATTCCACTTTACTCGAAAAAGGGTCGCATCGGTAGGGGTCGTTTTAATAAAGATAGGAGGAGAGGGAAGGGTATCTCGTCATGGGATTTTTCAGCTGACCATAGGATAATCTACAAAGTGGAATGAAATGTTTATTCTTCCTTACTTTCCTTTTTTCATTTTTTTTAAAAATAACAATTCACAGCAGGTGCATAAATTTTGTGCTTTTTGAGACATCCTAGAGATAGAAAATCATAGAAGTTGACTTCGTTTAGCAAAATCTTGTTACAAGTTGTGAGTTTTACGGACCCCCCTCCCCCACTTCATATTTCGGATATTTTCTGATGTATGACATTTTGATGTAAAAATAATCTTTTTTTATTATGTTTGCTTAGTATTGTTAATCAATTCATGAATTACAAAGGAATTCAAAATAATTTAACAAATTAAAATTAATTCAATGATAATTTATTAATTCAGCAAGAAACTGAATTTTGGCATTTGAAAGTTCTTCAATTTGTAATTTACAGTCATTTAATGCAACACATTTTCCTTTTTTTAATAATATTGGACATGTCTGCAAAAGTGAATTAAATTCTACTGAACACAACCCACGTGGAAAGGTTTTGACAAACAAGCTGTTTAGCTTTCTTTTCTTTGATGTTCATATTTATAAGAATTTATGTCTTTATTTGATGAAAGCAATAACCTATTCATTTGGAATGTATTACAAAACTTTTAAGTGTCTATTTGTTTTCTGATTTTTAATATACTGTTATGACAAACCATTCCAATTTCTTGAGTTTAAATTATTCCAATTGAATAGAAGACGTTTGCAAATTTTAATATTCAAACCTTATTGATGCTCTGTTCCAACTTCTCAATTTCTTTTTGACAATACGTTCAAATGTTTGATAACTCATGTTATTAAATACGAAAACCTAATAAATAAAGAAATATGCACTTATTTATTATGTTGGAATATTATATTAAAAAAAAATTCGATTTCTATTGTACTTTATCAAGATATAAAGTAATATGAAAACTATTATTATTTCAATTGTTTCTTAGGAACCAGTCACATCTTAGACGAGATTGAAGATATTCCCAATCAAATGGCCTTGATAAGGACCGTCCATCCCCTGCATGAAGCCCTGGATGAACCTAATTCCATTGCATTAACACTGTAAGTTAACAATGGGTTCCTGAAAAAAACTTGGAGCGCACTTTTCTTAAAATCTTGCAATTTCTTTTTCATTTCTTTTTCTTTTTTTTTTTTACATTGAAAGTTTATAATGAAGATTTTTCTTTTTAATCTTCATTATAACATCTGCTAGATACAAGAAATAGAGATTTTTTTTTATATATTGAAAAAAAAAATGAATTAAATCCTCAAAACTTCCTGAAGTTCTCTGAATGTAATTAATCTATTAATTACATAGATTAATCTAATGTTAAGGCATTACAGGCTTATTGTGTGGATTCCCCTTTGTATAAAACCTCCGTTCTTACGTTTGCTGTTTAATTTTTATGATCTTTTTGTGCTACTTTCTCGACCTGCCAGAGGGGGTGGATTCCACACTAGCTGAGCAAAATAAGCTAATTTAGAATTATTAGAAAAATTGTAGTTTTCAAAAATTAAATCATCATTTGAGGAGCTTACTTTCAAAACCCGCCATCTCCAACAATCGCAAATTCTGAGCGAATGGAGTTTGTTGCTAAGTTCAAATCAAAACCCGCCGTTTGTAAACAGTTTAACTTGAAAAACCGCTATAACAATGTATTGCGATACGATTTCGATACGAATGCTGTTTCAAGTCCCACCATATCCAATGCGAATGCATTATCAAATCCCATCAAATCCAAAACTTAGTTTGGCTCCTCATTTATTAAAAATTAAATTCAAAAAGTGATTCCATTTGTTGATTTCTACTGATTTCTTCCGGATTAATGAAAAACAGTCAATTGTAATTCTATTCACCTGATGAGTTAAAGAAGAGAATAACATTACTTTGTAAATATCAGCAAAAGCAATGCACTTGGTCTCAATGGATTCAGGAAGTTAACAATAGGTCGACTCTTAGACTTCCTAGACAGTGTTGAGACAATAGATAAGGTTAAGGAAGTTACAGGAGATCCACGCCCCTTGTGGTGATTAGAAAGTTATACTTTACACTGTTTTAAAGTTGAAATATTAAAAAAAAATAGTTTTTAATTTTACTCAAATTTATTAATTCTAGAATAAATTCAGTAAATCGATTTCAAACTTGATTCAGCATTAGAAAAAAGAAAGAATTAAAATAAAAATATACAAATATACCGAATTTTCCTTATTTCGATAAAATATTCAATAGAAAAGAAATTTATTTACAGAAAACCGTGCTGAATTCAAATTAAAAATTGCCTACCTTATTTATGCACGATTAAGGTGTGAACTAGAAACAAATTAAAACACTGTTTTTAGTGCATATATATAAGGTAGGCCATTTTTCAAAGAAAAGAAATTTATTCCCATTCACTGGTTAATCGTATTTCAACTGTTCATTATTTCCATAACAAACCCTACAAAGCTTCATTGGCTGATTTGCTGTGAGTGGCATCTGATTTTATATAAATACTTTTTTTTTATTTGCACTTTCTGGTTTAAATAAAATTGAAATGAATCTGACTTTACTAGACATAGAAATGATTATTTCGATCTTGTTTAAGTTGTACACGTTTTTCATTCATATTTGGACAGAAATAATTAGTCTAATATTTTTGTGTAATTTCCAAATAGTCAAAAGTGTAAAGATATTTTTTTATTTTTTTCCGTAAAAAAATACAAAAGAAATTTTTTGGGAATAGAAATATAAAGCTAGGTTGGGTTCTATTTTCCGAATTTTATTGAATTAATTAATTGCTATAAATTATTTTTGATTTGGGAATTTAAGAAGGATAGAAAATGCTTATTTATTTATTTATAAATAATATTATTTAGTCCGTTCTATTTTTTATTGACAAAATGTCTTTCAATCTTTCACTCGATCTTTATATAAACGGTTTTCATCTGTAAATATGTACCAAAAAGTTAATAGTTTTCATTGAGAAATGTCGAAAAATATCTTATTTTAAGTAAGAAGATTTTTTTACAAATATTATTAAAAGGCAATATTCCATTTCCTTAGTCAGGGCCTTCCCCATTTATGTGATTCAATTTTCTCTTAAAACGTCTTAACTGAAAGATTCCACTTCAATTTCCTTGAAGTATTTTCAGTCAAGTGCTTCTGAAATCAGAGGAATCTTGAGAAACTTGCTTCATTATATTGAAAATTGTATAAAAGTAAAAAAACAGAAAGATGGCTGCCATATTTGCCAAAAAAAATGCCAAGAAACCTAAATAAGAAACGGAATTAAAAGGCTAATAAAAACCCCACTGATAACCATCTCATACTTGAGCT
Organism: Thereuonema tuberculata; assembly: GCA_023159025.1. Classification (NCBI taxonomy): domain Eukaryota; kingdom Metazoa; phylum Arthropoda; class Chilopoda; order Scutigeromorpha; family Scutigeridae; genus Thereuonema; species Thereuonema tuberculata. Next base: position 44,292,321 of record JAFIDM010010028.1, on the reverse strand, counting down.
AAAGAAAGAAGACATATTGAGTGATGTATTGTATGCCTTCAATGCTTCTCAATTTGGTTAAGAAATGTTAGCTGAGCCTGTGCCCGCGTTCACTCAGTCAGGCAGGAAGGCTTTATTGAGGATGCTGGGATGAGAAGGAACATGAATACCGTTAGAGACCGAACTAATCCGGACCTGAGTGACTTGCGTAGAACTCGTAGCACAGGAGACTAGAACACAAACGATCACTTTTTTTTTTTTCCTTTTAAGAAGTATTGAGACGGAGGCGAAGAGTTTGGGAATCGCAGCATCAATTCCCTGCTTGAAAATGGCGATGAGGTAGCCGCCGTCGAACATCCAATCGAATGTCTGTCTCTCTTGACGAGGGACAGGTAATTTAGATTAATGTCCATTTCTGTGCAAAGTCCAAAGATCGTCCATTAACTCTCTATTCTCTGGAACTAACAATATTAAATTGAGATTCTTATTAATATTTAATGTTTATTCATATTAAGATTGATAATAGATAATTTCAAGCCCAAGATAATATACAAAAAGATCTAAACAATATAAATAAATGGTCATTTAAAAATAAAATGAAAGTAAATGGAGAAAAAACAAAAAATAATGATAATCAAAAACAAAAATAAATAAATAAATAAAAATGTAATTATTAATCTACATAAAATAGAATGTCCAAATATAGAACAGAATAACTTAACGAAAGATTGAAACTGCAAAAGAATAAAAATTGTCTCAACTTATAAATATTTAGGAATTAATATAGATAACAGATTCTGCTGGAATGAACAATATGGTTATGTGATAAGGAAGCTGAGCTCATAGGCTTTTCTCTTTTATCACATTAGGAATGCTGTTCAGTTTAGACAAAAGCTCATAGTTTACAAATCCCTTGTGGACTCAATCTTGGATTATGGGTTAGAATGTTGGATAAACATGAATAAACAACAAATAGAAAATATCAATAAGAAAACATTAAAAATATTTAATAATGTTTATAAAAATTATAAATATAAATAAAAAAATGAACAATTAAGGATAAGAAAAAAATATAAAATATTAAAAATAAATGAAAAATTTATATATAAAACAATAATTAAAAACTATTTTGAAGTAAAACCGAGAAATAAATTACCAACAAGGAGTGTTAAAAACTAGTTGTAATTGGAATAAAATATTTAAAATAGAAAGGATTAAAATAATTATGGATATAGATTAGCTAATTATGTAAAATATGAAATATTTAAACAAATAGATCCTAATCAAAACGATAATGTAACTTTTAAGCAAATAAAACAAAATATAATTTCAGATGTGGTAGATGGAAAAATTAAGTATTAATTAATAACTTTTTAAAAAAATATATTAAAATGCTCAATTCCTATAACACAGGTATACCGCTTATAAGTATACCTAATAGGATTGATAAACATTAAAAAAAAAGAAAAAAGAAATAGATAATCACTTCATAGAGCATTAATGAGTATTTATTTTTGTAATTTATTCATATTTCAACTGTTAATCTTGTACATTTATTGAAAATATTTCTTTTTTTTGCAATAATTTTTTTTTTGAAACTTTAAAAATGTCGTTGTAACATTAAACAAATAGTATTATAATCAATGGTCTCAGTGTCCATTGGTCTCCATTGAAGGTGTGACTTCACTTCTGTACCAATAGTACAACTCGTCTGAACTTCTAGAAAGGACGTCCGTCCCAGAAAGAAAGGTCAATATTCAAAAGTTTAAATGAACAAAAGTCGAATTCCGAACAGTTTCTGAGATTAGAGGTATTTGAATTACAGTTGCAAAATTATTCTGTACACTACTACCCATCAACACAGTATCATATTATAAGTATTACTAAATAACTTCATAGTAGGAAATAAATTACTTAAAGTACAAGTAAAACAATACCAATTAAAACCCCCTCATTAAAATTAAACATAAAAATAGAGAAATTGTTAAGTTTCAATCCTAAATAGACGTTGCGTTTCCAAGATACATACATTTAACTGCGAATTGAGATATGATCACCAGTACATTCCCAGTACTTTAGTTAGAAGTGCTGCTATTTTTAGAAAAGTAAGAATCATGAAATCAAGTCTGTGGGTGTCCCAATAAGTCTCCAACCTCTTGAAATTTGGCAACTGCAGTTAAGAATAAAAGACAATCAAGCGTTTTTATTTGAAAGTTTTGGTGTGAGTCTTCGGTGGGGACTTAACGCAAGAAGGTGCTAGAATTTCCATTGAAAAGGATTTGAAACCAAACCATCTTAAACCCTGGATATTAATCTCTTGCTAACCCTAATAAAGTCTGAGAGAGGCTGAATAAATTGGATTCAGTCTATTTACGTAAGTATTTGGAGATTTAATTATTTTTGTCCCAGATAATTGAGCAAATGAAATTATTAAAAAGAAAAAAACCTTTTCGTTAATCATATTTTCACGATTTCTTGAATGTTATGATTTGCAGGAACAGTAGGCGGCAAATTCTTTTGCTTATTTTTTTGTTTTATTTGGTTATTACAAAAAAAAGGCAAAAAAAAAATAATTTAAGATATTAAAAAAATACCACAAAACGAAATCTTTATCTGTTTTCAAAGGAATATTAACTCACGAACAGTTTTTTTTTTCTGGGAGTGAAATGAATTCATGACTATTTTCATGACTTTTCTCTTTTACTTGCAGACAAATCTGTCGTAATACTTTGTTTTGTTTTTTTAGTTTGGACACTGAAGTCCGTAAAGAAGCAGCTAAACAAGTTCGAAACACAGTGGAAACACTTCTGCAGAAACTGGAAATTGAACAAGAAAATGAAGTGAAAAATCTGAAGAATATTCTGGAAGGAATCCCATCCAAGGAGAAAGCTGAGCAATTCCTTGATCTAATGGAAAGATGGAATGAGGGTGAAAAACTATTGGAAGGAGCAAGTAAGACAAGATTTTTATGTAGAAATAGGATTAATGTTGTTCTTTTCATTTCATTTTTAAATCATGAAAATGACAAAAACGTTTTAATTCTAAATTTTTATTATACAAATAGTACAAATTTCAGCATTTTCTAAAAGAAATTAATTAAATTCGAATTAACTGCTTAAATTGCCTAAAATAAATTATACTTAAGCCAAATCACGCGCCAATTAGTTAAAAAGATTAGTATCATTTAAACGATGGAGGTTCCCATCAGGGGTAAGCGCAAGAACATTCAGTGATATGAGGAAAAAATTGAATAATGGCATAACAAAAGATAGATAATTATGTCAACAGTAAGAGACAAAAAACAAAAAACAAGTCAAAAGTTGTGAAATTAATTCAACGCCATGGATGAGGGTTTTTCTTCGTTTTTGATCCATCACCTTCGACGATTGAGTGATACTTAAATTGAGTGTACTTCAATTGAATATACTGAAATTGAGTGATACTGAAATTGAGTGATACTGAAATTGAGTGTAGTTAAATTGAATGTACTTCAATTGAGTGATATTTAAATTGAATGTACATCAATTGAGTAATATTTAAATTGAATGATACTGAAATTGAGTGATATTTAAAATGAGTGATACTTAAATTAAGTGATACTTAAATTGAGTATACTTCAATTGAATGTACTTCAATTGAGTTACTTAAATTGAGTGTATTTGAATTGATTGATACTGAAATTGAGTGTAATTAAATTGAATGTACTTCAATTGAGTTACTTAAATTGAGTGTACTTAAATTGAGTGTATTTGAATTGATTGATACTGAAATTGAGTGTACTTAAATTGAGTGATACTTAAAATGAGTGATACTTAAATTGAGTGTACTGTAATTGAGTGATACTTAAATTGAGTGTAATTCAATTGAATGTACTTCAATTGAATGATACTTAAATTGAGTGTACTTAAATGAGTGTATTTGAATTGATTGATACTGAAATTAAGTGTACTTAAATTGAGTGATACTTAAATTGAGTGTACTTAAATGAGTGTATTTGAATTGATTGATACTGAAATTAAGTGTACTTAAATTGAGTGATACTTAAATTGAGTGATACATTAAGTG
>JAFIDM010010028.1:44273624-44288267 GCA_023159025.1 Thereuonema tuberculata | reverse complement strand
ACATTAAGTGTACTTCAATTGAGTGATACTTAAAATGAGTGATACTTCAATTGAGTGATGTGGATCAATGTTGAAAGTGATCAAAAGACTTTTCAAGATAAGCTTGAGAACCCTTTGGTGCAAAACAGTGAAAAGACAATCTTCAGTTGTATTTAAGGGTAAAAAGAGAAAATTCTGTGACGAATACATGAAGTATGGGTTATTATTTTTTTGTTCTAAGCCTAGTGTGTAACGTATGGAGAAGTGTTATAAAGTGAAACCTTTTTTACTGTTGTCCCATTACAATTAAAACATGTCATTTATAAACACAAGAAACGCAATTTTTTCAAAAAACCTATCGAAATATCAGAATGTGATATCGTCTTGTCTTCAGCAAAGAAAGATTTAGCGAAAATAAGATTGAAGCCGTATTAGCTATCGTATTGTTAAAATATAGTAAATAATCATACACCAACTGAAAATTTATTTTTTCCTTGTATAAAAGATGCCATTCTGTGAGAGGAAAATGAAGAATATTCTTCTTCCGAACAATACAACATCTCGAAGAATTCAGGATATTTCTGACGATATTGAGACGGCAGAAATAGATAGAAGTAAAAATAGTAAATTGTTTGTTTATAGAAAATGAAAATAAAGCAGCAGTACTTGAATAGAATTGCCTTTTCTGATTCAATTATGGGGAGGATTTGGGAACGGTCGTTTCACCCTGCAGCGGGATCGTCAGCCCAAACCCGCCTCCCTCAATGAAAGAACCAGAAAAGCGCAATCCTATGTGAATCCCATATAAAACGGCCGTTCCCAAATCCTCCCCATATTTGAATCATAAAAGGCAATTCAATTCAAGTGCTGCTGCTTTATTTTCATTTTCTACTTATTTACAGCACGTTAAATTTATTATTTTGATTATTTTAAGCTGTTGGAAGTTTTTGGTTCTTTAATTTAATACCAGAGGTTTATGATGATGTCTCTCGACACATCAATTTCTTTTATTGCCTTTTTTCCTTTGGGGTGTCACTGCCAGATTCTTCGGTGACCTTCACATAAGATTGCGCCTTTCTGGTTCTTTTATCGAGGTAGGCGGGTTTGGGCTGACGATCCCGTTGCAGGGTGAAACGGCCGTTCCCAAATCCTCCTCATAATTGAATCAGAAAAGGCAATTCTATTCAAGTGATGCTGCTTTATTTTCATTTTCTACTTATTTACAGCACGTTAAATTTATTATTTTGTTTGTTTATGTTGACGAAAGTACAGTTGTTGCTTTGCTTATTATTGCCAGGTATTTTTTAAAAGACGATGAAATTGAAGAAAACTTTTTGTTTTGTCATCTGACAGATAACGCCAGAGATGTGGATGTATTTACTTTTATTAAATTAATAGGATATTAATGGGTCTAATTGTTGTGGATTATGCATTGACAACTGTGTCAGGTTGTTATTCAGGTCTTCTCATGAAGGGAGCCCTCAATAGAACATGGGAATCACTGCTATAAACAAAGCCTTGAATCGAAGCGTCTCTATATTGAATTGAAAGTCTTTCTTGACAGAAGCAATGAAATTATTTAATTTTCTAAGTCAAAGTCATCAATGTCGAAGCACTGTTTGAAGAGATCTTCATTCTTCCCTTCTTCTTACAAAAGTAAGATGGTTCTCTCGATAAAACCTTCTTCCCACGTTGCTACTCTATTCCACGACTGTGATTGGCTTCATAGTCTTATCAGATATTTTTCTGTAAATAAACTAACTGAATTTGATCAATTCAGATCTTCAGTGTTTCCAAACAATCAAATTGAATCTAAGATTAAAAAATAGATTTTCGTAGTTCATTGAAAAAGGTTGGTTGGAGGTATTTCGAACTCAGCCCAATTTCTTATCTCAGAAGAAACTTTTCCAGGAAAGATCGAGAAAATAAGTGATCACTTGAAAGGATAAAAACATCTTTTGAGAAATACTTCCCCAAACCTGGAAAACGGAAGAACTTATTGCAAATCCCTTTGAAAAAGAAGCTTCCAAACGTCCATCAACGAAACAGAAGAACTTCCCACTGATTCTACTTTAACAGCTGAATTCAAAAGAAAATTCCTTATTAACTTTTGAACATAGAATAGGAAAAAGCACTTTTAAGTTTCTGTTGCCTTTTACAAATACGGAGCTGGTAGAGAGAGTTTCTCCTCGTATACATTTAAAAAAAAATAATTACTGAAGATAGGTCAAGACTCTACCTTTACTTATTTACACGAACCTGATTTCAGTTTCGACTCAGAACAAGCTCAAGGATGTGACTGAACAGTTATTATTAACTCCAGTGTGGACTTTACTGTAAAAAATGATTTCGATTTCAAAACATAACAATGTTTTTATAATTAAATCAATAAATGTGTTAATTTTTATTGTAATGTTTGATTTTGAATATAAAAATGTATGAACTGTTTGTTCAACATATTAGTACATTATTTTTAAATCCCATGACAAACCCACTTATTTTCTGTTACAAATAAAAATTTGAAACAGTAGTAACTGCATTAATTACAAACATTTTGCTAATATTACGGGTACAAATTATGGAAATGGGCTGCCAACGGTATTCAAGTGAAAAAACTTGGCAACCGCTGGCTTAACACTGTTTAATTCCCAATGCTTTTCAATTTCTTTGCCGCCTTCTCGCGATAATTTCTCGACGAAACGATAGTAAAGATTCCAAAGTGAAATGTGCAGTGGGAGGCACACACACTGAATTGGTGGTCTCATTTTCTCACGAAGGTAAACTAAAGAACGGAAATGTAAGAAAGGAAATGCAATAACTAGAAAACGCATAAAAAGTTTAATACTAAAATCCTTCAGAAATGTAGATAAATAATTTACATTGTACAACACTGTACAACAAATTTGAACTTTTTTTCTGTCTTTTAGATGAAATTATGTGATTCTGTATATACAAAGGATGCTTGATTCATATCTGAAAACCAAAATGTTCCATCACGTCCCGTTTTTTTAGGAGACCCACTTTTCATATTTATACAAAATGGTGAGAGAGAAATGTAACGGAGACACTAATTACGGAAAACACATACACTAAAATAATTTTTTTTAACGTTTCCGCTGGTAGGCATCTGTTGGAGTGTCCCTGAGAGTAGACCAATAATATTCAGCAAGCATAATTCCATTCCATCGTCCACTGAAGCCTTTTCAAACATAGCAATTAAAACCTTAATGTCCTGGTGGAACCTTTTCCCCATGCTCATCGCTAACTGCGCCAAGTTTTTAAGGAAAAAAATCCAGATGCGAGTCCAGAAAGTGTGGTTTTAAGGAAATATTGCAGCCTATAACATGAAAGCATTTCACCATGTCACGAACACGATCTTCATAGTTTTTTGCTAGGGATAAACTTTCACTAGGGGTAAACTTCCGCTTCCGGTGGTATCTTCGAATATCTTTTAACGAACCAGTGGGAGGATGTTTTAATGTTTTATGTTTTTAATTTAACACTTGAAAATGGACCTTAAAATAGCAGAATGGTCGGAAACGTTGTGTATTTTAACTTTTCTTTTTTAATCCATACATCACTCGTGCTTATGTAAGGTAGGCAATTTTTAATAAATAATGTTTACGTTTTAATGAAAATAGAGAATTAAAAATATGGAGGCTGATATAAAAATTACCATCGTTTATTTAAACACGCAGAAAATTCGTGGAGATTTGATTAGAATTCTGTTTGAAATAAGAAATAGGAAATCATAAAAATGAAATGATAAGATAGCAGTGAAAGCAGTTAATCTAAAAAATTGATAATAATGTTTATTTTTATCTTCAAAGTTTGCAACGGAAAAGTGAGAAGTTCAGTAAGGTTCATTTGTAAGATAACTTATTTTCTATCCAATGAGCTGAGTGGAGAAAAGAGGTTCAATTCCCGCTACTTTTCCTGTCAGTGGATGGGTACCAGGGTTCTCCCAGCCCTCTATATGGCAGTTAATGGCTGATGAGCATTGGACTGACCACCCAGTCTAGTTCCGTTTGATCAGTAAAGCCTACACAGAAATCAAGTTCTACATCTATTTCCTTTGGGTTCTTATTCTTTAGGTTCAAAGTGGTTTGGGAAATATTTAAATGAAATTTATAGTCTAATAAATTAAATTAATAAAATATATAAATAATAAGTTTAACATGCATCAATGAAATTACTAAAAAAATGACTGAGACTCAGCACATTTAAAAATTTATATTAACAAATTAAAACTTACTCTTTGCGATGGTCGAAAGCTTCTGTTTCTAAGTTTTAATTTGTTACTATAAATATTTAAATGTGCATACTCTCAATTCTTTATTTCAATAATATATATTAAAAAGAATATATTTAAAGGTTTTAGTTTTGCCATTCCCCTCCCCTGTTATTTTACGAGGTTTATTAATAAAGCGTAGATGGTAAAGAAAGCGCCTGACTGTGGCTGCAGCAGCTGAGTTCAATCCTAGGCCGGAAATGTTTCCACGCCGAATTCTTCTCTAGACGGATTCAAGGAGCCTTTTGTAGAAAGGGTTCGAGGCTTCATTCTCGGAGGTAAAGGCTGACCAACTCAGTCCCAGGTCAATGGGATCCTTGCCTCCAAATCTCAGTGGATCCCCGGGGCTTGTACCTATCTGTAATGCATATATTTTTTAGTATAGTATAGGAATAACATTTACATTTCAATTTTTTTTTTTATCTTAGCAAACAACGTATTTCGAAAAGAATACATCCTTTCTTCAGCTCAGGTTTGTTTTTTAAGCTTTAATATTCAATACGATAGTTTATTTTATTAAATGTAAAACAATCTCAGGGAACACAAATAAACCTAAATTAATATGTAACGATTATGAATGGTTTACAGTTTCATTGTTTTTTTTCTAGTCGTAATACCAACTATTAATAACGATTGTCATTAATTAGTTTTGATATTAAAATATTTAATTTATATTAAGTATTCTCTAACATTAAAAATTGGAAGAAAAAAATTATTTCTGATAAGTATTAATTTTTATATAAAATTACCAATTGAAAAATTTTTGGTAAAGTTACTAATCGGATATTATCTCTTCTAATATTTTTAATCCACGTTTGGATTCCAATTATTTCTTTATAAACCTAAGAGTTGAAAAAAAAGTGAATATAATTTTGTTCTAAAACATAAATTTAAGGGCGACCCATAATAACAAAATTTTTAAATAAAAAGAATAAATATAAAAAAAAAACTCGCGGAAAAAAGATTAATAGAAGGAAAAAACAATACACAGCAACATTCAGCGGATGAGTCTGAGAACTTACCAATCAAGCTATAGTTGACAACTGATGGTTGCATTTATGACATTTAAACTAATAGCAGAAATATAATGACAACAATGACAAATATCTCGAACATGGGAGTGGGGGGGGGGGGGCATTGACCCCTGAAAAAAATCCCATTCCTACAATGTTTGGGCCACTGAATACGCAGGTGAAACCCGTTTGTCGATCCGATCTTTCTTTCGGGAGCTTTTGGGTAGGACAGACAAAGAGGGACGGACAGAACGCTATCACAATACATCCCAAAGGGGTCGTTAAAAATGAATAAATACAAGATGGCCATAAAATAACTTTCCCTGTTTGGAGGCATCTGCAGCGAAAACTAATGAACGATTCCGTTCATTCGAAACCAAAATTCAGATATACTCAATTAAGGGCACGGGGAGAAGAATTCTGCAAAAAAAAAAAAGTACCAAAACTCGCCGATAGGAGAAAATTCGGCGCTGCTGTCACTCTAAACATAGATTTTGCAAATTTTCTAGTGCAGAAGTGATAGCAGCGCTACTTAGTCCTTTTTGAAACGGGAAGAGCAAACGTTCAGTCAAGCAGTTCGTCGGTTGACTTGAGTTGTAATCAATATGCGGGTGCAGAAACGTGGACTATGTTAAAGAGTGATATTAATAGGCTGGAAGTGTTTCAAATGCGCTGTTTACGACGAATACTGGGTATCTCACTACGCAACAAGGTCAGAAATGATACAATCAGAGAATGGTGTTGCAAACAACCAACTTTAATGGAAGAGATACAAAAACGCAGGATGAGATGGTTTGGATATGTGTGCAGGATGAATACAAACCGCCTACCACACAAATTACTCTGGACACCATGACCTACTGAATGGAAGGTCCAAAAATCTGCACCCAAGAAAACATGGCTCACACATGTGACAGAGGATCTGGCTAAGCATAGACTAGATCTGAAGGATGGAAAAGAACTGACATTTGACAGAGTAAAGTGGAAAAATGTAACACAAGGTGTGGACAAGCCATAACACGTACAACAGAGTACTGGCTCCGTGGCAAACGGATCCAGACGCGTGTTAAACGACTCAAAGAAGAAGAAGAAGAATCAATATGCGGCCTATCTTACCTCAACATGCATTACTTGCAAAGCTGTTTTACACTAAAGAGAGCAATGCAGCGGCTGCTCTTAGAGACTTTCGAAGGCTTCATAACCTGCGTAAAGGTCCAATGTCTGCTGCAGCACTACGAGCTATGATTCATAAATTCGAGGAAACTGGATCGATAGTAGTGAGAGCCGGCAGAGGACGAAACCAGTATCAGACAACACAGTAACAGATGTTGCCACTACAGGGTTCGACGACACAGGGACTAGTAGTGGTCCAAGCGCTCGTGCAACAGTTCGTCAAACCGATATGCCTTACGGGACTGTCTGGAAAATCTTACGGAAAATGCTGCATTTCTATCCGTATAAGATCAGTCGTGTGCAGGAACTAAAACCTACAGATTATGATAAGCGCCTGACTTTCGCGCTAACATTTCTTGCCCAAAATGATATCAACAATGATTGACCTTGGAACATACTGTGGGGAGATGAGGCTCATTTTTATCTGAATGGGTCAGTCAACACTCAAAACTGCCCAATCTGGGCATATGAACGTCCCTCAGTGATTTATCAAGTGCCACTGCATTCTCCAAAAGCAATTGTGTATTGTCGATTCACGGCAGAGTTCATATTAGGACCATACTTTTTTGAGACTATGACTCCTACAGGTCCTGTTACCTGTACCATTAATGAAGAGAGATATCTGCAAATGCTGCAAACGTTTGTCATTCCTGAATTGCAATAAAGCGAATGCTCACACTCGACATGCTATATAAAAGATGGAGCATGACCACATTTATTCGTGCAGTACAGAACTTATTACACCAGCATTTCGGGAATGAGAGAGTTATGAGTCATTATTTTCCGATAGAATAGCCGCCCCGTTCCCCGGACAAGATCCCCTGTGACTTTTTATTGTGTGGGTACCTGAAATCCATTGTGTATTGTTAATGATGGTTAGAACAGCGGCGTCTCTCCTCTAGAATACAGTGAACTAAGTTGGCAGCGCCTCTATTCCCTCCCCTGGGTTTGCGGGAATAGACGCGTTGTCGGCCTTTTAAGCAGCTCCAGAAGCTAGAGCCGTCAGACAGTTCGTGGCCAAGAGCCAACGAGTGCGGCGATCAGCCGAAGAAGCGGGAAGGGAGCAGAGTCAGTCAGCTCGTGGCCGAGAGCTACCGGGTGCGGTAGTCAGCCGAAGAAGCGAGAAGTCAGCCCGAGAAGTTAGCCTCCAGGAAGGAGAAGAGAGAAGAGAGCAGAGCCAGTCATCGCGGCACGTTGCCGCCCGGGGCCACCCAGTGAATCAGAGAGTTCATCTGTGGCATTGGGCCACCCAGTAATCTCCAGCCAGGAGAAGAAAACAGCAGAAAAGCGGAACGAACGGTGACAAGCAGCCACAGCAGAGCGTCTCCAAGCCGGAGACGAGAGAAATTTGCCCGCCAGCAGATACAAGGGAAGCCCGGTAGACCTAGTGATCAACCACCGGAAACCGATACGAGAGAATTTCGATTGCCTTCGCAGCAAGCCGCCCTAGCAGTCGATCTTCAGGCGGAGATCGGGGAAGAAGAGAACAGTCCGCCCCCGTAGAAACAAGCTGAAATTGGGTCTTCCTTCCTGGGAAGCGAAGATCCCATCGACAACCAGGGCCGCCTTCAGAAGAGAGGTTTCCAGTCGAAGTCATCCTAGAAGGACTGTTTAAGACTGTTAGTTAAAAATAAAAGAACCTCAGTGGCACGCAAGTGAATTTGGCAATCCAGCAGTATACTGGTGGCATTACAAACCTGCATTCGTTGAAAGAAAACATACGACGGGCTGTTACAAACATTCAAACTGACACTTGACGAGCAACAATAGAGAACGTCATACACATGATGCAATATATTGCACACAAGAAAAGTGAGCACATTGAAAAGGTTGCACGTGGTCCAGAGGACCCTAATGATGATTGAGGTCGGTAGTGTTGATAACAGATTGTTAACAAACAATTGATGATTGAAGGTTGTTGTGATGTTTCAGAACGTTCTCTGTGAGTCTCAAACTCCATTCATTACTGTATGTTCATGAACTTCATAACCCTTTTTTCGTGCGTTCATTGTAATTATTCACCAATTTACTGGTTCCGAAAGTGCCAAATTTCTCCTATCGGCGACATTTGGTAAAGATTGTTTTTTTTTTGCAGAATTCTTCTCCCCATGCTCTCAATAGACTATCCCTGAATTTAGGTTTCATTCCGTTCATTAGTTTTCGCTGCAGATGCCTCCAAACAGGGAAAGTTATTTTATGGCCACCTTGTATATTAGGCTAAACAAGAAATAACATTTATCCAAAAAGACAGAAAATTGGAAAGAAAATAATGAAAAATAAAGATAAAACACAAGAACCTTTAAATAGATAAAAGAAATGAATTTATAAATAACCATGCTTCTAAGTTTTATGGCTGTTTTTAATTTCTTAATCCCTCATCAGCTAGGGCTATCCACCGTTTCCGATAACTAAAAATTTAAATGTAAAAGCAATGATGGATTACAGCATGACATAGATAAAACTGGCTTTCAAATACTATAAATGCTATATAGTACTAGTTTAAAGTACCCTGTGTTGCCCGGTGAGGGAGTGGGGAGAAGGTGGAGAGGGTACTCCCTTCTCCACAGCCATGTCACATTAAACCTTCTCCAATTCTTCCAACTGTTGCAGAAAAATATTTATGTATTTCCCACCTTTTCATCCCCTTGGAGGTCGTTAACCGGGTTCCAAGGTAGCCTATATTTTCCGGAAGGTAATAGAGTACCTGTGCAAAATTTGGTTCCGATCAGTCAAACGTTGTCAAATTGTATCGAGAACAAACAGACTGAGTTACATATATGTATAAATTATAATATCTAATGAATATAAGGAATACAAATTTTCCATTTTCTGCAAAATTAAGTAAAAACTCATTATTTACTTAAATTGTTTAAAGGTGATTACTTTTTGTCTAATCAAACCCAATGCTATTTATAGATTAGCCAAAAGGATTAGCATGGTTTTTGCATCATAGAAAATTAAACTGATTTGATTCCTACACGTTTGTAATGACTTTTCGCACTTATTTCTTGATAAGAACCCACGAGGACAAAACCCGAAATAGAAAAGTTACATCGTCTGTAGCTCTTAAATATGAACACCAAGTTTCAAAAAGTTCTATCTAGAGGTTGAAAAGCTACTAGAGAGTAGATATACACAGACAGACAAACTGATTTGATCATGTAAAAAAAACCCAACAAAAACAATATTTGATTGCTGTAGAATGACTTAAAATTACTTTGAAACGAAATAAAGCGACGGCTGGAATAAGTAAATCAATACATTATATATTCTTTAAAATAATATCTACATATGATTGGAGTTATCTCAAGTAAATTCATTTAACTGCTTGATCTGTCCATGCTTTCAATAAACTGTTTTCTTCTTTTTACTTTCCTTAATTCTTCTTAAATGAACTTTAAATATCTATTTCCTAAGCCCTAGAGTTTAGATTATTTACTTTTATATTTTGCTCTTCTATAATCTGAATCTATGGTTTAACATTGTCAGTAGTTTTATTTTGTAGAATTCAAATAATGTTGGAATCATCTTTCTATTCGTCGAAATAAATCCTTCTTCGGAATTACCATTTGCTAAGTTCATCGCAGAATAATTCTTCTTCATCTCTTTTTCTATTGAAACGATTCAATCCATCTATGTTCATTCATTTATTGCCTGGTATTTCAATGGATTGGAAACCATTTCACCTAAATCCTCTTCTATTCGAAATCACAGGTTGCTTCCAAAGTTTAAAACAAAACATTACAAGTCAGGATTCCGTTTCTTATACACATTTTATGTTGTATTTCACTCGTTATGATCTTTGTTGTAACAATGCAATAACTGTATTAGTGATACTTTCTCTTAGTTTTTAATCCCTTACTTGTGTTATCACAAAACATTACTTTTCACTGTTTATCAAGTAGAACTTTGAACTTATTTTTAAAGTCATACACATTAATTGTGAAAGGAAGAAAATCTTCAAAGGTAAGTTCACTTTCATTACCTATGTTTCTACAGGTCAGTCTCACTTATCTAAGGAAAACAGGATAATATTTGTTTTAATCCTTGTAAAAGTAATCCTTGTAAAATCGTAAATGAGTTTGCAATGCTTAATCTACGAATAATCTTAATCATAATCTTAATATTTCTGCTATATTATTAAAAAAACAAAACAAAAAACAACAGGGTATGTACCATAAGTCTTCTTAATTCTCCCTCTTCTAGACATTCTATCTATTGAAAAGTCTTCAAATCTTCAAAACAAAAATAAATGTATAAAACCATACATTTAGTGAAAATTAAGAGATATTTATTTCAATAAATGTATGGTTTTATACATTTATTTTTGTTTTATTTTGAAGATTTGAAGACTTTTCAACAGGGTATGTGTTTGCGTACGTTCGCAACAATTGAAGTTCGCACGAGCACTGCCAAGCAATAAACGTATTGTTACATGGTCACCTCTGTCCGTAACAAAGCAAGGTCGCACTCGCGTTGCCAAGCAACAGGTACATTTGGCATGCTTTAACTCAACTGCACAAATTTTTGACTGTTACAAATGAATTTCAATATTGTATTGCATTTATTCTTTAGAATTGAAATTTTAATTTATTTTAGTTTTAGTTTTTCGTTTACTTGAAGTAATTTGTTTTTTTAAATAAATTAAATGTTGTTTTCCTGTGCGATGCGTCTAGTGTCCTACATGAAATCCTTTCCTTTTTATTTGTTGTAGCTGACTCAGTATGGGTTTTTTGACTGGATCTCAAGCGTTGGTGACTTCTTTAACGGAATCGGAAACTGGATCTCGGATAAATACAGCAGTTTTAAAGATTGGGCTCAAGGAGTGTTTGGCAAAGTTATAGATGCTTCCAAGCCTCTCCTAGATCAAGTCAAAGATTTAGCAATTCAGGTATTGGATCTAGATTTATAGAACTTTTTTATTCATTATATGACCTAATTTAATATTTTTACTATAGTCGTGATTAAATTACGAGTTTGTGCAGTTCTTCTTTTAAAGAAGTTTTGCTCTTTAAAGTGAATGAAAATTATTACTTCAAGAAATAAAATGAATATTTCAATTTACAATAATATTAACATGAGCACGACTTAACGAATACTTTCCAACAATTAATGTCACATTTAGAATCCAAATCAGTGCTTCATTTGTATTTTTTTTTTTAGTGAACTAAATTATTGTTATTTATTATTAATTGATTGAAAAGAATCGTCTTCTTGTGCAATTCCACAATAACAAAGCTGAATTGTTTATCTAAAATGACATTTATACCTTTGTTACAATCATCAGTTGATACTTTTCTTGTGAAATGCTGCCTTATTATTACATTTACCTTTGTACCAATGAGGTCGTTTTGTTTTTGCGTCCAGGCCTGCATCTTCGTTAGCCATTGGTCTTAGCGTATTTTAATAATAGGAAAGCAGTGATTTTCAATTTCATTTATAATATTCTTTTCACTTCTTTTATTCGTTTGTTGAAGTAATAACTGTTGTGATTTCCATTTACTTAAAGGGCAAAACTTGTTTGAGTAAAAGAACTGCAGAGACTCAAAAACCTGTTTTCGAGCAACACTTTCTTAGTTGCTGCTAAGCAAAGTAGAAGGAAAAAACCATTAATCATGTCTGGAAATGCAAACTATTCCAAATAACAATAAAAGAAATCAAATAATAATTCAAATTGATAATTAAAATACAAAATAATTACATATGTTGAATAATAATATGGGCTCAAGGTATTGAATTATAACATTATGCAAAAATCAGTTTAGAGTGGTTCAGTCTTTCATCAATAGATGTCGATGAAACACCAGGAAAGGTTAATCTATTATATTTTTTTTCGATCGTAATAATTATGAAATTTTGGAATCTTCTTTCTTAAACTATTAATTACAATTACTCTTTCTTCTTCAATTTCCGTTCAAAGATTTATTCATTTCTGTTCTTTTTTTTTTAATTTTTTATTTTAAGCTTTAGAACAATTTTGTTTTTTAATAAATTTCGGAAGCTTTATTTTCTTCCGATGCTCTTTGAAATCTATTATAATTTTGATAAATACTATTTTTTTTTCTCTTTTTCAGTTTTTAAAAGAAAACTGGGACACAATGTCAAAAGAACTCGTTAAACAAGCGATTGAATTTTTCACTGAATATGAGGGAGAAATTGGAGCGGAAATCATGGACAGACTGATTGCGTTAGCCCGTCACTTCGGATTAGTTCCATGGGAAAAATATAAGTTACTTAATTAATTTTGTCTTAACGACGATGAAAATACTGCAGATACTACAGAAGGATAGACAATAATAATAAATGCAATTCAAGATATCAGATGGAAAAAAAAAGCTACTTTCAGATCGACTTTACCTTTAATTGTTCCATTTCAAATTGTTATTTTTTCATTTTTAATTTAAATAAAGATAAAAATGGACCAGTTTCATAATATTGTTTATGTTTTCTTAAGAGATGTAAAAATTATAACAGTGATTTATAAATTATTGAACATTTTCAAAAACACAACAAAGTTTTGGAAAAAAAAACTTTAATTAAAACTTACAGAAAAAAAAAAAAAAAAATAAAAAAAAAAAAGACGTCCTGAAAGAAGTTAAAGCCTACTTTCTTAAAGTGTTATTCTTTTTTTCTTCCGTTTTTAGTATTTTTCTTTAAACGATAAAAAGATAATTGTACACGTTTCTCTAATATACTTTAGAATATAATGCAAACTAGAATAAATACGTTGGCGCAGTCCGTCCGATGAATGCTCTGCCCCCTGAAGAATGGACGATTCCGGACGGTGATTGGTTGAGTCCGACCAAGGGCGTGTCCTCGCCAACAACGGTCTTTTTAAATTTAATTTTTTTTTAATATTTGTAGTCCAAAGAAGAAAACCGCTAAAGATTTTCGAAACTTGTAACTTTGCTTTATTTTTTATTTTCTTAATAAATCTGTTTCTAATCTTTTCGGTCGCTTATTACAGTTAATACATTCATTACTGTTTGTCCAGCACAACTTGAGCCTTAGCCACGCCTATGTCACGTGGTAGGCGAAGAGTTCAAGAAGTCATTTGAGGGGTCAGTGTGATAGTTTTCCATTTTCAGGGGAAATGCACAGATTTTGTTTCTTGGTTATAACAGAGGAATTGATGATATAAAATACGACATTATATATCTATTTTTCTTACATATAATAATAACTAAGTTATATTATAACTGTAACGATGTATAAAACTGATTTGCTGTTTAAGAACTGTTATATTTATACTGTTTCTTATTTATTTAAATTATGAAAAATCGTAATTATATATAAATTATATTAATTAATGTAAGTAATAAGTATATACACTTCATGGTAATAATGTTTTATTTAAAAATTAACTGCTGACAGTTAAAAAAAAAAGCAAAACTTGTTTAAAAACAATTCCGTAAAGTTCCACAGAACATTTACAAATATCCAAATTAAGAACATTGGCACTTGTACTAAAAGATTCAAAATAGAATTAGATTGACAATAATAATAATAACTGCATGAATTACAATGCAAGTTTTGATATAATGGAAATGAAAACAAAACTAAAATAATATAATATTGTTTGTAATAATAATAGTCAATCAAAACACCAAAATAAAATTGCTAGAATAAACAACAATATTGCAGGTGATGATTTAAATTTTTAATAATGAAAGATCGTAACTGTTTTTAACGAAATTACAAACACTAATTCTTGACTTTTTGCCAGAAATAAATGTAATCATCAATCAAAAAAAAAAAAAAAAGCTTGTTTAAAAACAATCCCGTAAAGATCCTCAGAACATTTACAAATATACAAATTAAGACCATTGGCAATATAGTTAAATATACTCAATATTCTCAAATTATAAATGTTATTCATAATTATTTTATAAATAATTTTTTTTTAATAGTAAATATTTAAAAAAAAAAATTCCTAATCTTCTTTTTTTTTCCCCAAATTTTTCTTTTACAACCCTCACCTCTATTGTGAAATGTCTTCTTCGTTTGAAGAGGCGTGGCTAAGGCTCAAGTTGTGCTAGACAAACAGTACAAACAGTAGATATTTTCCATTACCTGAAAATAAAAGTTATACAGAAATACCTCTCAAATCCGGCCCTCTGTAATCCGGACTGATCCTAAGTGTGGTTAAAATCAAGAAAGGGTTACTACCAAACCACAGTGCAATCC
>JAFIDM010010028.1:44250998-44268624 GCA_023159025.1 Thereuonema tuberculata | reverse complement strand
ACGCTCTGCTAAAGTTATTTTCTAAATGTGAGCAAGTTTATTCCACATTTATGGTTATGGGGCCCAGGAACGCTTCGAACCGCGCAAGTTAGACACATCTATGGTCATAAACCCTAGGAACGCTTCGGACCGCGCAAGTTAGGCACATCTATGGTTATAGACCCTAGGAACGTTTCGGACTGTGCGAGTCACGAGTAAAATAGCGAGCCGCAAGTTACAAATAAAGCAACAAGTCGTAAGCTACGAATAGAATTACAGCGTCGTACTAGATGTTTTGAAATACACGTGCCACAAAGACAGTTACGAACTCTTGGCAAAGATTCAAGTTGTGCAAACTATGTTTGGATAAAGATCCAGTTTTGCATTCAACTGAACCAATAAAAGGTACAATAGTTCAATTGCTAGATTATTGCAGTTATCATGGCAAGTTACATTCTAAAATTCAGTGGCGTAAATTATGCAAGTTGGAAAATGCATATCCGCACCCAGTTGCAAAAAGACGGTCTTTGGGATGTGGCAAACACTCCGCTGAAAGAATTAAAAGAAATGGAAGATAAGCCCATTAAATACAAACTCTTAAATAAAGCCCACAAGGCAGTTGGTTTAATTCACGAATCTCTTGAAGAGAAGTATCGCATGTTATAACAAGAAGTGAGTGATCCACACCAGCTACTAAATGTGATCGATGCAAAGTTTAACGTCATGGATTATCTCAAAGTGACAGACCTCAAACGAGATTTATTTACTATGAGTAAAATGAAAGACGACACAAATTTGCCAGATACAATACTCAAAATAAAACTCCTAGCAGGGGAAATCACAACAAAGGGAGGTGTGATGCCTGACCATGAAGTTAGTTGGCTTATCTTGTCTGGTTTGCCGAATAATTATGACGCTTGTGCACAAAATATTATGACAATGCAGAAACACAGTAATTACAACTCGGAGATGGTAATTGATTGCGTGATGCAAGAGTACAAACGCAGACACAGCAACATAAAATCAGATGATACTACTGAAGATAGCAGAAGCCACAAAAGGTCAGATGACGCTGTGTGCAATAGTCAAAGTTATAAAGCTGTAGCTGATACTAAGTCTAAGAAAACCCCTAATCGAGACGAGGATTCTCGACGCTGTTATAATTGTGATAAGATAGGCCACATCGCCAGATTCTGTCGCAAGAAGCCAAAACGCAAAAGTAAGAAGACAGAAGATGACGTAGTTAAGGACGACAAAAAGAAGAACTTCTCTGGTATCGTCACCATGTACGGAGGTGAAGTCGAAACAAAGAAAAGGACATCGTGGTACATCGATAGCGCTAGTAGTCATAACATATGTAATGACAAAGACTCTTTTAGCAGTTACCAGGAATTCCGCAATGTTACGAAAGTATACGGAGCTTCTGAGGAACCCATCCAAGCTTTAGGAGCCGGCATAGTTCCATTGAGAGTAAAGACGTCACAAAACAAACACCTAGTAGTGAGGCTGACAAACACGTACTTTGTACCCAAAATAGCTGTTAATTTAATATCCGCTGGAGAACTTGATAGACACGGATGCAAACAGTACATCAACAAGAACAGATACGTTGTCAAGGATCCAAGCAACAGAACCATTTTAGTAGGTAAAAAGGTGAATAACTTGTACAAAGTGGATTGTACACCTGTAAAAGAACCGGTGAAGAGTTACTTCAATGAACAGAGACACGATAAATATCACCTATGGCATGCTAGACTCGGCCACATTTCTTCTGTAAGGATGAAGATGATTCAATCCAAGAACTTACTCAAAGGAGTAGAAGGAATCAAGATCCCCGTAGACAAGAAAGACTCATTCTGTGAAGGTTGTCAACACGGTAAGATGCCTAACATCAGCCACAAGAGATTGAATAAAGTAAGATCATCTAAACCATTGGAATTCGTTTATACTGACTTATACGGGCCGATGCAGTCACACAACGGAAAGAAAGCATACATATTGACATTTATCGACGACTACACCAGGCGGAGCTTCATTGATATAATTGAAAGTAAAGATGTTGTAGTGGACCATATCAAGACTTTTATAGCCTATGCAGAACGGTCTAGTGAAAATAAGATCAAACACATACTATCTGACCAGGGTAAAGAATACATCAACAAAGACGTTATGAATTTGTTAGAGGATAAAGGAATTAAGTTCCAGCATTCGTCGGCGTACCAGCCACAACAAAACGGTATTGCCGAAAGATTCAATAGATCTTTAGTCGAGATGGCAAGGACTATTCTCACGGACGCCAAGCTTCCCGTGACATATTGGACTCATGCTGTAAAGTGCGCGAATTACATTTTGAATCGCCTGCCGCATCAGAGCATAGATTTTGACATCCCTTTAACTCGGTGGTACAACAACCAAGCACCCCGAAGCGTTAAACACTTAAGAAGATTTGGTAGTGCAGCTTACCTGAAATTACCAAAAGTTCAAGTTAGGAACAAGTTCGAGTCGAAGGTTCATAAGGGTATCTTCCTAGGTTACTCCAATGCAACCAGAGGATACATAATCTACGATACAGATGACAGGAAAATAGTTGAAACAAGAAATGTATACGTAAATGAGAACAAGCGTGGGAGTGAGTTTCTCGAAGTGAACCGAAACACAACTGACCACAAGTATGACCTCAGACTCATTACTCGAAAGAGCCAAATAGCTGACACCAGTTCTTCCGAAGACGAAAGTGTGCATGATGAAACCATTAGAGAAGGAGAACCATCCAATGAGGACCCATTAGACAATTCAAGAGAAGCATCTGAACAGTCTGAATCGGAAACCTCGGATGAAGAGCCTGAAGTAGAAGAAAATTACTTCAAACTTAGAAGTCGTCAAGTTAAGCTGAACCCTAAAGTTAGAATCAACAAGCGAACATGTGAAACCATTCCAGTGAACTACAACGAGGCAATCACGTGCAGTGACAGTTCTAAGTGGAAAGAATCCATTAGGGAAGAGTTAAGGAATCTCAAGGATCATAACTCATGGCTAGAAACGGAAATCCCAAGTTATGCGAGACCTCTGTCCACACAATGGATTTTTAGGACCAAAAGAGATGCAAAGGGTGAAATTACCAAGTATAAAGCACGTCTTGTAATAAACGGGTATTTACAACGAAAGGGAGAAAATTATAATAAAACCTATTCTCCAACCCCCAGCTTAACTACCATCAGAATGCTTTTATCGTTAGCCGTGCAAGAGGACCATGAAATTCATCAATGTGACGTAAAAGGAGCTTACTTAAATGGTCTGATTGACCATGACGTCTACATTGAAGTTCCTCAAGGAGTCGAACTCAAGGACAAAGCATGCAACGGACTAAAATTGCAAAAGTCAATTTACGGATTAAAGCAAGCAGGACGTAGATGGTATGAAACCCTGCGAGATAAGTTGTTGAAACATGAATTCAAAACTATCAAGACAGAGCCATGTATCTTCACATACAAAGCGAGTGATAGAAATACATATATATTGTTATTCTATGTCGATGATATTTTGATCATAGGCAAAAATGAAGAAATGATCAACAATATCAAACACATGCTAGATAAATTATTCGGAATAAAAGATTTAGGCCGAATAAAGGATTACCTAGGTATGAACATCAGATATGACAAGGATCAAGGAAAGTTGTTCATTTCCCAGAAGCGATTTATCCATGATTTATTAGTAAAACATAACATGGAAAACTCGAAGCCAATGAGCACACCGTTAGTAGAAATATCTAACAAAGGAAGTCACGAAATGGATGAAAGTGAAAAACTAGGAAAACAAGAGCATTTGCTGTATAGAAGCATCGTAGGAAGTCTTATCTACATAAGTTCCAACAGTAGACCGGATATTACTTATTCAGTCAACCGTTGTTCGGAGAAGTTAAATTCCCCAACTGAATTTGACATGAGAAATGTCAAACGAATGCTACGTTACCTACATGCCACTGAAGACATGCAGATGATATTCACCAAGGGGGAGAATTTGCTTTATGCATATTCTGACGCTAGCTTCAACGACCGATCAGACGTCAACATCAGGGAACACCATATTTCTAGGCAACAACCTTATATCATGGAGAAGTAAAAAGCAAAGTTTGATTGCCCACTCCAGTCAAGAGAGCGAGCTTATTTCCTGTTACGAATGCGCTCGAGACATTGTAAGTTGCAAGAAAACACTGTCCGAATTGAAGTTCGAAGATCTTTCAAGTCGAACAAGTATTCTCTATTGCGACAATCAACCAACGATCCGGATGATCGAAAATAAGTTTGAAACCACCAGAAGCAAGCATATTGATTTAAAGTTCTACATCATCAAGGACTACGTAGAACAGGGTGAAATTCTACTAAAGTATGTAAGCAGCCAGGATAATCCCGCTGATTTATTGACAAAGGTTGTGAATAAGACTAGACTTCAAGATTTGATCAAGTACTTAAAGGTCATGCAAGTCAACCGAGCCAGCTTATAGTATATACACGCTCATGCTTACACTCCAAGAAGAAAAGTTAATTCCGATTTTCAAGTCGAAGATTGAAAGGGAGTATTGTGGTTAAAATCAAGAAAGGGTTACTACCAAACCACAGTGCAATCCCCGTCATGAAATGAAATTATAGAACATTTTCTTCAAACAGATTTTTGACTTACAATGGAAACAATTGAAGCACTGCTATTGTAAAGAAACAATCACCAGAAGTCATCGGAAACAATTGCTCCGTGCATTATATAGTTGACACGTGATTGGACTGTTGGATTCTGCGAGAGAACCAAGGAGAAGCAGCAAGGAAAAATGCAGAAGTCATTGGAATATAAAGATGGCGATATTTAAGCGAAATGCAATTCTCTAAACAAGTATTTTGGAGACAGGTTTTATATCGAATGTGTGAAACATTAAGTGTCGATTTAAACTATGATTAATGAGAAGGATTTAGTGATATAATTTATTAATCATATTGTATGCTCTGTTTCAGCGTATAAGTAGTGACGTAATCTCATTCGATGTGCAGCAACTGGAACGATACCATTTTGAAAGTGATACGAAATATTCCAAAGTTTATTTCCAATACCGAGAGCCAATGTTTATTTATACGAAGTAAGGATATAATTAAACATCGCATTGAAGTCTGCAAGTAAGTCATATTTTTCTTGTTGATACACAGAACACATTTGCATTAATTCACGAACAGCGTAACCATAGTTAAAGGTATCAAGATGACACAAGTGGATAATTCAACTATTAAAGTGAAGTAAAGACGTTTACCTTCGTGGATGCAGATTTACCAAGTTTTACAAGAACATTTAACGATTGATTCACATACAGTGAAAGACTTATCGATTTAAGAGAGACTTTAAGCTGAAGCAACTATGTTAATTGTAAAAGAGTAATATACCATTTCTAGGAAGAAGAAATAATATATGTAACTAAATATAGCATTTAATCAAAGAATTAAAAGCACTTAATTCTAGTTTACTTGCTTATGCTCATTGAACCATTACCTTTAATTGACAGTATTTCTTACTAGGATAGGATTTGAAATAAAACAATTTTACATCCACCTACACCTATTCGTTTAACTTCATCTGCTATTTTATTTAAACGCTCTGCTAAAGTTATTTTCTAAATGTGAGCAAGTTTATTCCACACTAAGTATTTTTTTTTTTTTTAATAACTAAATTCGCTTGCGTATTTTGAGTCAACTCGGTCGGCGCGCAGAGAGTCCCACACAAAACATCATGCACATACGTCAAAATATAGTTTAACGGATTTGCGTCTTTGTACTGTTTACAATAAATAAGACTACTGCAATTAAAAAATACACTTTTTATTTGTATTGTTTTTTTAATAAACATTTGAGCGCAAAATTATGAAAATGAGGTTAAATTAATTAAACCTGGCATTATGTCTTCACAATTTTTTTTTTTTAATATTTACTAGTCCTATTAGGTACACCTATAAAAATGTATACCTGTGTTATATGTGCTGATCGATTGTTATATAAGGTTAATTAAAGATAAATAAAATTAGAAATATATTATTATTATCTCATCAATTACATCGCTGATTATTTGTTTTTAATACAGCTGATATTTTTTACAATTTTTTATTTCGTAGTTTTCCCAGTTAATTTGACTAAATAACTTATATTTTATATAATTATCTAGTCTTTGACCATAGTTATTATTTAATTTTTAAATATTAAAAATTTTACGCCATTTTTTTCTATTTCCTATATTTTCATTATAATTTTCTTTTGCTCTTTTAACTTGATAAATATTTTTTAGTGAATGGTTTTATAAATAAATTTTTAATTAAAGGTTTAACGTGCGCTTGTTAAATTAGTGGTTGGGATGCCGTCGCACTTGTTGAAAAAATATAAACAAGAAAATTACAACATAATAGGGGCAACTAGTTTCGGACAAGAATATTAAGTATGTTCTTCTTCAAGCCAGGATTGGAAATAATTTTAAATTTGCTTCTTGTAACGGACGCTCATCTTTGTGCGCAGTCGTGTGCCAGTTCGGGATGCTTGGAGTTGGGGGTAAGTGAGAGGGTCCACTGTTTGTTTGGGGACGGGTTTGTTGGGTGTGCCTTGGAATTGCTGTGGGGGTGATTCGGGAGTGAAGTTTCTTTTTTTATTTTGCGTTTTTTTTTTAGGCCATATTGTTCCATTTGTTGTACCGAAAGGCATTGATTGTGGCAATCTGGATCAGTTAGGATGTGGAAAGTTTCCTTACATTTTCTGAGGAATATGTTATTTTCTTTGCATATGATGGTGCATCGGTTGAGTTCGATGTTGTGTTTGGCTTGGTGTGAGTGAGATACGGTGTTGTAGTTGAAGTCTTTTGTTTTTAGTGCATAACGGTGTTGTGCGATGCGACGGCCTAATGTCTGCATTATTTCACCCAGGTATTTACAATTGGGTATATTGGCGCAAGGGATGGCATAGACAAGTCCTTTTTGCTTAAGGGGATTGATGGGAAATTGCGAACCGTTAAATTTGAGAATTTTGGCAATAGTATTATTGCTGGGGGAGGTTAGGGTGATGTTCAGTGGATTAAGAATCTTGTTGAGGGCGTGATGGAGGAAAGGGTGAAAAGGAAGGGAAATGTAAGTGGAGTTACGTTGGGGGATGCCTTTCAGTACAACAAATGGAATAATATGGCCTAAAAAAACGCAAAATAAAAAAAGAAACTTCACTCCCGAATCACCCCCACATCAATTCCAAGGCACACCCAACAAACCCGTCCCCCAAACAAACAGTGGACCCTCCCACTTACCCCCAACTCCGAGCAACCCAAAATGGCCCACGACTGTGTACAAAGATGAGCGTCCGTTACAAGAAGCAAATTTAAAATTATTTCCAATCCTGGCTTGAAGAAGGAAATACTTAATATTCTTGTCCGAAACTAGTTGCCCCTATTATGTTGTAAATTTCTTGTTTATATTTTTTCAACAAGTGCGACGGCATCCCAACCGCTAAATAAATTTTTCTTTTATAGTTAAGATTTTGAATTTTTTTCTGATTTCTCTTTGATCTTGTATTGTTTTATCTTTAAAGTTTATATAAATATTATCTAATATTTTCAAAGTTAATTTATTTATGTTTTTAATTTGATGTTTATTCAAAAATATCCAGCATTCAAGTGCATAATTTAGAACAGAATCTATTAAAGACTTAAATATTATTAATTTTTGCTTAAAAGGAAATAAATATTTAATTTTATAAAAAAGGTATGTGTATGTATGTAATTTCTTTACAACAAAATTATAGTGTACTTCCCATGTTCATTTATTATCCACAAATATGCCCAAGTACTTCTGTTGATATACAAATTCAATTTTATTACATGTACACATACTATTATTTAAATTATTTTGATTTAAATTAATACAATTGTTATTGTATAGTATGAAATATAAATCGTTATTTATTATTTTATTTTTATTTTTGATTAACATAACTTTCGTCTTTTTACTATTTAAACCCATGTTGTTATTTATTGCCCACTTTGTTACATTATTTAAATCATGTTGAAGATAATTATATGCATTTGTTTGAATTTTATCACTACTAAGTAGTAGAACGTCGTCAGTATATATGTATATATTAGAATACTTCACGCAGTTATTTATAGAATTCATATATAATATAAAGAGCAAAGGTCCCAAGTTAGATCCCTGAGGTACACCAGAATGAATATTATATAGATTACTTAATAAATTGTTAATTTTTAGTTGGCATTTTCTGTTTTTTAAATAGTTTGCTATTGAGCTATTGAGTTATTTTAAGAACACTCTCGGTAGTCCGGCTTTTCTGTAATCCGGCCTATTGGGCGCCACATTAGGCCGGATTTGAGAGGTTTTACTGTATCAGCATTAATTAATTTAAATTGTGTAAATCGAATTATAATTTAATAAATCGTATTTATAATTGGATGGTGTTGTGCATCATTTGACCAAGCGCCAAAATAAATTTTTTTAGATTCTTACTCCATCTACTAGAGAACGTTGTAAACTCTTTATAAAAAATTGTTCCTGCTTGCTATGTCAACATAATTCTGCGGAAACTTAATTTTGAATAAACTCCAATCGACTAATCGTAATGAATAAGATTTCCATCATGTGACTAATGACATTTGAAGAACATATTAGAAAACAAACAAATATTAAAATGGAACAAAAATATATTCGATTATTGTAGGTATACAGATGATGTATTAATAATTTAAGGTGCAGAAGGTACCTGCAAGGTACAGAAAGACAATTCAAAAACATCTTCAATTATATTAATACTTTAGATCAAAATATCAAATTTACTATGGAAATTGAAAAAGAAGGTAAACGAATCATTTTTAGATATTTTGTTGATCAACAGGAATTCCTACATTGGATTTGAATATTATGAAAAAGAGTAGAAAAGTAATCACATAGAAATTTCAAATCCGGACATAATGGAAGCATTAAAATGGCAATATCAAAAACTACCTGGACAGAATTACAACATACACAAATGAACTAAAACCTTGGGACGACAAAATAAAAATAATGAAAAACAAGCTAATTATGAATGAATATCCGAAAAACTTTATCAATGGCTGCACACAAAAAATTTTCAAAAACAAAAACAAAAAACAAAATATAGTAAACAACTCAGTTAAGAAAGACAAAGACTAGGAAATTTATAAAGATCCAGCAAAATATTGAAATACCGGGTGGTTATAATAAAAGTTCCCCATTTCGCGCGGTCTGGAGACCGCCTTATTGCACAGATAGTAATGCAACTTTGTATATAAGCTATGTAGAGCATGGGGAAGAGAATTACAACGAAAAAAAAAAATTACTTCAAAAAGTTGCCACCAGGTGAAAAATTGGCGCTGCAAGATCATAAACAGACGATGGGAATGCATTATTTTAATGCTTTTAGAGTGACTGACAATATGCCCACCGTCTGCGTCGATGACCTGTTGGAAGCGCAGGACAGCGTGCTCAACAGTAGCACGAAGAGTGTCTCATGAAATAGCTGGAACATGACGAATGATATTGGCTTTCAGTTCAGGCAAGGTCCGTACGCGTCCCTCATAAACACGATCTTTCAGGATTCCCCACAGCCAGAAGTCACATGGAATAAGGTCTGGTGAACGGGCAAGCTACGCCTCTGGAAGGTCTCTCGACAGAACACGATCATCGCCGAAGCTGGTACGAAGAAGTTCCTTTACTGGGCGACCAATATACAGTGCTGCACCATCTTGCATGAAAACTGTTGTCTCTAAACACCCGCGTTCTTGCAAGGCTGGAACCACACGCGTGACAAGAGTTGGAACAGTGCACCGGACAGGACCTGCAGGTGTCATCGCCTCAAAAAATATGGACCCAGAATGAAATCCGCGGTGAATCCACACCATGCAGTCACGTATTAGCAATGCAACGGCTGGGAATGCAGCACATGGGGTTTTGAGGAACCCCACACGCGACAATTCTGCGTGTTCACAGCGCCGTGAAGCGTAAAATGCGCCTCATCTGTCCACAGAATGTTCCAGGGCCAAGCATCGTCGAAAGCCATTTTAGCCAAGAAACGAAATGCGAAGTCTGACCGCCTTTGTGGATCTTATGGCTGCAACTGGTAAAGAATGGATCGCAAAACCTTTCGCACCGTGGACCATGGAATTGTTAATTCACGTGCTACTGCTTGAGCACTGGTCGCTGAGTACCGGGCTACTGACGCTCCGTCAGCTACTGCTACTGCCACTTCGTGGACAACGTCCTTCGCAATTGGGCGGCGTCCTCTTCCTGGCAGCACACCTAACTTCCCTGTCTCTTCGAATTTTATCATCATTATTCGTAAATCCCTTGACGTCACGAGTCCTGCTCGCAGTCTCTTCAAACGACGATATTCTCGCAGTGCTGATACACTATTGCTGCTGTTCTAGTACTAGAGCTTCATGAGGAGCGGACGTTCTTTCTTTTCCAATGAAAAGAAAGAAATGGTGATTTCTAATGATTGGTCGTTCACAGACGCATTGCGCTTTTCACACAGTGCCACTTTTTCAGCTTGTGGCAACTTTTTGAAGTATTTTTTTTTTGTTCGTTGGAATTCTGTTCCCCAAGCTCTACATAGCTTATATACAAAGTTGCATTACTATCCGTGCAATAATGCGGTTTCCAGACCGCGCAGAAGTGGGGAACTTTAATTATAACCACCGGGTAAGCAAATCAATTACTGAAATGTATAAGAAAAATAACATTAAAATAATTAGAATGAATGGTAAAAAAAAATGATTTTAAGAAATAGGGAAGAACAAAAAATTGATATAAATCTCAATATTACTGGAATTGTGAATAAATTAAAATGTAGGGACTAGGGGGGGGGTATATTTTTGAAACACGGGAAGGACATTAATAGATCGAATAAAAGAACACAGAAGAGCTTACAAAAATAATTAGAAAATTTTATCAGAATGGGCTGATCATTCTATCAGTAAAAACCACAACCCAGGCTCATTTGTAGAAATTTTATTCAAAATCAAAGACGAGAAAGGAAGATACATTATGGAAGCATTAATAATAAACAGTATCAAATGCATAAACAAAAATAAGAGAATTCAAATTAGTGAATATTTGGTCGTTTTGTTTAAGAAAATTTTAAAAAAATAATATAAAATTTCAATAATTGATAAATTGTTATTAAGAATGAAAAGTAATATAAAATATCATTAATTTTAGATTTCAATAATGGATAAATTGTTAATTTATAAAACGATTATTACCAAGAATCTATTGATAGCAAGATGTGAAACTCTAGTAGAATGCAAATTATTCAGCAAATTGTGATATTGTTTAAATTTCAAAATTGTTTAAGAAATTTTTTTAAGACTCGTTGAAGACAGGCAATGGTCCGGTTGAAATATAGTCATATAAATAAAGAACATTATAAAGAACATAATTTATAAGTATAGGAGTGAAATTTTTTGGAAAATACCTTTGAAGGATATTATTAACTAGCAGCAAAGCCTGTCGGACGCCAGGCATAAAACAATCTGAAAAATCATTTTATTATCAATTATCAAATATAAATTTAATGTAATCTAAATACTGTGCTAACTTGTGAACGAAGCTTCTACGGCAAAAATGGTTTTGAGTTTCGAAATCAGCGTAAACAACTGAGTAAGTATGCCAAATTTCATTAAAATGGATCCAGTGGTAACAAAATTATTTGGTTTTGATCGTATGTTTTCTTGGAATTTCAGTTGTCGAGATCAGTTCCCAAGAATAAAATTTCATGGAAACAACATGGAATGACACAATGAACTAATATTTTCATCCAATTTGAGTACCCTTGATTCAATTTTACCATTGAGAACCTTTGGATCTATCTTTATAGCTTAATTATATCAAGTTACAGAGAGACAGACAGATAGACAGACGAACTTAGCCCAATTTATTTATTTGATTCGATTGATGATTTGATTTGAAATTTTTTTTTTATTAATGTTTATCAGACCTATTTAGGTGTACTTCTTACCTGTACATCTGTAATATAGGTTCTGAGAGTTTAATCTAAAGGATCATTTTCCATCCAAAAAGAAAAACGAAATACCAACCATGTCTAAAGTTTAATTTATCTAAAGAATAATTATTATTTTTGACTCATAACGCAGAAAGGCATTTAATACTCACCTTTCTATAATCTAAATACTGCGCAAGCTTGTGAACGAAGCTTCTACGGCAAAAATGGTTTTGAGTTTCAAAATCAGCGTAAAAAACTGAGTAAGTATGCTAAATTTCATTAAAATAAGTGCAGTGGTAACAAAATTATTTGGCTTTGAACGTATGTTTTGTTAGAATTTCAGTTAAAATTTCATGGAAACAACATGGAATGACAAAATGAACTAATATTTCATCCAATTTGAGTACCTTTGATTCAATGGCACCATTGAGAACCTTGGATCTATCATAATAGCTTAATTATATCGAGTTACAGACAGACGGACAGATAGACAGATAGACAGACGAAATTAGCAAATTATATAAGTTGATTTTGATAAAGATCAGAATTAAATGTTAAAGTATCTTCAATTTGATCAATAATACTTCATTCCCTAAAAAATATAAAGTAATACAAAAGCTTTTATGTTTATGTGAATATCATAAAATCGGATTTTGGCGCTTGATCAAATGATGCCTAACACCTTCCAATTATTATTCAATAAATCAAACCACAAGTTAGTGATTTGTATTTTTAGCACATTTATTGCAGCTTCAATAAAATATCATTTGTTTAATGTTGTGATAATATCTCTAATCATTTCCTGCTATTTACATAAAAGTTAAATTTACGTTTTATTGCAATGATATCTAACATACTACTAAGCCTAATTTATAGTTCAATGAAAATATTCATCAACAAAATGTAGTGAGACTTAGGTAGTAAAGATAATCTTTTAAATATGAAATTTAATGTAAATCATCGGATTAATCTTTGAATTTTTCAAACCATACTTTGGCCATTGATTACTAATGAACCACGTGATGGGTTTGCATTTACCGAAATTTAATAAGATATACACCTAATATAAACTTTAAAATATTGTGATGATTTTTGTCCTGGCTCGTGAAAGAAGTAGATTGGACTGAAGTTGGATCTAACTGGTTCTGTTTATTCAGGGAGAGCAAGGGCTTTTATAGAGTATCTACAATGATCATTCATTGGCTGAGGGCTTTAACAGTTCATTGGGGGATTTAAAATAATACGTGATTAATAACTGAAATTAACTGAAGATTTAAAATTACAGGGAATTATGGGAACCCTCAGCCGTTGAAATTCAAAAGTAAAGAAAATTTAAAAGATCATTAACGGTCATAATTTGAAATTTACAAGAGATTAGATTACAATTGATTGGACAGTAAAATATATATAAAAATAAATAGGAAAACATAGAGTAAGCAAAAGAGTTATAAAACTTATCATATGAAAATTCATGTTATTATGTAAAAATTCATTAGTATAAAGTTTCCTCTTTTTTTTACAGGTATTATAGAATTTTCTCATTTTTGATTTTCTAACATTAAAGTATCTAAATCAATTGTTTCTAGATTAAATCATTGCATATCTCCAATTGAAAAACACTTCATAATCTCATCATTTGCTTTCAATAATTCCCACTGTATTTATTTAAATCCCAAGTAGTTACATACGATAACTAATTTAATTGATATCTTCTTTTTAATCTTAAAATTATATTTCGCTAATTTTACTCAGTCTTGAAAATGTACTTCGACACCTGCAAATTGCACGAAAAACGAAAACTTATTCGAAAATATTGTTGCAATACTTACCGAGATTCTTTAAAAGCACTCTGACGCCAACACACATGGATAAGAAAATATATTTCAACATAAAAAAATATATCAAATAAAATATACCCGGTTTTTCATCGGAGAATAGGTAATGAACAGAAACGTCTCCGATATGTAATTACAACAATCGCAAATTTATATAAAGTCCCACGCAAGGTAGCATCCGTCATCCAAAGCGAAGACTATTCCAATATACAAGAAGGTAGGAAATGAAAATTAAGCAAAAGAAAGAAAGGGAAAAAAACAAGGTAGCGATAGCGATTAGTAAACCAATCCCAATGCTTAGCAACGTCTTCTGTTACGTGTAAGAAAATATAATTGATATTGCTTTAATTTCCTTATTATCTCGGGATTTGACCCCACCTCCTTACTATTGGAAGCTCCTTCAGAGCCGTAAAACCTTTATAAGTTGGAATGCTGAGTACGTGCATTCTGGAAAGTCTCAGTGGACTAAGAAATGTTTCCCCACTATTCCTCTTAGGCTACAAAATAAATATTTTCTCTCTAATTTTAAGGTGACTCAGTTTCTCACTGGTCATGGAAATTTTCAGGGCTATCTGTTTCGTTTTGGCCTTGCCTCATGTGGGTCATGCTCGTGTGGTTATAAAGAGCATAACCCAGAACATTTGCTGCTGCACTGTCCTGTTTTCTCCCAGCAGAGATTGTCATTGCAAAACAAACTAAAATCTCACTTGATGAATTGGCCTCCTATTCTGTCAAAACTGGTCAAAAGCAAAAAAGTATTTATTGAATTAAAAAAAATGATTTCAGAATGTGTGGTTTATTTTTTCTTGTCTTTTATATATAATTATATATATATTTATAGGTATTTTGTTACGTTAATGTACTGTGCCATTTATTTTGTTCTTTGGTATTGCTCTTGTTATAGTCAAATGTGATTTCCTTTTCTTTTTACCCTTTTCTCGTTGTTGTAGTAGTTAACGATTATTTTTGTTTTTGTTAATTTTTTACATTATATGTTTTCTTCAACTTACTTCTGTAAGCCTTGTGGAATACCTGTGAAACACAAGATATGCCTTTCGATGTGTAAAAAAAAAAAAAAAAAAAAAAAAATTTGATTGCTGCGAATGCAAAAGGCGCAATTGTTGCGATTAATGATAATTTAATGATATTTTAATGATAATTTAATATTTTAATGATACTTGCCCACAGACAGACAAAAAACGGGAATATTAGTCTTCTGTTACTTATCAGAAGACTAAAAACACCAAAAACATTGGCATCTTTATTCTTCAAATATTTTACTTTTTAATACCATATTGAATCACAGATTGTACTTCATTACAACAGATTCATAAGAATTTTTTGCATTAACTTTCTAAAGTGTCTTATATCTTTGACTTTATATGTCAGATGATCCAAGTGGATGACGTTCTGTGGATTCTACATCTGTTATATAACATCTCTCCATAGGCCGGCCGTTTAATTACAAGACGAAACATAACATTATGGATGCTTGCAACATTGCATATTGTTAAAATGTTTCAACAGTTAAAATAGCATTGGAAGAAGACATTATTTTATTTGTGATTTGGTTTTATTTATAGTTTTTGCAGTGATATGAAGCTACTTTACATTCCTTATTAACTCACCTATTCTGAGTAAGAAATTCCTATTGGTCG
The DNA here is from genome assembly GCA_023159025.1 of Thereuonema tuberculata. Taxonomy (NCBI): domain Eukaryota; kingdom Metazoa; phylum Arthropoda; class Chilopoda; order Scutigeromorpha; family Scutigeridae; genus Thereuonema; species Thereuonema tuberculata. The sequence goes on along the minus strand of JAFIDM010010028.1, from coordinate 44,253,114 downwards.
CTGTCCCACCTTTTTATAAATTGGAATGGTCTTTGGACGACGGGATCTTACGTTACGTGAGGCTTTATGCAAATTTGGGTTTGTTGGAATTACTTATATAAGACATTTTTGTTCATATACCTATTATCAAATGAAATATATAAAATTGCATAAGAAACAGGTTTAATTTTTTAATTTAAATGTATTTTTTTTATGTTTAAATATATTTTCTTATCCATGTATGTTGCCTCAGAGTGCTTATTGAAATGGTATGATCTAATTTGAAGTTTTGAAGCGACTCGATACTAGGTTTTCTCTTTGTCTGTGGGGTGAGTTCAGAATTAATCACAAAACTAAGCTGCATTTGGCAAGTAACAAGTTTTCTAGAGCGTTTGGAAGGCAGGTGTTTGAGTAAAGCAACTATTAAAAGAGAATAATCTGTATCTTCTGAAGTCAGAAGTCTTCATCTTTCAAGACTATTGCAGAGGATTCGTTGGGAATGTTTGAGGCCACTGGTTCGTGAAATTAGGGATGAGACTTGGATAAGATCTAGCAAGAACTCTGCTTATTAGCATGATCAGAGCATTCATGCATTCATTTAAATGAACTATTTACAGAGGTTGTGATTGGTTGGCGTGCTTTTACAATGGACTGAGGGATTTCATTCACACGTGGGCTTTAACTGATTTTTTAACTTTATTTTTAAATAACAACGAATCAGAGGGGAGAAGCACGGCCAACGGAAAATTTGAATAAAATAACGGAATTAAACAATAAATAGTAAAAATTGGAATATACAATTGATAATAGAAAAAATGCTGATACAATTATAAATGTAAGACAAGACTATACAAGAATAAATAGAACTATAAAAAGATAAATGTGATTATAAAAATCATTACAATATTAAAAGAAATGGTTGAGATCCATAAGATTTGAAATAGCAGTTTTATGAAAACCACTGCAAGATTTTTCTTTTCAATAATAAGATAGCAGTCGAGGAGCATAATCTGAAACTGAGGATCAGCTTTAAGCTATAATCAATTGCCTTTTATATCTTATATCTTTGCATTACTATGAGAGAGACAACATTCTCTGGTTTATTATTTTATATCATAAATACATCAATTTTGCTGCAGCATTTTTAATGTCATGATTATTTACATGGGTCAATCACAACACAAACTAGTCTTTTTCTTTGCTCTTGTCACTTATTGCTCTTTTACCATCTGCGATTGAGAAGAGCAGTACCATGCCTAACCCAAGTCTTTAACTCCCGAATTTCTTCTTAAATTTTGAAATCAAGTTGTTGTTTTTTTTTTTCTCGAAAAAGTTCTTAATTTTAACAAATTCTGTATTAGAAATTGTAAGAAACTTGGGTGTAGTATTGTAGATTTTTGTTTTCAAGACAATGAGACACAAAAAGGAAATACTTAAAATATCTTTTATTAAAAATATTTAATACTTGATATTCCTGATTGAATATCTTTTTATATCATTCAGTAATGAATAATAGTTCTTCAATAAACTGCAATAGTTCAGGAAAAGCTAATTTCTGGAATCGGGTAAAATGTTCACTCGCTTGATTGAATTTAATTTCAATAACTTTCCGTAAAAAAAATATCTGCTTGATATTTATTTTTCACTTAACTTCTGCTCCATATGAATCACAATATAATTAGGAAATATATTTCTTCCCAAATTATTCACTATGGAGCTCTGAACGTAATCTTCTTATTCAGTTAATTTAATTTGAATTTTAACACTATATTTAAATTCATTCATTAATACAGTGTGTAGAGGGAAAAATTGAAAAAATGGGACCAAACACACTACTAGAGATAAAAAAAAACATTTAAAAAATTCATATTCGTTACATGTTACAAGGCATCGTATACAGGCCTTTTCATCAGACTATAAATAAATAACAGAAGCAAATTAGGCCTTTACAAATTTTGGATTACATTTTGCAATAATATCAAAGTATCAAATATCAATGCTAGCTAATTATTAATAAAACAATAGATAATAGTTAATCGAGCTGATAATGCAATACATTTTTTCTGGACAATTCAGTATTGTAACATTTCTTGAATTTGGAATTAATTAATAATGATTCATAAAATTTTCGTAAGTA
>JAFIDM010010028.1:44231628-44245998 GCA_023159025.1 Thereuonema tuberculata | reverse complement strand
ATCAATACTTACGAAAATTTTATGAATCATTATTAATTAATTCCAAAATCAACAAATGTTACAATACTGAATTGTCCATAAAAAATGTATTGCATTATCAGCTCGATTAACTATTATCTATTGTTTTATTAATAATTAGCTAGAATTGATATTTGATACTTTGATATTATTGCAAAATGTAATCCAAAATTTGTAAAGGCCTAATTTGCTTCTGTTATTTATTTATAGTCAAATGAAAAGGCCTGTATACGATGCCTTGTAACATGTAACGAATATGAATTTTTTAAATGTTTTTTATCTCTAGTAGTGTGTTTGGTCCCATTTTTTCAATATTTAAATTCACTTCACACTGAATCACTCACTCTTCTTTAGATATCGCTGACTCTTCTTGTTAATACCGATAATTAGAACTTTTAATTATCGTAGTAATTTAATTCTTTAATTGTTGTCTTCCTTTATGTTAATTTCCATGAAATCTAATTCTTCTCGATTAAATATATTTAAATTTATTCGCTAATAAAAAGTCTTTACTGACAGTTCTTGTAGTAGCTTGATATTCTGAATCTTCATATATATATCCTCAGGTAACTCTCGTTCCTTTGACATATAAATTCCAATCCCTTTGAAAATAATGTTCGCTTCAACTCGAAGACCTTTTTTATTTCCAACGATCTGAAGACTTCAATTTTGTTTACAACGACGATTTGTTCGCTTGAATTCGTATCCCTTCAGCGAGCATATGATTTTTCTCAAAAGCTGATTGGATTTTTCCCACAATTTTGTTCGCTGTCTTCAATAGTTGAACTTCGGAATTTTCCCCGCCTTGCCGACTGCAATTGCTTCGCTATGTGGCTGCTGTTGTTTGGTTGACTATTCGAACCTTTCTTCTTAGCTTCACCACGATGTATGAATGCACTTGCGGTCTTCACTCTTCGGCTTCAGTATCTGATGCTGATAATGCTTCTTGGCAACTTCTCTGGCGGCTCCGTAGTTTTTACTGCCGTGTCGACTGCTTCTGCAACACTACAACGCTAGTCAATCGCTGCTCCACCACTACTGCCAAATCGAGGCTCCGGCCTTTCGTATATCTCTATTCTGGTGATGACGTTGCATTTATTTCATTATTCAAATTAACATAATTTAACTTAAATTTTGTTTCTAGCCTACGGAAAATTACTTATTTGTATTTTCATAATATTTACTGAAAATTCTCTACAGAAATTAACTACAATTTTCGCTTTTATTGCAAAAACTTTTAGAATCCCATATAAAAGGCATTAAATTTTTTGATGTAGCAAAATTTGTCGATGCCTATTAATTATTTTTTTTTAATTAAAATTAAGAATAGTTGAAATTCAGACTTTAGTAGAAATATATTGTGGTGATTTTGTTTGTGTCCTGGTTCGTGGAATAAGGTAGAACGAGACGGATGCTGGATCTGAACGGGTTCTAATTTATTGAAGGAGAGCAAGGGTTTTTATAGCTTTATTTACAGTGATTGCTAATTGGCTGGAGGGCTTTAACAGATGATTGGAAGGTTTAAATGATAACTGAAATTAACAGAAGGATTTTAATTTAAGGTGCATGATGGGAGCCCTTTCAGCCGTTGGGATTTAAAAGTAAACAAAACAGAAATAAACGTTAACGGTTGGAATTTGAAATTATACAAGTGATTTGATTAGATAAATAAATGAATAAGTTAAAAATAGAACATATAGGATAAATACAAATAAATATAAATATAAATGTAAAAACTCATCACAATAATTCCCCCTCAGGTGTTTTCGTCCCGAAAACAAGAATGACATTTCTATGCACAAAAAAATAAAAAAATATATGTACTGAAGAAATAAATATATGGCCATAAAAAATACTGAGCTCAGAAAAACAAAGAAAACTATTAACAACTATTTACAACGGAAAGTGTGCACACAAAAAGAGAGAAAAAAAATTAATTGCAACGCAGTAGCACTGAGAGGAAAAATAAAATATCCAACGGTTTTTCGTCTAAGTGTTGTAATTGTTCACTATTGTTCACTACTGTTCAGTTATGCGCAAAAAATGTTCACTGTAAGTCCAGTAAGATGAAAGTCACTGTGATAATCCTTTGGATACTCCTAGGCACTAATTTTGATAGTACTAATGAGCACTGGTTTGTTCACGACAAGATTCTACCGGAACACAAGGTCGTTCCGTCGGAAGGCACTGGGTCACTGGATGGTTCCGATGTCGGCTCTGCTTCTTCGGCAGTATAGTAAGGTTTCAACCGGGCTACGTGAATTACCTCCGAAAGAGGACGATTGATGTTACATCCGGGAGCAGCTTTACTTCATACTTTACTTCACAGATGAAGTTTGGCGGATCACTCTGAAGGGACCAAACCAAGTGAAGTAGTTTCTCGGCCAGGACAACCCGACATGTGGGAATGTGAACCCATACGAGGTCAGCCGGACGAAAAACTATTGGGCGGTGATCTGCGTCGTAGTGTCTCTTGTTGATCTGTTGAGCATCTCGGATGTTAATGCTAGCTGATTTGTACGCTTCGTCGAGTGACGCCTTAAGAAGTGTGGGGTACTTCTGTTGTGGTTCCATTTGTGTCGGCAGCAAGATCTCTATCATAGTAGGAGGGTTTCGTCCGTGTAACAGGTAGAATGGTGTGTACCCTGTACTCTGTTGCACTACGACAACGTTACAAATGGCAATATGGCGTCCCAATTTGAATGCTCGATATCCACGTACATTGAGATCATGTCCGCTAATGTTGGGTTCAGTTTTTCACACAGTCCGTTTGTCTGTAGTCCAGGCAATGAAGGAAAAATAGGGGAAACAATTCGTGTAAAAGCCAATTTTGGCACAGTTGTAAGGGAAGGTGTCCAGAACAACATACTAAAAATACTGATGTGTGGGGGTGGAGCTAAAATATGGGTTGGTGGTTTAAAGGTACCTTTTTTTAGTTTTTCATGAATAATTCGAAAACTGCGGCCCGTAGTAAAACAATGTCCATATACAAAATTACTTTATATAAAATTCTCTACAAAAAAGGTGCTACACACGTTTTCGCTAGGATATATACTTAAAGAGATATGGAGGGGGGGGGGGAAATGGACAATTTGGAAAAAATATTTGTTTTATTGTAAAAGATGGCACGTATATTCCTCAATATGCAATCCAGATTTAATTGTTGAAATCCGAATTATCTTAGAAATCCGAATTATCTTAGAAATCGAAACTACTGTCATCGTCGATGGGGGCTCACGTGCCGAAGCATACACTGCGGACACTGAAGCAGGCAATGCCTGCTTTCCGACACCCGCAGCGCACCCACAGCTAGTAGTGCATCGGCAAAATATGGTGTTGAGAATGGAGTCAGATGCCACAGGATCGTTGGTTGTCTCGGCTGTAGGATGCCATTGTCTCCCCTGGCCCAACCCCATTGGGTGGGTGGTAGGGGGTTGCCGAGCCATTGTTGTAGCTGTAAGATCGTAATAAGACCAACGTAAGTATTTAGCTCAAATAAATATTTGCAATGAAAACAAAACAGTATTTGACAACGGTATGTAAATAGATAAACCTGTAGGTACACTCTGAACGAGTGCTGCTTCGAAGCTCCTCTGGTAGGAGGAAGTGTGGCCACATCAGACTTCGGCTTCGTCGATGCTCTCAAAAAAGCCGAGTATCGGAATTTTTTGAGGTTTTGTTCCTGGGGTGGCGCTTCGTAAATCGCTAGAAACAGCTTCTCGCCAGCCTGTGCAATACCCTCAGGTAATGTTGAGGGATCAGTGAAAATGTCTGAGATTTGATTGTCAGGTCAGGTTTAGCTGTGAACAGCTTAGCAATTCCCACTTTGCTCTTTCCATGGATCGCCGAGGTCGTATCACATCCGGAGAAGCTGTGGAGAAGGAGGATCGTCTTGGTGAATGGGAGCTGTTGAAGTTGTGGCACTGAAAACAATTTGGTCTCCACCTTCCCACACCTGGCTTCGTAAAGAACACGTTGGTAGATGGTGGAGCCAAGCTAATGAGTGGACTATCAACTCCACATCCTCCCCAACTTCTGCAACAGTTGGGATGTACAACAGCTTTATCCAACCCACACCTAACAATAGTGCCATCAGCATCATGCATCAACAGTTGCAACAGCTTTTTCCAATCCTGCTGCTGTCATTTTCTCGGTGAGGAAGTGGATCAGTGTTGTTTTGTTCCTTTCATTGGCAAGAAACTACTCCTGTTGAACTGCGATGGTCGTGCTTTCATTACAGTTAATGTCAACCGAAGTTTTTGTCAGCCCTCTTCTGTTCTTCTCGTTTTGTGCTGTTGTCATCACTGTAACCATCAAAAACCACCGTACAATGTTGACCGTAATGTTTCTGTATATAGGCAATGTACTGATGGCAAATTGAAGAAATGTTGGAGGACGGTTTCCACTTCATGCGGAGAAGAAGGAAACCACCATCTATCACATTGGTGCTTTGGGTGAGATCTAGAGTTACGTTGTTATCTACTGGCAAAACATCGTAGAGGGATGACTTCTTCCCTTTTCGCATTCCAACCTCGAGGAACAGAGCCAGAGGGAATGGAGTTAATTCATAGGTCAACAGCTCTGCCACATCTTCGTCGCTCTTTTTTTGCTATGAGAGTTCTTTGGAAAATTGTCAGAGGGTTAACAGTAACTGTCTCATCATTGATTTTAACGATGATGATAGTTTAGATTTCGAAGATAATTAGGAATTCGACAATTGATGTGGATTTCATTTTTATGAATATATGTGCCATTTTTAACAAAAACATGAATTTTTTTCAAATTGTCCATTTTCCCCCCTCCATATCTCCTTAAGTATGAATCCCAACGAAAACGTGTACAGGATCTTTATTGTAGAGAATTTTATGTAGATTAATTTAGTATATGGACATTGGTTTGCTATAGGCTGCAGTTTTCTGGTTATTCACGAAAAACTGAAAAAAGGGACCTTTAAACCCCCACCTACCCCTTTGCTCCACCCCCACCCATCAGTACTTTTAGTATGTTGTTGAGGACACCTTCCCCTACAACTGTACCAAAATTATTTCCCCTATTCGGCCTTTTTTGGTCTTCGTTGCCTGGACTACTGGGGATGGTAGCTGGAAGGCTTGTGATGAATAGTGCGGTACAACTGCAGCATTCTGCGAGTGTTGATAATATGAATTGTGAGCTTCGGTCCGACAGCAGGATCTACGGTGCGGCGTGGTTAAGCATGTCTTCCACGAAGAACTTGGCCACCTCAGCTGCAGTTGCATTAGGTAGGGCTCGGGTAACCGCGTACTTCGTGAAATAATCAATTGCTAGAACGATCCATTTATTGCTGGCGGTGGAATTTGGAAAGCGGCCCAATAAATCGATGCCTACCCTGTAAAACGGTGACTGTTACAGGTAAGGGCTGGAGATTCCCAGATGTGAGTTGTGATGGGTTCTTCCGTGACTGGCAAGTGATGCATCGTGTGACGAAGCGGCGCACAGCTTTGCTCTGGCCATGTCAAAAGTATTTTTGGCGGACCCTAACTGTTGTCTTCGCTGTGCCAAGATGTGTGATATCGGCTTGGAGTGGTAGGCTTCAATCACAATTCGTCGCAGATAGCTCGGGATGACGAGTAGTAATGGGTTGGACGTCGCATCGGGTTGTAGCTCCTTTTGTACAAAATGTTGTTTTTGAGTTCGTACCCCTGCTTGTCAGGTTATTGTGCCGTTTGCAGAGTTTCGATGCGTGGTAGTAGGGAAGGATCTTTGCGCTGCTCGGCTGTGATATCGACTGCTTCCTCCAGGAACTGGATTGCATTGACGGAGTTGGCTTGACGGGCATTGAATTGCATTGACGGAGTTGGCATTGACGGGGTATCTGGATAGACAGTCGGCGTCTAAGTGCTTTAATCCGGATTTGTACATAATGTGCATGTTGTATGGTTGTAATCGGAGCGACCATCTTGCCAATCTTCCTGTGGGATCTTTGAGATTAACCAACCAATACAGAGCATGATGATCAGTCACAATTGTGAATTCATTTCCATATAAGTAAGGACGAAATTTCGGACGGCCCACACGACTGCTAGACATTCTTTGTGCATGGTTGCATAGTTTTCTTCCGGTTTGGTCAAAGTGCTACTTGCATACGCTGCGGCATGTTGTTTATCGTCAATAATTTGTACTAATACTGCGCCAATGCCATAGTTTGAAGCATCCGTGTGGAGTTGGATAGGAGCTACTTCAACAAAGTGAGTGAGGACTGGTTGAGTGATGAGGGCTTCCTTTAGCTTGTGAAATGCTCTCTGTTATGCTTCGGTTCAGGTAAAGGGTTGAGTTTTCTTCATTTGGATGGATAGTGCCCTTGCAATCATAGCAAAGGTAGGGATAAAACGCCGATAATATAAACATAGTCCGTAGAAACTTCTAACTTGCTTCTGATTAATGGGCGGAGGGAAGGTTTTGATTGTTGCCACTGTGTCTGGGTTCGGGCGGATCCCATCACGACTAATGATATGTCCCAGCACTGTCACTTCGCGAGCGGCAAAGGTGCACTTCTTAGGCTTCAGTTTCAATTTGGCGGCAATAAGGCATCCGAGGACGGTGTCAAGTCGTTGCAGGTGCTCTTTGAAGTCACGTGAGTAAATGATGATGTCATCCAAATAACAGAGACAGATTGACCACTTCAATCCACGTAAGGTATTGTTTGACTAATCTCTGGAATGTTGCGGGCGCATTACATAATCCGAACGGCATGGCATTAAATTCCTTCAGTCCATCGGATGTTACAAATGCAGTTTTCTCATGATCCTTCTCGTCTACTTTAATTTGCCAATAGCCAGTTCGGAGATCAATGGTGGAGAAATAAGTGGAATGAGCACATGAATCCAGAAGTGAGTCTATTTTAGGCAAAGGGTACCCGTTCTTTTTTGTGAGGACATTTCACTTTCTGTAGTTGATACAGAACCTCCAGGTGCCATCTTTCTTCTTTATCAAGACAACAGGTGAGCTCCAGGGGCTGTGTGAATGTCGGATTACACCTTTATCTAGCATCTGTGCGACTTCGTCTTGAATCAGCTTCCTTTTCTTAAGTGACACTCTGTAAGCCTTTGTTTGATGGGTCGGCTATCACCAGTATCGATAGTGTGTTTAGGGGCTTCTTCCGATATTGTAGCGGGATTTGGCGGCTCAAATACTGTCTTGTGTTGTCGTAGTACCTGTAGGATCTGTTGCGCTTGGTCCGGCAGCAATTTTGTATCCATTAAAGCTCTCAATCTGGCATCAGAGATGGTTGGCTTCTCCGTATGGCTTTGGGGGTTCTATCGGGAATTCTGCCGACAAGGCTACCATCGACGTAATGAAATTTGATTTGATCGTTTCGATAACGGCCAAACGAGATTTGGCGGGAATCACAACTTTACTTTTACTGAAGTTTGTAACCCAGATGTTAGCCCTTTGTTATGGATATCACAAACAGTTGCCGGAATGTGGAGTTCACTGGACAAATAGTGTCATCGTTAAGGTTCAACAATGATTAATTCATCGGAAATTGAGTCACAAAGAGCAGACACTTGAATGGCTGACCGGGGGGGGGGGGAGGGCAAGACGATTGTTTGAACAGCGGGAGGTAATTAGTGGCCATTGCTGCTTTGTTTGCGTGCTGTTCAAGTTACACCATGTTTTTCCCACAGTCCAGGATTGCTCTCGTCGCTTGTAAGAAATGCCATCCTGGGATTACATCGAAACTGCAATTCTCCACGACTAGAAATTCAAATGCTATGATGGTGTCACCTAATTCTATTCTGGCCGTTGTTTTTTCTAGGACGGATAGGTGTTGACCTGAAATAGCTCGAAGGACGGGTAAGTTCGAAGTTATCATTACTTTTCCTCTTTTCTTCCGGAATGTTTCAGAGATTAGGCTTATGCCTACTCCTGAATCTACTAAAACCTGGGTTAGTTTATGATCGAAGCACACTGTAATTATATTACTTTTCAGTTCAGTTCTAGCGTTCGCGACAAATCTACCATCATAATCAGTTGTCGCAGCGGCTAGTTTTCCAAAGGTGCCGGTGACTGGCTACGGCTGTTTCGGGCTGTCTGCGGCTCGTAGGACGTCATGTTCTGTGGCTGCCTGTACGGTGTGGGATGGCATCTACCGTTAGCTTTGGATGCGGATCTGTTTCGCCGGGTCTGGGGGTGGGCAGGGCGGACATTTTGTTGATAAGCAGGGACCAGATAGATGGGTGTGTATTGAGTTATCTGGCAGGGTTGGTACTGGTAGGGGTGGGCTGATCTGTCTGCGTATTGGCGGGTGCGGCAATGTTTAATCACGTACTCGATGGCAGTAGAAGCAAATTGGTTTGTCCTCAGCAGTTTGCCATTCCTCCGGCCGTGTACGGGTGTAGCCCTGAGTTGGACGGCGTTGTTGGTTGCTTCTTGCGGGAACAGGCATCATGACGGCGGGGAGAGGAGCTGTCGTCTGCGGCGATGGATTCCTGGTCAACGCGTTGACTGCGAGCTGCTGAATTTGGGCTTGGAGGGCTGCAATTTGTTGCTGCAACTGTTGGATGGCGTCGTTTTGTGATGTCGCCGTGAGATAGGGTGATGGTTGCAAGGCGATGGAGACGACGTTAGGCAGTCGTTTGAACGTTCTGGCGTCGTTCAGTCTGCTTTGGTGCATCTCTTGAATTCGCCGGCATTCCTCCTGGAATGTGGCCGTGTCCGCGACTCTGGTTGCCAAAAGTAGAGTATAGACTTCTTCAGCAACTCCCTTCATCGAATGTTGAAGTTTTTCCTCGTCTGTCCTTCGCGGAATGGTGGCTCTGGACAAATCTAGGACGTCTTGTGCGTACTGCTCACAGGATTCGTTGGTGGTTTGTGCTCGATGGTCTAGTTCATTTTTTGCCTGTTTAGAACGGTATATGGAGTGATGAAAGTGGCCATAAATTGCTGTTCATACTCTGGCCATGTAGTCATCGTTGTCTCACCATTCTCGAACCATTTCTTGGCCGTGCTTGCGAGGGAAGAGTAGACGTTCGTCAGCTGTTATCTTCGTCCCATCCATTAAATCTGGCGATCCGACCGTAGTCTTTGAGCCATCTGACTGGATCTTCATCCGATCGCGAGTAGAAGTTGTTGGCTCGCGAAATCGATGGGGTGTCACCGGTGTAGCTGCAATACTGGCGTAGGTAGTTGTCGAGACATCAGGCATGTTTCGTTCGGCTGAGGTATAAACCACGAAGTCTCCGGCTGTAGGGAGTTGGAATGGCCGGTACAAGGCTGTTTTCCTGTCGGCTGGCAAAGGTGTTTAGCTGCGTCGGAGCTGGAGTCGGGTTTCTCGGTGAGTTTGATGGAGCTTGAAGCGGGTTTCGGTACCAAATTATGTGGTGATTTTTTGTGTGTCCTGGTTCGTGGAATAAGATAGAACGAGACGGATGCTGGATCTGAACGGGTTCTAATTTAATGAAGGAGAGCAAGGGTTTTTATAGCTTTATTTACAGTGATTCCTGATTGGCTGGAGGACTTTAACAGATGATTGGAAGATTTAAATGATAACTGAAATTAACAGAAGGATTTAATGTGCATGATGGGAGCCCTTCCAGCCGTTGGGATTTAAAAGTAAACAAAACAGAAATAAACATTGTAGTAAATTTCTGTAAAATAATTGATTATTTTTTTTCCTCTGATCTATTGTCATATAGAAAGATTTATTCATATGCTAATATTGGATAGAAATAAGGAAGGCCATATAAGTTTTACGGCGCTGTGATTGTTGTAATCATTAAACAATAGGTGTCGCTAGCATACATAAAGTTGTTTCTATGTTGCTAGCTTATACATTATGGAATGGAAAATGTAAGATGTTATCCCGTTGCTTTTGGCGTTCGTTGAAAGAGATGGAAAAGGATACCGTAAGATTTGCTTCAGTTATGTTAAAATTGGTATCTTGTCTATATTTATTAATGTGTTTATTATCAGTCAGTAATTACCATTTTTAATTTTATAGATCTCTTTTTTGAATGACTGACATTAGGCATAGATGTTCAGGGAAAAGGGCCACAGTAAACCTAATGCCGGAGCTAGGTTCCAGCCAATAGTGGGAGACAGCTTTCGCCTGCTCTATGTGGTAGATTACGGATCGTGTGGGCTAATGAAAATATGTGTCATTCATATAAGCCAAGGAATATTCGTATCAGGGCGCTATTCATGTACGAATGCTACAAGGTCACTCAGTCGAGAAGACGAGGCCTACAACCATTGCAGTTTGTAATTGTGTTCCTTTCATCAAAAGTGAAGTTAGAAGTGTTCTACGAGATCAAGGTAAGATTGACTGTTTTATTATTCGTTAATATACAGAGTCAAGAATCATTCAGCGTACGATTCGCCGAATTTGGTACAAAGGAACGGAAGAACAATTTCGAGTTAATCAATAAATTAAGTAAAGATGTTGTTGCGATAAGTGAAGATATTGGAACTGGTTATATCGTTCACAGATCAATGTTAAACTCTTGTATGATCGATAATTTATTAATGTGAAAGTGTAGAAATTAATGTTGATGAATTGTCATAGTTAATGCTTAGGTTATCAACTTTATGGTTTCATTTTTACAATAATTATTCACATGTTTTTTATCGATAGGTAATCAATTAGGAATTGATTTGAATTGTTAATTAATAGAACTTATGAATTGCAACTTGATTTATTGAGATATGATTTTACAAGAAGTATTAATATGATTTTGCTTTGTAAATAATTTTGAAATAACTAAGTGTTATTTTAGTATGATTATGAAAGTTGTGAGAATAATTAATCAGGTCCTTTAATATAGGAACTAAGACACAACTTTTCTAAGATGCGTTTGCTAAATAGCATTCGCATGTACTGGGTTAGCAGAGCTCGGTTAAGCGGCATGAGGAGAGAAATAAAGAGATTGCAAAGTTGAATAAAATTAAAAACATTTATAAGATCTAGTAAATACAATTCTTAGCACAATTGTAGTTCAAAGTTCAAAGTTCATTCAAGATCGTTTCGCTTTAACTTAATGTTCGCTTTTAACTTTAAAAGGTTCACTTAACTTTCTTCTAATCTCTAAAGATTAATGGCATACATCAACTTCAGTTCAGAATCACTACAACCGATGATTTCACAATTAATTAGATAATAGGTTTCTCACCAAGCATGGATTATAATAAAATTGGATGTATTGCACTTGAATCGTAATACACTAAACATCTGGTAATCGATTTGTCCATTTTCACTTGTATGAAACAATTATACACTTTATTTATCTTGTGTAAATTTACTAGTTCATCTTGCAGTGAATTGCTAAGTAGAAATAACTTCTTCTATTCTTATTGCAGTTCAAATAGTAAATCCTTTACTAATAGCCTTGAATAACCTTGTATTTAAACAAATGTTCTTTAGCATTATAATTCTTTAATTCCGTTGAATACAACTTTCTCTAAATCTTGGTAGAACGCTGTTCGAATTCAACAAATTCCTAGCTTCACTATTTATCTGTAATTTCTCAATTACGCTGAATAATATTTATCAGTTCCGTGATACACAAATATTATTCCCATTTGTGTGCCTGTATTTAGTATCTAAAGTCTTTAATGTTCATTTAATCGAGTCCGTAAATGTTCCCTATCCTAAGTGTTCGATTCTTCGTGTGAATGTGTAATCTTCCTAACTCCTGGATGGATATAGTAAATTGAAACACTACTTACATTTGTTGAGAACGTTGAAACATTAGTCACATCTTCAACTAATTTTAACTGCGATGATACTACCTATTTGCATTAGACTCCGATCTCCGGTCATTGATAACTATGATCGTTTCCTATGTCGAGTCCTTATGCCTGGCATATTACCCTACTATGAATTATCATTAAAATCTCTCAATAATTCAAACTGTTTAACACTGAAGGCTTTCAGCCTTTTACTACAAACATTAGGTAATCTACCGACACAATTTAAAATCTATTTGTAATATCGGATCTAGCATCTTCCGATATTCTTTTCATTACCAATATCTACAACGCTAGTCACGGTTTGTTCGCTCAACGCCATCTTTCATCAACACTTGATACTCCCGTCAGTTCGGCATATAACTTCCTGTTGTCTCAGTTCCTCACGTCACTTGAAAAATTAATATATTATAACTTTCATTTTTAGACAAAAAAAAATATATTTCAAAGCTTTCTCGATAATTTTATTTTATTTTTACCACTATAAAAATAAATTTCCAACAAAAGTTAATCAAGGGTCCATTTGTTGCTGATAAACTTAAGGGTCATGTTTATTATGCAAGTGCTTCTAAGGTTTAAATGCTAAAGTATTTAGATGTGTAGTTTTGCCAGATTAAACTTGTTACATTGAGTTGTGTCATTTTGAATTACTCGTTACTCAATACTCTGTATTTACTTTCATTTAAAATTTGCTGTTGTCTAATAAATAAGATAATAGTAGAAACGATAACGGTTGGAATTTGAAATTGTACAAGTGATTTATTAGATAAATAAGTGAATAAGTTAAAAATAGAACATACAGGATAAATACAAATCAATATAAATATAAATGTAAAAACTCATCATAATATGAACCTATAAGATCATCTCTTCAGAAGAACAACTAAATAAATCTCTAGACTTTTTTTTTTTTTAAATCTAAAATAATACGTTGTATCCAGTGTAAATTTTAGAAATGCAATTCACAGATGTCATATTTAATATATGAGAATAGAAACATCTTGGGCTTTCACACAGTGTTATCAGTTCATAACAATTATCATAGTTCATTCGAACTTTCGGTTTTTCCATCTACAGCACGTTTCACTCAAAAGTTACTTTATTATTTATACAGTTAAAGTCACTAAAGTTGAATAACTGTTGAATGGTAATTAATATTTGTCTCTAGGGAGTTAAATTCTTGAAATACACTTTTGTATAGCTATAAATAATTGAGATAACACCAGTAACGATATTCCACTTCTTTCCTATGAAGTTTTCATCTTTCTAATCTTTTAGTTCCGTGATAAGAGAAAAAATGAAGTAAAAGTCATTTACTTTCATTTCAGATATAACACGATATTACTCCTAGACATAAGTTGATGATAATCATATTATCCTTTGAATCCTCTCTTTAATCCTTATCATTTCTGTGATTATTAAATAAAGCGTGTCTTATCATTCGATTAGAAGTAGTTCTATTGATAGACTCAATTCCGGATCAAATCCTGAAAAAATATTAATCAAATATTAACATTTATTTATCAAACTGGAGATTCCTTTTAAACCAATCTCTTGTTTTCTCCCAATTTCGGATGAATTTCATTAACAATTAATTTCTCCATCAAAGTTAAACTGTCCGGCTTCTTCTTCAAAATAAAAGCCTATCCCTGTGCTTACATCTTTAAATACATTTAAAGACAAGTTTATTGTGCGGAAATGATATGCATTATGTTAAAAAACAAACACGCACATGAAAAAGGAATCACTTACCTATTTTTTGGAATTTCGATACCGGGAATCTAGAACATCTGTTTCAGGGTTCCTATCCATCATCAGCTGGATTCGCCCAGTATCTGACAGTCAGTGATTTCAAGAAAAATATAACGGAAACAAAAATCAACACGAAAATGGCCCTTCACAATTAAAAACAACAATATAAAAATAAGAATAAAAAACGGCAGAAATTTCATCACTGCTTATATCAACTTAGCCTGTGCAGGATTAAATTATAAAAAGAATACATTTAATGACAAGATTAATGCGCGAAAATGAGATACATTACAATAAAAAATATACATGCACATGAAAAAGGAATCACAGAAAAAGGATAAAAGGAATGATCTGTTTTTGGGAATTTCGATACTGATATTGAATTTGGTTTCATTTACATGTTTCTTGAAATCACTGAGTGTCAGATACAGAGCGAATCCAACTGATGAAGGGTAGGAACTCTGAAACAGCTGTTCTGGATTCCCGGTATCGAAATTCCAAAAAACAGATCAATGATTCCATTTTCATGTGAATGCATGTTTTTTATTGTAATGTATATAATTTCCCCTCATTAAACTTGTCGTTAAATGTATTCTTTTTATAATTTAATCCTTCACAGGCTAAGTTAAAATTTTAAAGAAATCGAAACATAGTAATTAAATTTTAAAGAAATCTAAATTAAATTTTTAGAAAATCTAAACACAGAAAATATATTTTAAAGAAATCTAACCACATAATTTAAATTGCAAAGAAATCTAAACAAAGAAATTTAATTTTAAAGAAATCTACACAAAGAAATTAAATTTTAAAGAATTCTTAACACAGAAATTAAAGTTTAAAGAAATCTAACCACAGGAATTAAATTTTAAAGAAATC